>CM042150.1:54145322-54357822 GCA_023376005.1 Doryteuthis pealeii
GGTTCATTCTAAATTTTCCTAATTAATTATTTGACTAAATTAACTTAAAGAATAGAATTACAGTTATTTTATTAATGGATTTCTTTTAAGAGTTATCAATGGAGTTTTTGCTCATATTTATTAAGATAAAAACCTAGCAATTAGGAACCAAATAATATCATTATTAAAATCAAATTTTTAAGATCAATATGCAAATTAACCATTCACACTGTAAACCATTATTTAGTATATATTTAAAAATACAGTTGTAAGTTATCAGTATGTAGATAAGGCCAACAATATTAATAGTCTAAAACTGGGTTCCCCCAACCTTTTTCAGCTCATGGCCCACTTTGAAATCAGAATTTTTTTGTTGGCCCATGAAATTATTATGAATAGAAAAAAATATTTCCATTTTACATAAGATATTTATTCAATCAAGATACAACCAGATTGATATAAAAACAATATAGGGCGTATCAGGGTAAATCTCTTCCCACTCTCCTGCTTACCGGGAATTAGTTGACATCTTTACTTGTTAGAAAATAATAAATTTCCCACATATATGATTGGATTTTGTATATAAAAAAGTATGCTCTTGAAATCATTATAAATTATATTCCCTTGGCCCACCTGAAATTTGCTGATCTAAAACAATTTTATACTGATTGAGTTTTAAATAAAAATAAGATCATGGAAATTGTGAATTGATGGTGATGTCATTTTGGTTACAGACAGACACATGATCTCCATTATAATAATTTTAAAAAAATTGTTTAGTTAACTGTTTTTTGTTTTTTGTTTTTTTTTGTCTAATAAGTGAAATGATGTAATAAAACTGACCATTATTTTTCAAACAACTTAATATATTGAACTTATTTCTTTTTTCTATACAATTTTTTGATTCTTCATCATCTCAACTCTTTGCCATCCCCACCCCCCTCATGAAATTTCAATTGTGGATTATGTCTTGTGTCAAGTGTTGAAAGCAATAACTTTATTCCAGAATTAACTGGAATTTTGTAAATGAAAATATTTGTGATATTGAAATTGATGAGTTTGACACGAAGGTCATTTACTTGAAAAAAATTTCATGCAAATGAATATTTTGGAGTTTTTTTTTTTTTTTGTTTTTTTTTCTGACAAAAATATTATCTGTAAATCCGAAACTTGACATCACAGATTTTTTTGTTTTTGTTTTTTTTTTTCTAATTTCATTTTCTTTTGTAAATAAACAAAAATATTTTTCTGGATGTGTGTTTATATTCATTTGTTGATAAGGAAATTTAATCACAGATACTTTGATTATTTTATTTTGGTAATCTGAACATTAGCTACATAAAAGAGAATGACCTCCCCTTGTTTATTTCACTTTGTGCTCTCAATTGTGCTTGCACATTATTTGAAATGAACTTAATTGTTATTAAAGAACACATTTATGATATTTTCGTGTTAAAACATGCAGTTCTATTGATTCGAACAAATTCGTATTTTCAGTGTAGAAAATACGAATGAAAATTGATGATGATCAAAACACAATGCTTCCTCAAAGTGAAATAAACAAGGGGGAGGTTTACTCCCATTTATGTAGCTAATGTTCAGATTCCCTTATTGTTTTTTGGCCTATCAAATATCTTTTTCTTTTGTTAGTTTCTTAAATTATTTCTTTTTTCATCTTGTTCCTCAACATCTTTTTCTTTATTGAAATTTGGATTCCACATTTGCATCTTATAAAGATTGTTTTGTTGTTTTTTTACGGCATATCAACTCAGTGGTCATTTAATGCCGATAAAATTTTGAAATAAATCAATTCTTAATGGATAATACAATTTTTTTATAAATACATTTTTCTATTTAACCATAGAGGACCCTAACAGGTACAACCACTCCGGGTCAGAGTGGACCAGGGAGCAATGGTGATGAAGGGTGCTTCACATCCCCAAACCTCCAAAACTGGAACCTCACCTCAGATAGAGATTAACGTCATTCCCAGGACATGTAGACCCGCAGCCACCGCCTTCTAGCACCATATGATAAAAAGGGGTTGGGGCTTGCCTCTTATAAAGATGATGACAATCATATGGCCTATATATATTTAATGTAATTGAAATAGATTAGTGTTATTGTTTGCACATGCTCACCTGCCTCTCTCTCTACTTTTCTCCTACTCTTTCGTTTCTATTATATTGTTGTGTAGCATGTCCTTTCTTTCTTTATAATAAAAACTGAATGATCCATTATTTAGCTGAAGTGATGACATTCATAACAAATAAGAATTCAGTGGATAAGATAATTTTGATTCACATTTTTGCATTGTATCTTGGAAATTTTGGATGGTCTCATTTTTAACCAGAAGGTGTTGCAGGATGAGAACAGGTGGAAGATTAGGAACAAGTAATATTGATGTATAGATATTGCAAAAATCAACATTTTTTTAGCATGCTTCATACTTTATGGTCTTCAATAGTAAGTACATTAATTTTTCAACATTTTCTTCATTTATGTCAGGGCATATGATGTCATATATATATATATATATATATATATATATATATATATGAAAATGTGGAATGAAAACATCACATTGTGTGATGTTTTCATTCCACCTTTTATACTCATACTGTAGGATTCATTCCTTCTTTTAACTTATATATATATATATATATATATAAGTTAAAACTAATAAGTCAGATATACCTACTAACAATTTCGCATAGTAGCTCTTCAGGGCAAAATTTTGACTCTTTGCCTTGAAGAGTAAGTATATCTGACTTATTAGGTTTAATTTATTATTTGCTCTACTTAGGTATTGAGCACTCTTTACTTTTTAGCTTTAGATAATCCTGGCAGTTTATATATATATAATATATATAATATATATATTCGTATATATATATATTATTTTCTCTTTGGCCAAGTATTATAGTATAAACCAATTATTTTCAGTTGGTATGACTATCTTGGTCTTTTCTTTTTTTTTCCAATTTTTTTCCCCAGGTGAGGTTTGGTAGTATATTTTACAATCAAACTATTTGCCGGGTTTTTTCTTACCGCAAAGGTTTACCAGCAAATTTTGTATATTTAAATTATATATATATATATATATATATATATATATATATATATATATATAAAGACTGGGCAAATAGTGGGAAATAACTTTTTTTTCTCCATGTATTTCATCTGGAAAAAAGCTTATGCTGGGACAGAATCTACAAAGGCCTATATGTGCAAAAGTTTATTACATGGAGTAGCTAAAAATATAAGCTTATGCTGGGACAGAATCTACAAAGGCCTATATGTGCAAAAGTTTATTACATGGAGTAGCTAAAAATATAAGCTTATGTTGGGACAGAATCTACGAAGGCCTATATGTGCAAAAGTTTATTACATGGAGTAGCTAAAAATATAAGAAAATATAACAACAAAGACATGCGCACTGAAATATTTGTTGCTGTTCCCAAACTGAAAGAAATGCTTCTACCCTAAAACAGTGACTTAAAAGCTCAATTTGTGTGCTACCAGCTAGCTCGTTTTTATTCTATTACTTTAATATTTTTTATTTTAATTAAATATTTTTTCGTTTTAATTATGCTACACTTGTAGCACATTTTCACTATTCCCTTTCTTTTAAAATTTAAATAAGATAATTATGTTTTTATATACTGATGGAGCACCTCGATCAATTTATTGCTCAGCTCATTGTGACGTGAGATGAAAAAGGTGGAAAAACTCTGCCTTAAAACAAAACTATAAGCCACTGTTGTCCAAGGGACGTTACTCTAATATCTAATAAAAAGTTATTTCCCTTGAATTTTTTTATTTTTTTAAAAGTAATTAATTAGGCAGTTACCTTAGATGTGCTAAGTTAGAACTATGGAGCGCCCAGTGAGAATCGAACGGACTAACAATGGTCTATTAATCCACCTTACTAAATCATTATATCATGCGCTGCACCCTTCATTTTAAAAGTATTTTCATATTGACATATCAATTTTTCCTGATTCTACTTGCTTTAAAAAAAAAATTTGGTTATAAAAAGTGGAACCACTCTGATTGACTGATGAATTATTTATTTATTATTGATCTACTAGGAAAAAAGAAGACGGGGTTAGGTTTAGGGTTTAGGGTTAGTTTAATGGGAAAATAAATAAATAATTTATCACTCAATCAGAGTGGGAACCCTTTTTTTATGTTGGAGTTATAGGAAATAACCAAATTTTTTTATCACTCAACTCACTGATACTTGAATTCACATCTTTTTCTGCTTCTACATATCAGTTGCTTTACAAAATCAGCTACAAGAACAAATATAGTATTTTAAAATTCGAAATAATACCTATAAAGTCTTGTCTTGCCATATTTGTTATTCTATCATTTCAATATTTGTTAGACACACGTCTCTTTTTTCAAAGAATGATATTGCTCATCAGATTGTCCTTCTCCAAATTGAGTAATGTGTTTGTTATTTGTCACCCATGTATCAAGATTGACGTTTATGGGGTAGGAAGAGGTTTGGGTGTTTTAAGGTTTAAATGTAGCTGGATATTCTGGTTGCGTGATCTTAGGGGTTTTTCTTTGTACCCCGTCTCATTTTGTGAAAGCGCTAAAAAGAAGGAATTTAAGGAACGAAAAAGAAAGAGACAAAGGCAGGAGGTAGTTTTATGACTTAGGCTGTATTGACCGGGTCATAGTCGCCTGTAGTAAGGGAATGCCTCCCTGGCTAGTAGGAGCGACTAGACCCAGTTACGGTCTAAATTAGAATGGTCAAGATATTCTTTTGGGGGCTGGGGGACAGTCCTTTTTGTTGCACGTATGCGGAGGGTTCTTCCAGTGAATGTTCATGGGAGTTTGCAGGGTTTTTTTAATTTTAATTTTATTTTAGTTTTATTTAATCCCCACACGTTTCTATTAATCAATAGTTTTAATTATTGTGGCATTCACAGAGATTTGCTCTTCTTGCAAAGATATTATATATATATATATATATATATATATATATATATATATATATATATAAAAGGCCTTTCTTCAAATTTAAATATTTTCAGGCTTGATCTTTATATATGTGTTAATGTGTATAAAAACACATCTAAACCCTCTTTTCAAGCAGAGTAATTCAGAGTTTTCCTCCTAGGCTGGTTACTTTACCAAGGCTAAGGAGCTCAGTCTTTCCTAATATTTACTCATAATTAGAGTAAGAAGGATTCATGTCTTTCCCAAGGACATTAACGCAAAGTGTGTGTGTGTGTGTATAATATATATATATATATATAGAGAGAGAGAGATGATTAAAATCGAATGGTTTAAAATCTACTAACTTAAGTTCCTCGCAATAGCGTGAATCTTCGAATATTTGCGCTACTGTGAGAAACTTAAGTAGGTAGATTTTAAATCATTCAATTTTAATTGTCTATTTAGCTCTTTATATTGAGCACTTTTTTAGTGAAAAAATCCTGTAGTAAATAAGATTGTATACTTATTTACTTGATGGATTTAATGGTAACTGCGATATATATAAGTTAAAACGAGTTATATTAGTGCTATTGTATGGCTGCACCACTTGGACCTTAACAAAGTGCCTAGAGAATAAGCTAGATGGGATTTGCTCAAGAATGCTGCGTGCAATCTTAAACAAATCGTGGAAAGCATCCCACAATAAACAGCTATACAGTCACCTGCCCCCTATCACCCAAACCATCCAGGTGAGGTGAATGAGACATGTTGAACATTGTTGGAGAAGCAAGGATGAACTCATAAGTGACGTTCTCCTGTGGAAGCCTGCACATGGGCATGCCAGTGTGGGCTGTCCAGCAAAGACTTATATTGACCAGCTCTGCACGGATACTGGATGCCGCACAGCGCACCTTTCAAGAGCGGTGAATTATAGGGACAGTTGGCAAGAGACATCTCTGCTACTAGCACAACATAATAATGATGATTATATATATATATATATATATATATATAAAGTAAGTAAAGTAAAGTCGTCGGGGTGGCCTAAAGTCGGTATCAGCCAGTCAGCGAGGGAGTCTATCCCCTTTTCAATAGCACTAGACCAAGGTGATTGTTTTTAGCATCTGAGGTGGAGCACCACACCTACAATCAGCTCCTCACTTTACCGCACAGATCCCTGTGCTACTCATACGCTGAGTTGGCGAAGACCGGTATCGAACTAGGAACCTTGTGGTTTCTAGCCGAATGCTCTACCGACTGAGCTAACCTGGCATATATATATATATATATATATATATATATATATATATATATATATGTATGAGGAGGGAAGAATTTAAATAAATCTGACAAAATGTGGTTGAGAATAGAGGAAATAGCACAGACAGTTGAATTCAGTTGATATTTTGCCTCATTTTATGAAGCTTTTTCGAAACTTTATTGACATAAGTACTTGTACATTCTGCTTTTATAGTGAAAAGGTAAATGGGTGAGGGGTGAAAGATCGGATGGGATAGGTGTGTTGGGCATGGTGCTTTTATTTCTTTTATGGGGTCAGTTGGTTGACTTTAGAAGAGAAATTGATATTTGGAGTGTGGGTCAAATGTGTTGATGTCAGATGTGTATCATAAATTTGATAGTTGGGGAAGATCAGTATAAGGAGAAATAGGTCATTGAATAGTGATTATAGATCAGGTCATCAGGATGATGGTTGTAGGCAGAGTATTTTGGGGAAATTCTGGGGCGGATTATTTAAAAAAAAAATATCCAAACAGAAATAATCCGCCCCAGAATCTCCCCAAAATACTCTGCCTACATCCATCATCTTGATATACCTGACCTAATTCTCCTTATACTGACCTACCCTGACTATCAAATTTAAAACAATTCTAAAATAAAATTAGGTTATCTTCAAAAATATGCACTCCTAGATTTTTCAGCTTTTTTTTTTTTTTTTTTTTCAGAAATGTTCCCTTCAAATTAGCAGCAGGAACAAGCCCCGTTCATACTTTTGATTATTTTTTTTTTTCAGGGAAATAAACTTGTTTTTCATTTGAATTCTTAAATATATTTTTATTTGTTTTCAATTCATTGTTAAAAAAAAAAGTTTTCAACTTTTATTATTCAAAATAAAAATAAAAAAGAAGTTAATTCATTGTTTAAAAAAAAATTATCGAGACATATTTATTTAGGGATGTTCAATCAAAGGGACATATCTCCTATTTTGTTTACACCGACTTATCTCCCTTAGATTGAGCCTCTGAGCGAATTCTATGGTTATCCGAAAGCGCTATTTTTTAGTATCTCATATGTTTTCACATCTGGGCATTTCGAAGTAAAAGATAAACATTGGATTTTCTATCTGATATCTTTTGTTAGTCATGGATAGTGACAAACATTTAAAATTGACCTTGAAATTTTTAAGATAGTAAAAAATTCAATTTAACTTAGATAAAATAATTTTTTTTTGCATCAATTTAAAGAAAAAAAAAATTAAAACTACAAAAAAACCCCCAAAAACGTGCTACATGATTTATTTTTTGAGTGTTAAGTTTTTTATAAGCTTATATTTCTATAAATATATTTGATGTGACATCAGCAGGAGCTCAGACTTCTGCCCAAAGGTTTGTTCCCGCCTTTTTAACCCTTGTAAGAAATTGAATCAGTTCGTAATAAATCCTTGTTGAATTCACCTCGTGTGTTAACCTCTGCTGACTTATCCTACCCTGTGTGACCAGCTCCTCACTTTATACTTTATTGACTGAATTTTATTTTATCTATGGATCTATTAGAAGATTAAGAACAGACAATGCTCTTGAATTTACTTCTACAACATTTAAAAATATTCTTGTAAAAAATAAAATAAAACATGAATTCTCAGCTCCTTATTCACCACACCAAAATGGTACGACTGAAAGATCATGGCGATCACTTTTTGAAATGGCAAGATGTCTATTGATTGAATCAAAATTACCAAAAAATTTGTGGAATTATGCACTTAGAACATCAGCTTATATAAGAAATAGATGCTTCAGTAGAAGAACTGGAAAAACATCTTATGAAATGAATTTTTCTATATATTCTTCAGGATATGATCTTTCAAGAAATGTAAAAATTAGGGATCGGTAATTTCTTTTCTTCAAATGGTCAAACCCCCATTCTGAATTGATGAAAAATATTTTTTCGAGTTTCTTTAATAAAATAAGCTAATCGTTAAGTTGAAAAATAATTTGGTGAAAATTTCATTAAAATTGTACAATTCCCTGATTTTTGGTAAATTGTTTTAAAATTAAGAAATTTAAAAAAAAATCATTATCTCCCTTGGAAAATTTTGAGCATCACTAATATTTATTATTGTATTGAAAAATGCTCAAAATAATTTATTGTAAAAGAAAATTATTTAAGAATTCAGATGAAAAACAAAGTTCATTTTGCCGACAAAAAGCAGATCAAACGAGCGTACGAGGCTGACTCCTGCTGATGATTAGAATAGACTAGCATCCTTTAAAAAACGCAAAAATTTACGGGAGCGCGTATCTTGAAGATAACCTAAAATTAAGAAATACATAAATATACAAATGCCTCTTTATAATTAAATATTACAATTTTTCTTTCCCTTTTTTTTTCTTACGTGTTTTAATCAGATACGCAAATAAACCGGAAGTGCTTATTGGACTGCAACTATATTTCGGCTACTTCCAATTTTAAAATGGCAGCGCCCACATTTAACTTTAATGTTGGCGTGCTTGGGCATGTTGACAGTGGTAAAACGAGTCTCTCGAAAACTTTAAGTACAACAGCGAGTACAGCATGTTTTGACAAAAATCCCCAGAGTAAGGAACGTGGTATCACATTGGATTTGGGTTTCTCCTCGGTCATCGTTGATATTCCCAAACATTTGGACGACTTGAGCTCCAAGTATGAAAAATTGCAATTCACATTTGTTGATTGTCCTGGGCACGCCTCCCTTATTCGCACGATTATTGGCGGTAAGACATTTAGGAAATATATTTTTTTATTTTTTCCAATCCTTGTTTTTCACATCTCAAATCATTAAACCAACTTGCTACATTTTTAGAATAAATAAAATGAAAGTTCTGTAACTGAAGTGCTACGGCTACAAATTCAATTTTCTTCTTATTCCACTAAAGAGATTATTTATTTTAAGTTGCAAACAATTTATTTCTTTAAAAGCTAACCACTTTCTGGATGGATTTTTCTTCTAACATTGAATGTGTGTGTGTGTGTGATGCTCATTTTAGATTACAATGCCATAAAATTGGAAATAGACAAAAGTTGTTTTATCTGAATGTTTATGAAAACTAAGCACATTAAAATCATTTTTTCTCTTTATTATTGGTAACAATTTGAAAAGATTACAAACTTGTCAGAGAAAAAATAATTGTGAAAATTTGCACTTAATTTTTCCTTATTAAAAAAAAAAAAAATAAATAAATAAATAACCCGGCATTAGCCTTTCTAATTATTATTATCGCCACATGATTCACTAAAAAGTGCACTTGTTTTTCTTTCCATTTTTTAATTTTTTTTTTAAGCCAATAATACCAAATTTAATGTTTTCTTTAATGTTTAAGATTTAAACAAAATTTTTTTTATATATTCAAGAGTTACATTATTTCAAATTTTGTCGGTAAATTACGATTTTGTTGAATGTAAATTTTGACATAATTTGATTCTATTTTGAAGAAATTAATCTTTTCTTATCGTGACGTGTTCTGTTATCATCGACACAGATATTATTTTATAAAAAAAAAAGGGAACACTGATGTTCTAGTTACTATATTTCCAGAAACCTGTTTAAACCATCACGATTTAAACAGCTCGAGTTATCTGTCCTTTGTTTTGATTTTGATTAACCGGAGTTAATGCCGACAATATTGGGTATTTATTTAGGAGAGGAGAAAGTGGCCTAATAATTCCGTAAAAAAATCAAAACAAAAATAGGAGTATGTATACTCTAGGTACCAACAATTTTACCCTGTAAAATTTACCCCCCCCCATATTTAATACAATGAAACTTGCAGAAAAATTAATATTTTCTTTAATTTTTTTTTTCCATTCGAAAGAAGAAACATTAAACAAACTCCTGATGATTAGGTACCACCAGACCGTTTAGGTCATCTTGAATAAAACGGAAATAGATATTTCCGAACTTTGTTTATCAAAAATCTCGTTAAAAAAGATCGTACAGGGTTGTTACAAAGAAAAATAGTTAATTCAAAGATCAAATTATCCGACTGGGAAAAATTACATCGTTATCTTAAAAAATAAACAAACCTATCCATATTACGTGCGAAAGGGTAATTTTCAGGCCGCGATTTAGAGAGAAAGAAATACATATTATTACCCTCTTACAGTTATGTATCTAAGTACGGATGGGTGTAACGGACAAACTTTTTTAGCCAAATTTTTTCTATTAAAATGAATAAAATCTTTAAAAACTTTAATATTACAATTTAAAATTAATAAAATCTTTAAAAACTTTAATATACAATTTACTATGAATAAAAACTAGAAAAACTTTAATCTTAAAAATTCGCAGTGAAATTGACGTTAAAAAATGTCTTCGGTTTTAGTATTAATTCTTAAAATCGAAAATAAAATGAAAATTTGAATATTTTTTCTAAGAGAAAAACTGATAAAACAATCATTCAATATATTATTTTTATTCTAATTGGTCGTAAAAGTTAAATAAAATATTTTTTTACGCTCAGAAAAACAAACTTTAGTTACCGAGAAGCGTCTAGTCATATGTCAGTTTTGCTCTTCCGTACATTCTAAGAATCACACATTACTATTCAACAATAAAAATTACAAATTCTTTTAAAAATATTAATCGAGCACGGATCGGACCAACTTTTAGTTCACCTGAATTCTAAAATTCATGTTTTTAAATATCTACCCCCCCCCTATTTTATTTTATGGGATAAAAAAAATGACCCGTCAGAAACTTTTTTACTTTTTTTCTATAAAGATAAGAGTCTGAATAACTATATCAAAGAAATTGTATAACGTACAACGCAGTAGTTTTTTTAAGGAAAAATTAATGAAATCGGAAATAAAAAGTGCAAAAAAATGTGATAATATTAATATTTGAAAACTTTTTTTGCTTTTTTAATTGGTATGTACTATATTCTATTAAATTGTCAAAAAAAAATTTTTTTAAAGAAATTCATTTTAAAGAGATTTTCAATCTTTTGTGTGCTTATTTTTTTTTTTTCTGCGTGAAATAAATTAAATTTTTTTTCTGCGTGAAAAAATAGAATAGGAAATTTAAATATATGAATTTTAGAATTCAGGTGAACTAAAAATTGGTCCGATCCACACTATATTAATATTTTTAAAAGAATTTATAAATTTTATTGTTGAATAGTAATGTGTGATTCTTAGAATATATGGAAGAGCAAAACTGACATTTGTTTTGTTTTTATACAAAGAGACGAGACGCTTCTTGGTAACTATTGTTTGTTTTTCTTAGCGTAAAAAAATATTTCTCAACTTTTTCGACCTATTAGAATAAAAAAATAAGTATATATTGATTATTTTATCAGTTTTTCTCTTAGAAAAAATATTCAAATTTTCATTTTTGATTTTAAAAATTAATACCAAAACCGAAGACATTTTTTTTGAAGTCAATTTCACTGTGAAATTTTAATATTAAAGTTTTTCAAGTTTTTATTCATTTTAATAGTAAATTTTAATATTAAAGCTGTTAAAGATTTTATTAATTTTAATAGTAAATTTTGGCTAAAAAAAAGTGTCTGTTACAACCAGCCATATGTAGATATATAATTGTAAGAGGGTAATAATATGTAATTTTTTCTGTCTAAATTGCAGCCTGAAAATTACCCTTTTGCATGTAATACGGATAGGTTTATTTATTTTTTAAGATAACGATGTAATTTTTCCCAATCGGATAATTTGATCTTTGAATTAACTGTTTTTCTTTGTAACAACCCTGTACGATCTTTAATTGTTTTTTACAAGGTTTTTGATAAACAAAGTTCGGAAATATTTATTTCCGTTTTATTCAAGATGGCCTAAACTGATCACGTGACCTTTTTGGTGATACCTAATGTACTCCTAATTCTGTTTAAAGTTTTTACTAACACACGATAAATTTTCAAAAATATTCTCTAAGGAGATGAGTAAAATTCCTAAGAATAATTCTTGTACATTGTACTCTTGTAGGTATATTCAATTTTTTTCAAGGGAGATAATGGAAAAATCTTTGAATTTAAAATTTTAAAAACAATTACCAAAATTCAGGTAATAGTCCAATTTTAATGACATTTTAATCACTTTATTCATAAAGGACTTAATTTTATAATGAATAGCTTATTTTAGGGAGGTACAAAATGCAGACAAAAATGTGCACGACTTTTCAAAATAAATCTTAAAATAGGAATGTGCACTTTCTGTAAGGGGAGATAATTTAAAAAAAAATTTTATTAAAAAAACTTAAAATAAAGTTTTTTTTTATCAATAAATGTGTGTGTGTGTTGTAAGGGGACCTTTGGTCATTTGAAGAAAAAAATTCCAATCTCTAATTTTTACATTTCTAGAAAGATCAAATCCAGAAGACCACATAAAATATTAAGAAAATAAATAAAATTTCAGCACGCAAAAAAAATAATAATTTCAATATTTAAGTTATTTTCTTAAAACTCAAAAAATAATTTTTGTGTGCATTCTTTCTTTTTATAACTTTAAAGACTTTTTTTCTTTGATGCACAAAAGTATTTTCTCTGATTCAATTGGCCTCTTTTTATTCCCTTAAGAATTTGATAGATTTTTTAATCTATCTAAAAATGTATGATTAAAAATGCACAATCTTGCACATGTTTTCAGAGATTTTTATATATTTAAAAATTATTACTAATGATTTTTTTTTCATTTATATATTATCTATAGTGTTATGAGTTATTCCCCTTTTTACTTACCTCCCCCAACCCCCTGGATTTTCACTCTGGAGACAGCAACAACTGTTTTAGAGCGTGTGTTCTTATGTTGTTATTCTTACATTTTTTTTAGCTATATGTTATATACCCCTTTACTCAGGTATATAAATGGCGAGAACAACAGAGTAGGGGATGATAGATTTTTTTCTTATTGGTTCTCAGCTTATCTACTTTATTGAAAGCCATCTTTTGTTGGTCTGATTCTTACTCTGGTTAGCATTACTAGGTTGTTTGGTAAAATCGTTGGACATTGACAAATTTTCACCTTCATTGGTTCAAATTGCAATTTCTCATGTATTTCTGGTCCAATCTTAAAAATATTTATATGGGTGGAAAGAAAATAAGATAATCTTTCTAAATCTGTAATTTTTCATGTTTTTATCCATTGAATTATTTTTTACAGTGAGTTAAAATAATATTTTGCTTCAAACAGCTGAAAACATGAAATATGACTTTTTTTTTTTTTCTTTCTTTTCTTAGACTAAATTTTACACACTATTGTTTTTCAAAATCAAAGTAGCTAATCTTTATCAATATTCTTGAAATTTTACACTTAATTAGGAAACACTTTTAACTACCAGCAGAAACTTGTATTTTTCTTTTCTGACCTTTTGGAAGCAAAATCAACCAAAGTTGACGGAGATTTCTCCAAAAAGTATAAGATAAGCAAAAAAGAAAAAGCACTATATCAGTAATAGAAAAGTCTCAGGATTATTTTCATATATAATGTGAAATTTTAATGATTGATTACATGAACAAAGCTGCTCACGCAGGACAGGCTTTTTGTTAAATAAAATTATGAATAGTTATTCTATTTCTTGTATGTAATATGACATAGCAGGTATTTAAAAAGGTATTTTTAAGTCCAAAGTGATGTTATTTATATAAATTAATACTATATATGTGTATATATGCTGTATGAAAATGTTTAATAATCTTGTGGGGAAACTTAAAAAAAAGAAAAGGGGGGGGTTGATATCCCTACTTCTTATTCCCCAAATAATGGGTTCCAGCATGGAGATACAGGCAGGTAAAAATGACTTGCTAATCAGTTAAACCAGTCAAAATAAAAGGGAATTTGTTACATTATTATTAGATTTTTTTTATTGTTGTCCTCATCTTTATTGTTGTATACAATGTTTTGGTCTGTGCCCATCAGCCTTCTTCAGGTGTTTCTTGTCAAATTCGGAAGCTTTCATGGAACTTTGAAGTAAACCCATTATTTAATCCATTGGGGTAGATTTTTCTCATTCCATTAACCATGACCGGGTACAAATGTTAAGCTATCTTAAGTATTGTTATTTTTGCCTGTAGTCAGGATTGAACCTGCAACATCCAGATAATTGTCATTTAGAAATGTAATAACTCCATACCTATATCTGTTGCATCATGTGTCCTAACAGAATCAGAACAATCTACCCCTAATGTATTAAATATAGGGTTCTGTTTGAAGTTCCATGAAAGCTCCGGACTTTAACAAGAAATGCTGAAACATATATATATATCAATAAAGATGAGGACAAGTCAGAAAAATGTAAATAATACAAATAATCAATCCTCATATCAAAGATACAAATATTTCATTTCTCATGCCTTTTTCTGCTATGGGGTAACTTTGGATATTAAGTTAGTATTTTCTTGACATTTGTCGAAGACCACATTTGTACTAGACACAAATTTGGGCAAAAGGAAAATTTGAATTTCACTATTGTTATATTTTGTCAAAAAATAATCAGTTATTTATTGATTAGCTAATACAGGCATCTTGTTGACTTGATTATTAAATACCTAAAGTAATTGATGGTACATACTTTACATTTAATATTAAAGTATTAAGGCCAGGTACAAGTATTAGTATTCTATAACATCTGGGTAAATTTCAGTATACATATGACTCCAAGATTGTGCACAATAGATTAACAACTACTCTTAAAAAAAGTTTTACTCTTTTAAAAAAAATGTGTAAAATATGTAGTCTAGTTTAGCTTTTGTCTTAAATACAATCAATATTCAGAATAAATTTTATCATTAAAAATTCAAGTGCATGAATTGAACTTCAACCAATTAGGATTTCATTCAAAATTGAATATATAATAAATACAATTAACTTCTTATATCCTCAATTATACCAGTGGGGCCACCTGTTGGCTGTGGGTGGTGACCCATGATGCTTAAGGATAGAACCCAGGTGGATGAGCAGTTCATGACTTGCAATACTCCACTTTAGCCCTATCTTGGGCTAGACGGGCGGTCGGGGTGGCCCCCTCCGATCAATCGGCTGGTCACGTCAAGCCCTAGCACCTATATGATTTTCCCAACCCTATTGGTAGTACCTGTTAGGGTCTCATCTATGGGTTAAATAGAAAAATGTATTGATAAAAAAATTGTATTATCCATTAAGAATTGATTTTTCAAAACTTTATTGACATTAAATGACCCACTGAGGTTGATATGCTGTAAAACAAAACCAAACCTCAATTATATTTATTTCTTTAATAGCTTTATTATTATCATTTCTCTATTTTTGTATATTTAGGTGCCCAGATTATTGACTTGATGTTGTTGGTTGTTGATGTAACAAAAGGAATCCAAACTCAAACTGCTGAATGTCTTATCATTGGTGAAATTGCCTGTGAAAAAATGATTGTTGTTCTTAATAAAACTGACCTTTTACCTCCAGAAAAGAAAACTTCAATGATTGAAAAGGTAAAAAACTTTAAATTCTTTTTATTCATCTTTTTGTTTTATTCTGTTAGTGATTATGAAATTAGTTTTGAATTTAACTTTGATAAATTGACTCCAAAATCAGGTTTAAGCATGGGATTTGTTTAAACTAGCCAAAACTAAATTACTAAAACCACTAACTCTATTTCTGTATTGTATTTTTCTAATTTTTCTGGTAATAATTACAAAAGAAAAAATATTAAAAAAAAAAAAAGGAAAAAAGAGAGGGGTGATGATGATGATAATAATAAAATTAACAATAACAAAATAATGACAATATTAGTAATGCTAATAAAAAAAAACTAAGAAATAAATAAATGAATGTGACTTTAATATTTCTTACTGGACCAGCCCACCTTATATCAAAATAGGGGGAGTGTTGGAATATTTGGACATATAAGGTGTGCTACAATACACCACCTAAATTTATAGACTAGGCAAGGTCATGTGGTTTATTCCTCTGCCAATCAACAGCCATAATGTGTGGCTGGTTGACTACTTAATCACTGAAACTGAGAAACGTCCATTTGCAATCATTGACGAGGGACTTGCAATACTGAGGAGCACCAAGGAACAACCAAAGGATTCTTTACCAAGGATTTCCATTGGACAAGTGCTCTTGCTTGAAGCCTAAAGGATGGCCTATAAAATTGGAACAAAGGCAGTATTATAGCTATGTACTTTCACTATGAAGAGATTTAAATCATAATGGGATAAATTAGCAGCAAAATAACACTTACCCAATATAATCTGATTATTCTTGATTTGCCATAAAACTCATTCAACCATTTGTAAGTCACTCAGCTTAAAGTCACAGAGAACCTATTTTATCATCTATAAATAAAATAGCAGGGGTGGGGTACCCTTGGCCTAGTGGCTAATGGGCTGGACTGTGACTTCATATTGAGTGTATTCACACTCCAGTTTTGCTATTATGTTCACTTTAGAACTAATACTCTTGGAAAAGGTATGAACTCCTTCATCCCCAGCTATGGGTTAGATAGTATCACTTATTGTTTTTCTATAAGGATGGCTTTGGCATTGAATAACCCATGAATGTTGAGAAACCAAATCAAACATTTTCACTGCATAAAGATTACTTTTATTTTTCTTCAAAGTTTTTTTTTTTAACTGCTTTCTTTACAAATACTCAAATTTGGTCTCATAAAGAGGATTTTGCATTGTTGTTGTATAAAACACTTTTTTTCTCACATTTCTAATTCTTGTTAATTTTTAAAAAAAATTTCCCAAAGATTTTGAAATGAGTTTTGAATTTAACTTTGATAAATTGGCTCCAACAATTTAACAATTGTATATTCAAATTTGTTCAACCTTTTGAACCTGTAAGCCTATATTTTGTACTGGAGACTATTTTTATCATGTACCATAAGTCTGATATTTTCAGCTTGGGGACATCCTATCTGATACTACTAATAAAATTAATCATTTACTACAGAAATGGCAATTTCTGTTTGTCTGTGTATAACCTGTTGGTGCCTTCACCAGTGATCTGATCATGATGAAACTTTACAAACGTTAAATTAATATTCAGAAACAGGACTTTTGTATTGTTGTTATATAAAAACTTTTTTCTGTTTCTTAATTTAAAAAATAAAAATAAAACAATAATCCTTCTTCAGGTGTCTATTTAATTTAGGAATGTTGTTGAAATCTTCTGGAAATGTTTAAACTGTGTGAAAATAATAAAAACAACCCACAATAATTATCCTAAGATTTTGGCAATGTTTGAAAAATGATGTTCATATTGTATAAGTCTAAATTATAACATCTGCTTGATGTTTCTAGACTTTTGCATGCTATATATGTAATTAAAAGAAAAAAATCCTTATATATGTGATAGCATGTGCTATACCCTGTCATCCTCAGCTGCCAACCAGTTTCAGTGGTTAAAGCAGTGCTGGCATCACCAGCAACTTTTGTTACTGCATAGAGTATTAAATATATATTCATCTTTTGTTAGATACACCTAACAAAAATAGACACAAACAAAAAAAAATAGTTGCTCCCCTTTACTTTGTCAAAGCCGGAAGTGGGTTTTTCACCATCTTACATGTGGATGGCGTTTGTTTATGTTTTGAATGCAGCGTCAGAGTATTGGTTAAGTCACTTGAGAGTAGAAGCAATTTTCTACCCTGTGTTAAATAAAACCATGTTAATTTTATAACAACCTGGTCTTGCATTATCATTTTCAATCCTCCATATTTTATCTGTATGTTAAAAACATAACATCTTTGCAATTTCATTTTTGTATGTCATATATATATAAATGTACATCACAAATTTCATTTTATTTATTTTCAGATGAAGAAAAGGTTACTTAAAACTTTAGAACCTACAAAATTTGCTAATTGTCCAATTGTTGCTGTGGCCGCTAAACCTGGAGGACCGGAGGTAGGTGAGACTATTTTTTTTTCTTTCTTGTCAGTCTATTGGGCATATATGGATGACATATAAGACTCCTTCCCTGTTTTCCCCCCAAATGGTTTAATATATCTTTGGGTTTTATATATGAAACTGGTGGTACATGGTAGACTAATGTTTATTCAGAAAATGTAGACTATCAATTCTTAGCTAAACTCTTTAATATCTCAGTTGGGTCACCTGAGTGAAGGATGGGGGGACGATTGATGTGGAAAGATTTGAAATCCCTGCTCAACCCTCAGAATATTCCAGTACATCTGTGAGATGCCTAACAAAAAAAAAACTACATATGAATGGGTGATAGTCTTATGCTGTCAAATACTCTGTGTGTGTGTGTGTGTTATATTCTGTATGTTTGTTTGTACAATGACTGAGCGCACATCCTTTTTATATATATTTACCCAACTCCTCCACATGAGCAGGATGTGACACAAGACCAATTTCTTAAGCGGAGTTTAACAGGTTTGAATTCAGTTTTCCTTCTAGACTGATTACCTAACCATGGTTAGAGCCCAGTCTGCCCTGCTATTTAACCATAGCTGGAGAGAGAATTGGATTCATGCCTTTCCCAAGGGTGTTAGCGCTATGTGAAATGCAAACAGCTTAGTCCAGGAATTGAACTTGTGTTGACGAGTCAATTTCCTACGACTCTAACCATTACACCACGCACCTCCGAGAAATTTACCCTTTTTATAAAGGACAATTAGTGGAGATTGGCAAAGACCAAAGTTCAATAAAATCCACATTCTATTTTTCTTTGTGAGGGGGTTTTAAAATTTTTACCCCCTCATTTTTTAAAATTCTTCATAAAATCTAAATAATTTCATCCCTAAAAAAACAAAGAACATCCTTCTAATAATATCACTCGAATGTATAGATTTCTGGCTGAAACAATAAAAAATTTAAAATATATTTTACTTCTAGTTTTTTTTAAAGAATTTACTTTTGTTTTAACTTATATTCTATTTATTTTATTAAATGAGGGAAATTTGATAATCCAACATTAACATTTTTTTTCTAACAAATATACATTATTGTAAAATTAACAGCAGTAAAAAATTTGCACAGATAATGACATAATTTTTTTTTTTTTTTCTTTAAATTTTAGTCCACAAGTGATGCCAACCCAGATGACATGATGAATTTGTTAAATACATTGAAACAACAAATTTACATTCCAAAAAGAAATAATTCTGGACCATTTATCTTTTCTGTTGATCATTGTTTCTCAATTCGAGGACAAGGAACTGTGATGACAGGAACTGTTATCAGTGGAAGTGCAGCAGTCAATGATGTAAGTAAGATTTGAAGTAGCATTTCTATAATTTTAATTTGTGAAGTGTTTCTTTGTGAATTTTCATAGATGGGTGATGTTCATGTCCTTTCTAATCTTGTTTTTAAAAGTCCTTTACAGATTTTTATAGGTTATATTAACATCTATCCCATCTACTCTATCTAATTCTAGATAAAAATCCAACCCTCATTACCTAAAAGTACTGAGAGTGAGTTGTCTGTTTTATATATATATTTATTAGGTACCAACAATTTGCCCTGAGAAATTTACCCACCTATATTTAACACAATGAAACTTGCATAAAGGTTGATATTATCTTAGAATTTTTTTGTCCATTCAAAAGAAGAAACATTAGAACTCCTGATAATTTAAAAAAAAAAAAATGAAAATAATAAAAATTATGAACGAAAACAATTTTTAACATTTTCGCACCATTAAATCAGTTGAAATTTAATGTAGGCAAAAACATGTTACGACTAGAGGCTTTTTAAAAAATTCAATGGAAAATTTCACAAATTTCCATAATTACATACCTTTTGATGTAAATGTTTGAAATAGGTTTTTTCCTAAAATATATTAGAGATTTTTTTTTTTTTTTATGAGGTCTATTTTATGAAAATAGAACTGACAAAAACAATTTTTACTTTTTTCTATAAGATAAGAGCCTGAATAATTATATCAGAAGATTTTTATAAGTTTGAAAATGGCCAACCAAAACAGATGGCTTCCTCAAAGTGAAATAAACAAGGGGAGGTTACTTTCATTTATGTAGCTAATGTTCAAATTACCCAATTTCTAAAGGAAGTGCACTGAGTTGCTTGATATAAGGTATCTGGTGTAGCTGCAGACCAAATATTTTGCTTTATTACATGTTGTTTGGCTCTGCATATGTCTTCATTTGAATTTTAGAATTAAAATAATTTAAAGTTTCACTTTTGATCACGCCTCATATTTCAAGACATGGCCGCTTTAAAATGATATAATTTCAAAAGAAGGAACATTACTAGTAATAGTAGTAGTATGTTTGTTTTTTATATTGGAAAGAAAAATATTACGGAGCAAATTATCATGAGTGAATTTCACCTTCCTCCTTTCTTTGCCCACACCTATAACTTATATCTGCATAATTGTGGAATAATGGTTGGTAGTTTTGGTACTCAATCCCCCCCCCAAAAAAAACCAAAAAAAAACCAAAAGATGGTTTGGTAACATACTGACTTTGCAGAAAAATCACAACTTCTCAAAGAATTTAAAATTTAATTTTAGTTTTAACTTTTATGTTATTACATACTTTGATTGTCCAGGTTGAAAAGCATAGTAATGGTAACCAAAGCCAAACTATTTCAGACCTTATTTTTCTGATGTAGGCATCATTGGGGAACAAAAGTTTTGGTAAACAGGCCAAAGCCTGGCACATTTGCCAAATCTTTTCTCATTCCCCAATGATTCTTGCATCGGAAAAATAAGACCTGAAACAGTTTGGCTTCAGGTTATCTTTACTGCACTTATAATCTGGATTATTGAAAAATAAAATAATTTAATTTTTATAAATTTGTCTTTATTTTTCAGAATGTAGAAATTCCTTCCATGAAAGTGAACAAGAAAATCAAATCAATGCAGATGTTTCGAAAACCAGTTGAAAAAGTCGTTCAGGTTTGTAACTTGTTTCACTTATTTTGGTACTACTTTGGTACTAAGCTTTAATCTAAAATTAGCTAAACTTTTTTCTTTCTATGTTTACTTTGAAATGAACTTGTACCATTCAAATTTCAAAATGGATGTATCTTACTGCATGAGCAGGACATGACACAACTCCAATTTTTTAAGTGGAGTTTAACAGATTTGAATTTCGTTCTCCTTCTCCTAGACTGGTTACCATACCAAGGTTAAAAGGCCCAGTCTGCCCTACTATTTACCCATAGCTGGAGTGAGAATAGTTGGATACATAACTGTTCCAAGGGTATTGGTGCTATGTGAAATGCAAACGGCCTCATCCAGGATTTGAAATCTGGTTGCCTTGTCCATTTCCTATGATGATAACCATTACACTACGAGCACCTCCAGTTTAAAGATGTAAAAGAAAAAAAAATTACTTCAATAAGTTTTTGAAATTCATAGATTACATTTTATAAAATGTTTCTTGTGTGAACAATGGGTTGAAATTACGAGTGGATATAGGGCTGGTTTAACTCAGTTGGTAGAGCACTTGCCTAGGAATTGCAAGGTTCCTGGTTTGATACCGGCCCTCGCCAACTCGGCATATGAGTAGCACAGGGATCTATGCAGTAAAGTGAGGAGTTGATGGTAGGTGTGGCGCTCCACCTCAGATGCTAATAAATACTCTTTGGTCTAGTGCTGAAAAGGGGATAAACTCCCTCACTATCTGGTTGATACCACCCTGTTGACTTTAACTAATCAGGGCCCAGATAAGGTAAAACTATCACACGATGGATGACGGGTTTTTTGATGTTAGTTAAACAGTTACAGCTAACACTGAATTTAATATGTAATTTGAGAAGCTTGTGGCTCTTTCTTAGTCTGTTTGGGTTACCACACTAAAAATAACTAGAGAACTTCTCTTCTTAATGACGGCAGGAAGACCATGGGAAAAACCAGCTAGGAAATAAATGTGGATATATTGAACAGATGTGTTTGTTGCCTTTATCTTTTTTTTTCTTAATTCTCCCTTCATCTAATTAATGAGCATATGATAAAGATTAATATAAATTTCCTTGTCTAAAATGAAAATAAAATAGTCAAAAGTTTTAGATTATTATTATATTTATATATATTAATTTTCTTTTCTTTTCAGGGTGATCGTGCTGGTATTTGTGTAACGCAATTTGATCCCAAGTTACTCGAACGAGGCCTCGTCTGCTCACCAGGAGCACTTCCCACGATTTCTGCTGGCCTTGTGTCTGTCAGTAAAATCCGCTACTTCAAAGGTTCTATTGCAACCAATGCCAAATTTCATATTACAATGGGTCACGAGACTGTCATGGCCCATGTGACCTTTTTTGGTTACACCACAGACCTTGATGATAAGTCATCTCAATTGGATCTTTCCAGGGATTTTATTTATCAGGAAGAACTTTTAGAAGAAATTTCCAAAGAAAGTGAATCTGATTTGCCACCAAAAAGACGGATTCAGTTTGCCCTGTTGGAATTTGATAAGCCAGTCACTTGTTGCGATTCTTGTTTGGTGATTGGATCGAAATTGGATTCGGATATCAATGCCAATATTTGTAGGATTGCTTTTAATGGTGTTCTGCTCAAGTCTTATGCAGACGCCAAGTATCGGGAGACGGAACTGTCGGAGGTGAAGATCTTCAAGACAAAATGCCGAGAGGGTCAAGTCGAGAGAGTTAACGATGCTCATACTTTGATTGCAAAGAATTTGTTCAAAAAAGAAACGAATATTCAAGCTTTTGCCAATTTGAAGGTGAAATTATCCAGTGGAGAAGATGGAATCATTGAAGGTGGATTTGGACAAAGTGGAAAAGTAAAGATTCGAATTCCAAGTAAGAGGCTTCTTTTTTATTTTTACTACCAGTGTCTCATGATAGTTGTTACATTTGTATATATCATCTGCCAGGGGGTAGGGTAGAAAGAACACTCCTCACCCCTAAAGGGGGGGGGGGATATGACTTGAAACTGCATCCAGTAATGAAGTTTTGGAATGTAAGGAGTTACCCCCTCCCCTTCATTACTATTACTTCCAGAGTAGTAGTACCTGTTAGGATTGCATCTATGGGTCAAATAGATCTTTGAAAATTATTTGTATTAGATTAGAATACTTGATACATTATAACTGTATACAAATAATGTTTTAAATAGGAATAGTTAGTTGAAACCATATAATAGTCTAGATTAAATTATTTAGTTCAAACAGGACTTGTGGATATACCACAGTATAATTTAAGTAAACATATCAAACATTGTAATAATTAAGAGCTATTGCTAAATAGTTCAATATGTAAAAAGTATCACTTTTTTCCCTTTCTTTCCAATATGTTCGATTGAAACAGATTAGCCTTATCACTTGTGTACCACCCCCTCTCTTTATCTTCCCCTACTTTCTTTCTTTTTTTATATTTTTTTAGTGTAGTATGTCCATTTTCTTCCCTTTCTTTCTTCCTAATAAAAATGGAATGGTCAATTATTTAGCTGAGGTAATGACACTCATAAGAAATAAAAATTCTGTGTATAAGTAACACCAGATAATCGGACTCAAATCTTGGATGATTTGGACGGTTTCATTTTTAACCAGAGGGTGTTGCATATGATAATGGTCAGAATATTAAGGGACAAGAGTATTGATATGTAGATTAGATGATAGAATAGAACTACAAAAATAATTTGAGTGAAAAAAAAAAAAAAGTTAAATATAAAGTTATGATTGGAAAAAAAAAATCAAATTTCAGCATCAAATAACCGTAAGCAGTTGATATGCAAATTAACCAAACCATTTGATGACCAACATCAATTTCATAAATGTAACAATTATCATGAAACAGCAGTTTTAATGTTTTTTTTTTCTGATGATGATCTTTAACATTTATTCACTTTTCATAATTTGAGAAAGACGAGTCTTAAAGGATTAAAATTAATTTTTTTTTTTTAGAAATGATTTAGTGGTATAAATTTTCTATATATTAAAGAAAAAAAGATTGGATTTTCGTTTAATTCCTGAAACTAAGAATCTACATCAGTTTCTCTGAATTTTGATGAAGTATTGATCTGTTTACCAAAACTGTACTAACTAGATAATTTCTTGTTAAGATGGATAAAGATCTTTGAATAAAATATATTTAAAAAAAAAAAAAATTGACTCTTTTGTAATGTAAAAACTGAAATGTATGACTGAAGCTTCATTTAAAAAAAAAAAAAATTTTTTTTCTTTTCTTTCTGACTATTAGTTGAAAGTTTTTGTAAGAAAATATTAATCTGTTGTTAGAAACAAAAAAAATGGCCAATGATGATAAAACTCTGCGCAAATCTGATGTTGGGTACTTTGCTCAATTTGCAGTGTCTCCAATCATGTAAAGTGGTTGTTGAGCTTGCTTTGAGCCCCACCCGACACTGATCTCTATAAATTCTGAGGCTTTGTTTCTTACAAGCTACCTTAATAATATAAAAATTTTTTTTTTTTTTTTTTTTTTTCAACCCCATTTTTAGACCATGTTACCTTTATCTTTATTTCAGTAGGAAGAAAAATTTTTTATACAGTATAATACAACGGTGGGTGCAAGAATGTGTGTGTGTGCATATAAATGCACACTTAGTTATATAGATACATAATAGTTAAATTGAATTAATAAATAGTAAGTCAAGCCACATATATGTATAAATATGTGTGTGTGTTCTAGTGTGGATAATGGGGGTATACATATGTATAGATAGATAGATACATGTGTGTGTGTGTGTATGCACATATATTGTATGTGTAAGTAAAGGTATGTGTATGGTCGGTCAAAGAAACCGTAAAACTGAAGAAAAGATTAAGAGGGTGCTAGGTTTTCAATAACTTTGAGAGTTGACCGTAGGTTAGGGGGGGTCATAAAACACCATGAGGGTGGTCTGTTAGAACAAAGGATTTTGAAATCTCGGAGGGTGAGATGAGATTTGGGGATTTCTGGGAAATTTGAAAAGTTTAGTCAGTTAGCTTCTGGACAGCGGGGAGAGCAGATGAGCCTTGAACACTGAGGAAGTTAAGATGTTAGATGCCCACTAGAAGTGAACTTTAGTAGAGGTCTACAAAGAAAAGGGGGAACCCCCCGTCTCGACAACCATGGGAGATAGTGACTGATTAGAAGCTATACGTATTATATACCTCGTCTGCCATTTTTCTGAAGTTCACCTGACATTGTCTTGTCTTCATATTCTTCATGTTGTTTTATTTTTTCTTATGACACATGGGTGCGTTCCAGACACGGCGTTGGGGTTTTGTCAGACGATAGATACGGCCAGTGACAGAGATGATCTGGACAGACTGCTATTGATCATCAATATTCTCTCTGGACGTCCTGTACACAATGATTAAGAGCATTGATCTGGGAGACTGCTATTGGTAGTGATCGATATTCTCCCAGACGATTTGGACGAGAATGGTGGAATGATGACGACCCGACTCCCATGTTGTCATAACAGTAATCTAATACTTTTTTGCTAGATTAGTCTATAATACTATTATGTAGAGATCCATGTGGAGGATATTTAACAACTCCACAGAATTAATAATTTTTCTGATATAGATTGGGGGATGGGAAAAGTTTTGGTAAACAGGTTCAAGCCTGACCAATTATCAAAACTGTAAAATTTCTATTAAAATTGACCTTGTTATTATTGATTAAATTTTTTTTCTCTTTTTCTGAAAATGGCAATTGCAGTACTAAATTTTAAGTCTAGATTATTATTTTCAAGATTCAGATTCTCATATTACTTTAACTTGCTAGAAACTTATAGCATTAGTTTAATTCTTAAAATAATTTTTTTTTTTTTTTTCAATATTGTATTGTTTGTATGAGACAGCTTATCATAAAATTTACTTCTGCTCAAATTTATCTGAAAATATTTTTTTTCTTATCTAGATGGCTTGAATCCTGAAGTGATCCAGAAATATTCTGGGAGTAAAAAGAAAGGCAAAGATAAAGAACCCAGTGATGTAACGTCAGAAACTTCTGCACCCGTGAAGGTCATATTGACATTTAAACGTTATATTTTTGATCCTAAGAAAAAAATGATCCAAACATGATGACCAACTTTGACAAATTGTCTTCTGATGTGGAGAAGCAACTCTTATCTCCTCCTTGCAGCTGCTGTGATATATTTTTTCAAACCAAACATTAAACCCCCCCCCTCTAAATATATGAGCAATTACTTGAAATGAAAGTATTCGCTGAGACAATATTTCACGGGGGGGGGGGGATATTTTTAAAAATATTTTTTTTTTTATATTAAAACTTAGTGAAATTGCAAATTTTATATTGATGAAAAACTTTGCATAAAAAAAATATACAAAGTACTTTTTTCAAGAAACTTTGATGTCCTTTAGGCATCTCCATGGGCTTTTGATAAACGGGAAACCTGACTTGATTTAAAGAAAAAAAGTATGCTTGTAACATTAATTTTACAGTATTAAACTTGTGATCAGAAAAAGAAAAATTGTCTACTTAAAATTGTTTAGACTTTAAGATTTTTAAAAAGACTGAATTTATGGAAATAATAGATAAATGTTGGATACTTGCATAAAATTACAACGGCTTTAATTGGAAAATATAAAAAGCAATAAAATTAAATAATTTTCATTTGGTGTGAAAGTAGAAAGATTTTATAATCAAACATTGAAGTCATAAATTGCCAGATGTTCAAAGGAATAACATTATGATTTAGATAAGCTCAATGGGACAATATGAAATCTGTAGCTTATCTTTATATAGGTCAGTCCCCTCTTATAAAGTACTAATCAGTTTTCAAAGGAAATCTTGAAATTACTATTAAGTTGAGTCTCTTACAGGCATCATTTTATATGAAACCTGAAATCTGAAATAAGCAGGAAAAAAAAAAGTTGCAATGAAAATTTCTACTAAAACCTGAAAATAACATTCAAATTTTTTTTTTGAAATTCTAAAATTAACTCGTCATTTTGATTTGTATTTTCATTATTGCAGATTTCTTGTCACAATATGACAAGGTGATATTTGCGTCTTTACCATGTATATATATATATATCACGTAGGTTTAAAAAGCCCTCCCCCCAACTCTAAAAAAACAACAAAACCTTCTTCCCGGTAAACCATGGCGACACTTTCAAATTGGTAAATATTAACTGAATGTGAAGACCTGTTGTCCAGATAAGTAATTTACATTAATATTTCTGAAGTGTAGAAGCGTTTATTCTAAGATTCGTTATCCTATTGTTACTGCTAATAGTACCAACTCCAGTGTCACTGGAAAACATTAATTTGCATCTGGTTACTGATCTTGATTGTCAATAATTTAAAATGGTACCCGTGGACTTATACTAAGATTAAAACTTAGTCATCTTGCTTCGGCTTGTCACTGATACTGGTGAAGGAGAGGATGCGGTGCGTGTCTCACAAGCGCACAACATGTCAACACGTGCAGATATTTCTATAAGTTCTATGGCGGTGGAGAAATGGTGACAGATGTGGGCTTATCATTATCAAACAGTAACATGCCCCGACAAGTGTGTGTCTGAACAGCCTCTTGCTCTTGGGTAGCACTGCTCACCCTGACATTTGGGAGGGGTCTAGAAGTAGTAACTTAAACAAATACCCGTTCACATATCAGGATGAAAGCAAAATACTACAACAAAAAACCTAGAATCACAATAGCCACCTGGAATGTTCGGACACTCCTGGACCATGTGGGATCAGGAAACCCCGAACGACAAACTGGTATCGTAGCAAAGGAACTGTCTCGATACGGGGTAGAAATCGTGGCACTCTCGGAAGTCCGCTTCAGCGATGAGGATCAGCTGACAGAAGTAGGGGCTGGGTACACTTTCTTCTGGAAAGGGAGGCCAACCGGAGAGAGGCGGACTAGCGGAGTGGGCTTTGCAATTCTAACCGAACTGGTCAAACATATCGAGCAGCCACACGGTGTTAATGACAGGATCATGCACTTTCGGGCCTCATTACCAGGCAACCACTTTATGACTGCTATCTCAGTCTATGTCCCCACTCTTGATAGCGACGAAGAGGTAATTCTAACCTTCTACCAGAATCTTAGGTCAATCATAACATCCATCGCAAAAGCTGATAAAATTGCCAAGCAGTAGGATTTTAACGGCAGAGTGGGACAGGATTACGGAACCTGGGCAGCTTTAGGTAAGTATGGACTGGGAGACCTGAATAAAAATGGACTCCAGCTTTGTACTGAACTCTGACTTGTTATCTGTAACACATTCTTTCACCAAAAGCTATCTCACAAGGCGACCTGGACTCATCCACGATCCAATCATGGGCATATGCTTGATTATGTCATAACCCGCAAATGTGACCTCCAGGATGTATGCACTGTAAGGACTATGCGGGGTGCAGAGTGTGGCTCGGATCACAAGCTTGTGCGCGGTAAACTAAAATTCCATATCAGGCGCAAGTTTTGTGCCTCGGGAGTGAAAGTCCCCAAACGCATCGATGTATCCAAACTTAAAGACATGTATGTATGGCAGAATCTGCAAAAGGCTTTCGAAGAGGAACAGTTCGACGGTACATGGGATAACTTCAAGAGCAAGGCCTATGAATCAAGCGTCAAGGTCCTTGGCCTCAAGAAACGGAAACATCGTGACTGGTTTGATGAAAATGATCAACAAATCAACAAACTTCTGGAAGAGAAAGACAAGTTACATCAGAAATTTCTCGGCGCACCTGTTAAAAACTGAACCCTCATGACAGGCATTTAAAAGTGCACGATCGTCGTCACTTCAACAGAGTCTACGAAGGATGAAAAACCAGTGGTGGTTAGACATATCAGAGAGGATACAGAAGGCTTACAATAATAAGGACACAAAAACTCTCTACCATCTAATCAGACAGGCATTCGGCCCACAACGATCAACAATGGCTCCTCTCAAATCGAAGGATGGGTCTCTCCTCCATAAGAGTACTGAGGGCATCATGAAATAATGGACAGAGCACTTCACAGACCTCTTTCATAACCCCTCAGTAGTTGACGACAGCGCCATCAACAGTCTACCTCAAAGGGAAACGATCCCGAGATGATGGATCATCCCACCATCGGTGAGGTCCGCGTAACAATCAAGGAAATAAATACTGGAAAGGCACCCAGCCTTGATGGCATACCCGTTGAGGTTCTCCGCCACGGTGGTGACAAGATCGCCGTGGAGGTCCATCATCTTATCTCTGATGTATGGTTGGGTGCCCCTGTACCTCAGGACTGGGTCGATGCAATCTTGGTCTCGCTATACAAGGGCAAAGGTGTGCGGTCGGTATGTGGCAATTACCAGGGCATAAGTCTCCTCGAGGCAGTGGGCAAGGTTTTTGCCAAGCTCCTGCTCAACCGGCTCACTAAGTGGATCTGTCCCATGGCTATCCTAGAATGCCAAAGTGGCTTCAGACCTGGTCGTGGAACTTGATATAATCTTTTCCGCTCGGCAACTTCAGGAGAAATGCATCGAACAGCAGATAGCACTCTACAAGGTCTTTGTGGACCTAACAAAAGCCTTTGACACGGTGAATAGAACCGCGCTATGGACTATTCTCAGGAAACTTGGATGCCCCTCGGGATTCGTTCAGATGTTTGAACAACTCCATCAGGGCCTGAAGGCACGCTTTCACTTTAACGGGTCCCTCTCAGAGCCAATACCCATCGACAACGGTGTCATGCAGGGCAATATCCCTGCACCAACACTTTTCTCCATTTACTTTGCGATGACTATCCTACGCCTTCCAAAACTGTGACTCCGGTGTCCTTATACGATTCTGTACCACTGGCAAGGTTTTCAATCTTGCCCGTTTCAAGGCTAGGACGAAGACCTTCCAGACCCTCATCCGTGATTTGCTCTATGCTGACGATACAGATTTTGTTGCCCACACTGAGGAAGACCTACAGGAAATAATGAATTACTTCTCTGAAGCATGTACTGCCTTTGGACTTGGAGAAAACAAAGGTGATGCTCACTCCACCACCTGGACAAAGGTATGTGGAGCCCAACATCTACGTTAAGGGAACCAGACTGAAGGTAGTTGACTCTTTTGTCTATCTTGGCAGCACACTTTCCAGATGTGGAACCCTCGACTCTGAAGTTTCCCTAAGGATCGAGAGAGCAAGCAGGGCCTTCGGTGACCTCGAAAAATGCGCATTATAGGTAACCAGATACGCTGGGCAGCTTGCCAGAATGCAAGACAGCAGGCTCCCAAAGCAATTGTTCTATGGAGAACTGCAATATGGGAAGCGTCCGAGGCACAAGCCCAAAAAGCGTTTTAGGGATGCTATCAAAAAACATCAAAACTCTCAACATAAACGTTCATGAGTGCGAGGGAATAGCTACAAATCATGCAGTATGGAGAAAACTTGTCTATGATAGCTGCAAGGGGTTTGAGGTAAAACGGCTGGAGCACTCTATCCTGAAGCGGTCCCTACGCAAATGGCACATAACGAACGTCATTCCCACATTTAAGCCGGACTATATATGTGTGGCGTGTGGCAGGGCCTGCCTGTCAAAGGCTGGGTTTCTCAGTCACGTACGGTTGCATACGAGAGGAAACAGGGGAAGAGGCTCATATATACAACAGTAAATAAAAACAAAGCTGAACGCCTGGGCACCACTGTACTTGTAGAAATGGCCTTATTCTGTCAAGAAGTGGCAATCACCATATATATATATATATTATACCTGCCACCCCTGTAGTTAGTGTCTTACTTATCCAAGATTTAACCTTTTACAAATGTTGGTTAATATTCTCCATTACAATCACATTTCCCTATGCAAATTGCATAGTGCTAATATTTCGGCAATGTGTGAAAATACCAATCAAATAAACAATGTGGAAAGAAATTTAACATTTAGCAGCTGAAAATGAAAAAATAGGAAAAGAATTAAGGCCAAGATAAATTGCAACAGAATTTTCATCTTTTTTGTCACTTTTTTTTTTATACAAATGCATTTTTATTAATTTTTCTGTTTTAATATTTTCTTTTTTTTTTTTTTCTCCCAACTTTTTCTTCTCCAAAATTCTTTATTTCAAATTTTCTACCTTTCAAACGTCGCTGCCAGCCCCACCATTGAAAAAAAGAGAATGGAAGGGCAGGTAACTCTTATCTCAATTCGCACAGTAACGAGATTTGTCTCTTCTTGGATACAAGCATGACAATATTACAAGATTTAAAAACTTGAGCGAATTAATTTGGAAAGTCCTATGTACAAAATGTCGACGTCCGAAACAAGTCGGACCACATTCGTTCTCCATTCGCTCCACAGCGATTGTAGTTGGCTTATGATTCTCTTTTTTTTCTTCTCTCTTAAATTAGAATGATGCTTGAAGGCCCATTGGGGTTTTATCCATTTCTTAGAGGCTGCAACTGAGGAAAATTATATTTATTACGGGGGGAAACTGTTCATAACAGGGAACCATGAAATTATTGAAGGTGAAAATGTTCTGCAAAGTACTTGAAATTATCAATTCACCATTGTCCACACTGAACAAGGCAGGCGGACAAACAGTCAAATGCATTAACCAAATGACTGTTACACCACCTCCCCATTGAGCCTTTTTTTTTTTTTTCCTCTTTAAAAAAAAAAAAAAAAAATCACAACTTTCTAAACTGAAGCTCGTAGGTTCCAGTTTACAATCGGAAAAAAACAAAACTCAACAACAACCAGGAAAAAAAAAGAAAAACTGACCGCAGAGAACACTTTACAAAATTTGGCTGGTCAACCAAAATTAAGAGAAAAAAATCTAAATCAACTCAGGGAAAAACAAAAAACGAACCCAGTCCAAATTCATCTTTGTATAGTTACGTGTCAGCGCTAAAATGAAAAATTTAGGTTCTTAAATGCCTAACGACTGGCAGAGCAAATTGTGTGCGCGTATTTATATGTTTAAGTGAAGGAAGACTATTTTTTAAAAGAAGAATAATAGCAAGGGAGAAAACTAGGTACTAATCTTTGTACTATCTGCTACAAGAGTTATTCCCCTTTTAATTCTGATTCCTTTGCATAGACAACTGTGATTTGAAACGGGGAGAGAAAACTCAAAAAGTTAGGATGACAATATGAAAATAAAAAATAAATATATTTACGACAAATGGTTTCCTTAATATGATGAAGTACAATTATCAAAGATTTTTTTTTTTTTGCAGTCTTTCAGGCAAGCGTTAATAATCGACTAGAAATAATGGTCAATATTTATGTGGGGACAGACTGAAAAATTTAACAAACAAAAACTATGGGTTTTTCTTCTTCTTAATCTTCCACCCTACAAAACATCCCAGACAAATCTTTAAACTTTCTTAAAGTGTGTACATATGAGTTTAATATACGCAAGTCAGCAGTCAAATGGACTGACCAAATACAAGACAAACATAAAAACTATTTGATACTTAAATATTCCCCAATTGGCCAGTCAGATAGAAATGAGAAAATATATAAAATTCATTAAATGCCATATTAAAAACCTAACAGGAAAACAACAACAAAAAAACGTTTATATAAAAAGTATTTTGAAAGATATTCTTTCAGACATAAAAATGATGTTTTTTTGTGGTCTTATTTTGTTTGCTCTAACGAAGACAAAAGCCAAATTAGACCAGGTTAAAAGAGCAGTAAGGATAACCCAAAACCAAATTTATTTTTTAGATGCAAGCATCATTGGGTAACAAGAAAAGTTTTGGTAAACAGGCCAAAAAGCCTGGCTTGTTTTCCAAAACTTTTCTCATTCCCCAATGATACCTGCATCGGAAAAGTCTAGAACAGCTCGGCTTTGGGTTATCCTTACTGTACTTTTAACCTGGACTAAATAACCTTCTAAACAAGTTCCATATTTGGAGATTTACAAAAAATAGAAAAAAAAAAAAACCTCAGTAAAATAAAATGTTGTGCTGTCTGTGTAAGTAACTACAAATATCCATGCATAATGTCTCAGACAAATGTGTGTCTGTCTGATTGACTTTAAACTTGTCTTAATTGAAAATTTCTTTAAAGTGAAAATACAAGAAAAGATCGACAAATAACCCTACAAATTGACTGTAGGTAAAAATCACTGATCAGAAACGAGAGATGATCGGGTTAATATCAGTTGCACAAGTTTTTTTTTTCTTTTTTAGTGAATAGAGATTAAAAATATTTTTTTTTTGTTTCTTAAATTTCCATACACAAAGTGAATGTGTATAGGCACACATAATGCGCCACTGTTCCAGAAAATGGTAAATCTAAGTCCCATTCAATCAACTCATTTTGTGCATGTTGAGTCAAACCCATTAAAATGTTTATTAAATTAAATTTAAAAAAAAAATGTTTGGGTGAGAGGACCTTCAATAGTAAATTCTAGAGAAATTCACATAATAAAAATAGTTCTTGGGCCTTAGCAGTTATCTCCCTTCATTTAACTACTGAGCCTCGTTTTAGTTATGGTTGTTAACTGCTTTCTTCTTATGTCTCTTTCTCTGGCAGACTGGGGGGATGGGGGAGCTGATACAGCTGGTGTTGGGGGGAATAAGAGGGTGGAGCAGAAACAACTTGGAGGAAAAAAAATGTAGGTAAACTATCCAGACCTGGTGGTGGTGGTGGTATTGGTGGTTGTGGTTAAGTTTAGGAAGGGTTCAGAGAATAATAGTCGGTTTGTAGTCACAGTTGTAGGAATGTTACCTTCAAAAGAAAAAAAAAAAAAAATAGTATAGTCACTGTCAACTGTTATGAGGTCAGATGGAAAGGGTTGGGATTGGGGTTGAGGGATGGGGAAATGGGTATGGAGGTGGTTGTGGAAATTAGCAACACACAACCATAAATCAAGTGAGCATTCCTGTCCGTCGTGATGCCAACCATTTTTTCTTCTTTTAATTGTTGTGACTTTTTTCTTTCTTTTTACCAAAGTGCAGGCAGCAGAGTTTTCTCTCAAAGAACAAAGAACAAGACAATGATGATCACCATGATGACTAGCAATACAACAATAGCACACCACTGTCGGCGATCTGAAAAAGATAAATTCAATAAATAGAACTTCAAAATATGTTACAAACATTGGCAAATACACAACAAACAAATACCACATACACCAGAGGGGAAGTCAAAGTTTAGGTACATGTATGCCGAAAAAGGGAGGGTGCCTTAAAGAAAACTGTGATAGTCTACAAAAAAATCTGGTTAGTATTATCTGCATTATTCGGACTATTGTCTCCATCTTCATTGTTATTTGTACAACGTTTCGGCCGATATACCCTCCGGCCTTCTTCAGGTATTTCTTGTCGGACTTGGGAACCTTCTTTTCGAACTCGGGAACTTTCTTGTCGTATTCGGGAGCCATCATGGAACTTTGACAAACTTTGTACAAATAACAATGAAGATGGGAACAATAGTCCGAATAACGCAGATAATACTAATCTTCAAAGTAGGTAATGAATGACCCCCTAATTTTAGACACAAAAATGTGTTTTTATCATATATTGCTTGTAATGAATGACCCATAACTTTTGCCCATGCTAGCCTACAAAAATATTTCTTCAACATCCAATGACAAAGAGAAAGCATTCAAACATTTATACTTTAAAAATTACTGTAATACAATCTGAATCAATGCAATACTGTAAATAAACAATGTAGTCTAGACCTTGATGTAGCCTATCATGCTTACTTTGATATTCTAAACATACTAAAATCTCACCAATGCTAATATGATTACATATGTAATTGATTAAGTATGCTTGAGAGGCATTATTTACTTTTTGGGATATACAATAAATAAATAAATTTTTTAAAAAAGCAAGAAACAAGGTAATCTTCAATGTTTTTAAGGTGAAAAATTGGCCTTAAAAAGATCTTCATTACAAAAGTATTGCTTCTTCTTTTAAATTTTTAGACTCTTTTATCTTATTTTTTTGTTAGTTTTAATGAAATTAAGACAAGGCTGTCAACTGGAGAAAAAAAAAATTCCGAACTTGTCTAGGGTTATTTTATGTCAAGAGGTTAGGGAATTGCATTCATTGTATGTTCATAATTACATTTTTTTAAACAATTTTTTAGAATTTTTTTTTCTTCTTTTGCACATGGTTTTTGCTGAAATTTACAAGTGAATGATAATTTTTCAATCATCCAAATCATCAATATAAAGGATATAATTATGACATACTAATCAGAATCCTAAGTATGAACTACTGTTAAAGTGGGAACCCAATAGGTTCATGGATAGTCTAGTCTAAAAATAGAATTGTTATTTTGTTTGCAATCTTTCAAAATGACAATTCTTATTTTGGTGTTAATTACTTATTAAGAAATCTCAATTTTTTTTTTTAATGTGAAATTGAACATTAATTGGAATGGGAAATAAATGAATCCTTTTAGACGGGGGGTGTGTGTGTGTGTGAAAAGATCAGATGAAAAAAAAACTTAAAAAAAAAAACACCAATTGAAATAAATTATAGAGAATTGCTTTCATATTTTCTGAAGTTGATTTGGATAAGATATTAAAGCCAACATCTTATTTAATAAGTATAATAAATTATTATTATTATTTAATTTTTCACACCTGCTGTAGCTGGTGGTTTACTGGAGGCTGAGTGACAGCAAGTCTCCTCAGGTCTCCAGGACTCTTCTCAGTATTCTAGCGGATCTTAACAGTGCTGTAGTTTGGATGGTCTTGATTATTCCTCTGATTTCCAATTCATCCAAATTCTTTTCCAGATTTTTGGGGACCGTTCCCAGGGCTCCAATTACAATTGGTATGGCCTTCACCTTCATATTCACAGTTTTCTCAGTTCTCTGGCAAGGTCCAAGTATTTGTCTGTTATTGTCATTATTATCTACTACTGAGTGTTAAACTGTTTCATAAAGATTTCTATTTTCTTTTATTAAATTGTTACATTATCTCTTAAGAAAAGCATGGACTGCTATTGGCAGATTATTTTCCAGCAGACAGAGAGTGCAGCCTTTAAGCTAGGTTTTATAGTTTTTAAGCCTAATGTTAATCTGTATACTAAGGTTTGATATTGTTTTAACCTTTTATTTTCTCTTTATTCATTTGACCATTTTTGTTGCTTTTTATTTTGCTATTCTTATTAGTCATTTCAATAATGACCAATAAAAATAGAGAGATAAAAAAGTAACAATAACGGTCCAATAAATAGGCAGAGAAAATAAAAGGTAGAATAGTAATTCCTTAATCATCATCATCATCATCATCATGTTGCGCCGGCAGCACAGATATTCATGACAATCTCTCACCAACCTTCCCTATCATTCATTACTCCTGGGAGGTTCTCTGCATGGCATCCAGCATCCGGGCAGAGCTGGTCAATGTATGTCTTTTCTGGTTGGCCCACGCTGGTGTGCTCATGTGATGGCTTCCACAGAAGAATGTCACTTATGAGTTCATCCTTGCTTTTCCAGCAGTGTCCGTCATGTCTTGTTCGCCTTACACGGATGGTTTGTGCGATATGGGGCAGGTGTCCATACAGCTGTTTTCTCGTGGGGTATTATTTCCACATTGTTTAAGACTGCACGCAGCATTCTTGTGCAGCTACCATCTAGTTTATTCTCCAGTCGCTTCGTTAGGGTACAACAAATTGTGTGTGTGTGTGTATATATGTATATATATCTCAGAATTTTCTTTCTCCTAGACTGGTTGCCATACAAAAATAAACAGTGCTCAGTTCCCCTACTATTTTACTCATAACTGGAAGGAGAATAGTTGGATTCATACCTTTCCCAGGTGTATTAGCACTATGTGAAATGCAAAGAGGCTCATACAGGATTATAACCATTACATGAGAAACACCTCCAAGAAAACGTATATATAAACGTGTCTATGTTATAGAAAACTAGAAGAAATTCTTATAGAAAATAGTGCATTATTATTTCTCCAATTTGTTGCTCTATGCAACATGAAGATTTTGTAGTGATTGGTTCAACTTGATGGCACCTGATTGAGTTAAACTTTCCTGTTTTGTCTTCAAATCTTTTAGATAATAAAAAACCCCAGTATTTGAATTGATTACATGCCAAAAAGATATTTGAAAGGAAAAGATCATAAAAATCTTTTACTGTGATGGTAAGTTTTCAAGTAGAAATGAGAGGAAGAGAGAGAGAGTGGGAGAAAGAGAAAGAGGGGAGAGATGGAGTGTCGGATGAATGCGAGAGAGAGAGAGAGCAGATGTACAAATGAGAACACAACAGACAATACACTTGGTATTTCAATTGTTAAGCAAACTTAACCATGAATAAAATTATGATTGAATGCCAATATCTATATTTGTATGTGTGTGTAACATGCTTAAAATATGCATAATTATTCAGCCTAATGTCAGTATCAGCCTGACAGCGAGGGAGTCTATCCCCTTTTCACTAGTGCTAGACTGAGGAGATTATTTTAGTGACTGAGGTGGAGCACCACACCTACCATCAGCTCCTCACTTAACCGCACAGACCCCTGTGCGACTCATATACCGTGTTGGCATGGAAAGTATCTAACCAGGAACCTTGTGATTCCTAAGCAGACGCTCTACCAACTGAGCTAAACCGGTAAAAAACAGCCCCGATACATCAAGATGTATGAAGGCTTGACCAACCATTTTTTATTATTTCCCGTCTGAGTTTTCTAATTTGCTATCCTTCATTATATTATATATATATATATATATATATATTAAATAATGGAGATTCGCTTCCAGTTTTTGTCTGTAACAAAAATTACGTCACTGCTTACGTCACATTACCCAAAATTGTCATATATAGTCGTCGGGGTGGCCTAATGTTGGTATCAGCCAATCAGCGAAGGAGTCTATCCCCTTTTCACTAGTGCTAGACCAAGGAGATTGTTTTTGCGTCTGAGGTGGAGCGCCACACCTACCATCAGCTCCTTACTTTACCGCACAAGATCCCTGTGCTATTCATACGCTGAGTTGGCGAGGGCCGGTATCGAACTAAGAACCTTGCGGTTTCTAGCCGAACACTCTACCGACTGAGCTAACCCAGCCCCTAACATTGAATAAATACACTCAAAATTTGAACATGCAACATTAGACAGTCCTCATTGTTTTTTAAAACAAGTTTTAATAAATACATGACTGGTATTATATATCTATATATAGTTTGTTTTATTTTAATACATATTTAAAGTTTACATTTCAAATTGTTTTATTTTTTAATCCTTTAATGAATTTGATGATTTTACTTAGGGTACAAACTCGCTGACATTGAATTTTTTACTCCCACCCCTCAGGCAATATGTTTTTCAAAAATCTATTTTTACATCGCCCGGAGGGTGTTTTTTATTTTGTACTAGTATATAAAACAAAAATTAGTGAACTATAAATTTACAATAAAAATAAGAGTAAAAAAAAGATTGAAGATTCAATTATATGAAGTAACTCCTTTTTACATTTGTTCTGTCTGTAAAACTTGGAATAAGCTTAATATATCCCATACAGAAGGGTAAGACCCCCCCAACACACACACAGCATAAAAAAATTTTAATTATTCCCAATAAATTATAAAAATTGTGATTGTACAAAAAAAACAATGTCATAAAAAAAAAAAAAAAAAAATAGATAAATAAATTGTCAAATTAAGACTTGGGAATCCAAAATGTCAGGATTGCAGTTCCAGATTCATCTCAGAATAATTTTAATTTGCTGACAGAGTCGGCCTGATTCCAAAATGGTATGATATGTTGGGCTATGCCCGCTAGGAGTAAAGTTGAAAAAATGTGATATGGCCATTAATTTTAAAGTTTTCAAGGTATCAGTATATTCAAACAGGATAGAAGATAATGGGTATTTTGCTTTATAAAAGAGAAATGACCTTTCTTTGAGAGAAAAAACTCCTATTCCACCAAACAGTACAACTAACTTTTCTATCCTACCTTTTCTTTAGATTTCAAAGTTCACGAGAAATTCTTGTGAAAATTCCATTATTTCTTTGTTTACCCTCTTTCATTATTTGCAATACACTGCTTGGATGAAGAGGGTTTAAATCCCACTAGAATTCATTTAAAGTTCATCCTTTTAAGGGTGGGTCCCAAAATCAACTTCAATAAATTCCGCAGTAGGGAGCAGCTAAAATAAATATGGATAAGCGCGATGTGCAAACTATGAAAAAAAGATCAATAACCATGCGGCCTTTGATCTGTTGAAAAATCAATAATATTAATAGCAGAAATATGAGAAATTGGTCGGAATGGTCATTGACAAGAAAATGTTCATCCTCAAAGCAAAAAATTTGGTTCTCCTCAAAGAGTCTGAAACAGAACTCAGGGGGCAAAATTTGATATTTCTCAATATGTCAGGTTGGTAAACATTATCATATATTCACATATTTTATTAAAAGGTTTCTGTACCATACTTTAAAAAACCCAAGCAAAATAACCATTTCACTATTAGGATAATATTATACATACTGTCCCTAGCTCAGTTGGTAGAGGGTCTGACTAGGAATCTCAAGGTTCCGGGTTCAATACCGGCCCTCACCAACTCAGCATATGAGGAGCCGATAGTAAGTGTGGCGCTCCACCTCAGATGCCAAAACGATATCCTTGGTCTAGTGCTAGGGGATAGACTCCCTCACTGTCTGGCTGATATAGACTTTAGGCCAACCTGATGATATTACTTACTTATTATACATATATTTAGTTGTAAATAAATAATGAATAAATAAACCAATTTAGTCCATGATTGGTTTGGTTTATTTGTTTAACAACATATCAACTCCTTATGGGTTATTTAATGCCAACATTTGTAAATATTTGATTATGATCATAACTATTTTCAACATTCACCTGCAATCATTTAAAAAAAAAACATACTATTTCATTTATAATAATCATTTATTTGCACACTGTTATATGGCATCAAGTAATATCTAATACAAATAATTTGCACAGTTATATGGTTTCAAGTGTTCCCATGTAACATTAATAATTTATACTCAATTATATGGTTTAAAGTAGCTATTCCTATTTAATAATAATAATTTGTTTGTACACAGTTATATGTTTTCAAGCATTTCTATCAGACAGGGAATGAAATTGAATTAGATTTTCTATGACTTTTTTGGTTTTAGTCAAATATTTATTTTGAAAATTTCAATTAAAAATATCATTAACTCACTGACCCATCCCAGGTTGCCATATACAGTGTGGTCTGAAAGTCTTGTCACCTTTAGATATCTTATTATAATGGAGATTGGGTGTTTTTCTGATTGTAACCGAAACTATATTACTTCTCAAGTCACAATTCCCTTAGTTATTTATGTCATATACTCCATGGTTTTATTTTTATTTAAACCTCAATTATCAATAAAATTGTTTTACATTATTAATACTGTTGGCCTTATCTACATACTAATAACATGCAATTGTATTTATATATACAACAAAATAGTGGTTTACAGTGAGAACGGGAAGGCTAAAATGCATTTTGATTTCTATAATTACATTCTTAGTATTATTGATTTCTAATTGTTTGGTTTTATCTTAATGAATATGAGCAAAAATCTTGGGGATAAATCTTAAAAGAAATCCATTAACAAGAAGAAATAACTGAAATGTTATTCTTTACTTCCTATTCTAACTAAATAGTTAAATTAGGAAAATTTAGCAATGAAAGACAGGAGTGATGGAAAAGTAAGTCTCAGCTGTTCTCTTTTTTGATTATACCCCTCTTTATTTGCATTCTTATTTAGTTTCATAAGCCTTTTTAATTTAATATAATATATTATTACATTAAAAAAAATACTTGCACATAGAGGGTGCATACATTTGCTAGTTTTTTTAAAAGAGGTAAAATAATTACATAACTTGTATATTATATTATTAAAAAAAAAATAATGAAAGTTAAAACAATATGTAAAAGTGAAAAGACTTTTGGACCATCCTGTTAATGAGAAGTGTTATATCTTGTTAGTCATTCTAAGGAAATTACTATTTTCACTGTTTTCATCTAGAAATTGTCTGGACTGATTCTCAGTCGGAGTAAGATAAGTCAGAAGTTGTAAAAATGTAATAATATTCCCAAAATGTTTAAAGGTGGGTCAAATAAGTCAGCACTTTGACATTTAATCATTAGCTGAATTGGGATGTGAAATTTTCATTGTATAATGTTCAGGGTGTCTCAAATAAGTCAGCACTTTGACATTTAATCATTAGCTGAATTGGGATGGAAATTTTCATTGTATAATGTTCAAGGGTGTCAAATAAGTCAGCACTTTGACATTTAATCATTAGTTGAATTGGGATGTGAATTTTCATTGTATAATGTTCAAGGGTGGGTCAAATGTCAGCACTTTGACATTTAATCATTAGCTGAATTGGGATGTGAAAATTTCATTGTATAATGTTCAGGGGTGTCTCAAATAAGTGAGCACTTTGACATTTAGTCATTAGCTGAATTGGGATGTGAAATTTTCATTGTATAATGTTCAAGGGTGGGTCAAATAAGTCAGCACTTTGACATTTACTCATTAGCTGAATTGGGATGTGAAATTTTCATTGTATAATGTTCAAGGGTGGGTCAAATATTTACTTTTGAATTAAGTGCAGTGACAAGCAAGGAGATTATATTGAAAAATGAATATTTGATATCTAAGATGATTCGTTTGTTTCATCGTTAGGCTACAGACTTATTGATAAGAAGAAATTTCTCGAGATATCAGCTGGCACCAAGTGGTTAAACGATATCGACAAAGAAATGAAAACAACTGAGGATAAAAAAAAATGAAAAGAGGAAAAAGAAATTCATTGAAGCATTTAAGAGTTATTAAAATTCAATCAGGTAGAAGATTTATTTACTTATCAGCTATAAAGTTATTCACTTAGAATGAAAATTGTGTCTAGAATCAAAGCTAACACAGTCAAAATGTTTAGGCTGCATAAAAGAAGTCACAAGTCAAAAAAAAAAATGATAATGATAATAATAATAATAATAATCTGCATGAAAACTCTAGTGAATAGCAGCAGCAGCAGCAATAGTGTTTTATCTCGAGTCTTAACTTACCATTTGACATGTGTAACACTTTGGCCATCTTTTTCATTACACTATCTAACCTGGAATCAGCATTCTCTAAATCTCTGTGAAAATCCTCCAACATTCTGAAAGATAATAGAAAATAAAAATTTCATTTAAAAAACAAAACAAAACAAAAAAAAACAGAAAAATAAAAAGAACAAACAAAAAAACTGTCAATTAAGAATAAAAAAAATACATAAAACAGAAAATGTACAAAAACAAAAAAATATCTGAGTTCCATTAGCAAATCTGACACATTCTAAGGTGACTATTAAAAAGACTTGTTGAAGACCTGAGGTAAAAGGTCAATTATGTCCACTATTACATCAGATTTGTCTATGAATCTATAAAACAGGATTGGTTGATTTATTTATTTCTTTTTAAAGACAGCTTTTGCTTTCATACTTAATGACCTGCTAATCCTTAAGGGATTAAAGATTAGCATGCTGTCTTGAACATATCCTAGAAGCAGCACCCCCACAAAAAAAATACCTACCTCCTATCACACAAGTCATCCAGATGCTTGGTGAAGATGAGTCATGGATATCTGTGCTGCAAACACGACATAATAATGATGAATATATATATATATATTATTTATTCATTATAGTGTACAACACATTTAAGTTGTAATTGTTACCATTAGTTTCAAAGCAGCATGTTAGCCACTTATCATTAAGACAACACACACCCATTAAGAAATGCTGTGAATGTCAATTCATTCATATGTGTGTGTACTTGTGAGCCAATTTTTGTATTTCTCCGCTTAGTGTATATATATATATATATATATATATATATATATATATGAAATCAGAAATGCAGATTGAGAGTAAGAGAGAGATAGACACAGATTTCTTCTCAAAGAGCAAATCAAAGAACATTTACTTTAAGTGTAGGAGACAGATGATACTTTAATCTTGGAAGAAAGAAAGAAAGAAGATTTTTTTTTTCTTAACTTTTATTGCCACTTAATCAAACCCAACAAAAGTATCTCTGAAGCTATTTTAACTTTTTCATTTCTAATTGCATATCAGACACCCCCCCCCCACCGCAAAAAAAAAAAAAAAAAAAAAAAAAGAAAGAAAGAAGAAATGTTGCACGATTCAAAGAAAGAGATTTCTTTTACTATCCATAGTAATTTATCATGTAACACTTACAATAACTGAAAGACACTCGACATAGTCAAGTTTAAATAACATATTGGATGTACAAAAGTGTTTCAGGGATGGAAAAATGCAATTATAATATGATAAAATGGACATAAAGTTTTCTGAGAGACATTTTCATTTTAACCTTGAGCAAGTCTTTTATTTCCACTGTCCACTGAAAATGTGAATTACCTGAAAAGCAATAAGATGATTATACCAAGACCAAAAAAAAAAAATTAAGGAAACTAATGCCAAGAGAATAAGGAAGTGAAGATGCAACCAAGCATAATTATATAGAATATTTGGTCTCTGGCACAAGTGAATCAATCAATGAAATCAGAAATGCAGCAGCAGCAGCAACAAAAGAGAATTGAGGGGACATATAAGGTAAGAGAAGCATTGTGTAAGGATGGGTAAAATCTAATATATACAATTCTTATGATATATATAGCACTGGAAGAAAATAACATTTTTTAGCCAATATAATTTCAATTTTCAGTCCGTCTTGTGATTTAAACCGGATTTATAACATAGTCAAACTAGCTGTACTCTATGACCTATAAGAAAATAATAAAGATTCTACATTCACAGATGAAATAAAAGATCATTTAGGCTGAAACTATTGATTCTCTTAATGATTTAGTAATGTATTAAAGAAGTAGATGTAACATGAATTAATCTGTAGGAAAGTTGGATAGACAGATCAAAAGTTAAAATATTAATATACTCTATAAATTTGTCTTATGTTCATAATATTGATATTATACAGTGTGTGTGTGTGTGTGTGTGTGTGTGTGTATAAGTCTAGTTTCTAAGAAGAAAATGTGTATATTTATATGTAAGAATGAATGCAAAAATACATGCACACAATTTAAACAGGTCAGAGATGTGTATGTGTGTGTTGGTTGTTTTGCTTTATGGCATTTGGACTCTTGGTAGGTGTGGTGCTCCACCTCAGATGCAAAAACAATCTCCTTGGTCTAGCGCTAGTGAAAAGGGGATAGACTCCCTCGCTGATTGGCTGATACCGACTTTAGGCCACCCCAACGACTTTACTTTACTTAGGTCACTTAATGCCGAATATGGTCATTTTGATATCAGCTTGCTTACAGTACCTGACGTTGCTTAAATGGTCACCAATCTGAGTATTGAACAGGCTCATTGCTGCTTAAGTTCTGTGATCAAGCAGGAACCTGTGCTTTAAGCATGTGTGTGCATAAGTCTAGTTTGTTTTTTTAAAAAAGTGTATATTTATATGTAAAAAATAAGTGCAAAAACACATGCACATAATATAATAGGTCAGAAATGCATGTGCGTATATGGGTTGGTTGATTGTTTTATGGCATATCAACTCGTTTTGGGTCATTTAATGCCGAATCAAGTCATTTTGATATCAGGTTGCTTACAGTACCTGCTGTAGCTTAAATGATCACTGATTTAAGCATTGAAAGGTCTTAGGTGATCTAGCAGTAACCAGTGCTTTCAACATGATTTGATCATAAGCATGTGAGTGTAAGATCATTAGTACAGAAAATGTGCATATGTATACAACTAAAAGCTGCAATTAAATACAAGTATAGTTATTTACTAAGCTTAGCTTAGATGTGGCACAAGGCCAGAAGTAAGGGGCGCCCAGTGAGAATCGAACTCACTAACAATGGTCTGTGAATCTAGCTGGTTAATATTTGATAAACAATCACAAAAATGAAGTTAATTTTTATGTTTATAGGTTTATTTGGAACATCCTCAAAAGTAATTTTAGAATTGTCTGATGAGTTTATATATATATATATATATATATATATATATATATATGATTAACTGTATATAATATAATTGCCCTCTATAGTGTATATGGTTGCATGAATAATATAAAAACAAAAGATGACAAAAAATAAAGATGTTCAATGAGTTGGAAAAAAGCCAACAATATTCAAGAGATTCCAATTAAGAATTATTTACTCATTTCTTTACCCCCCCCTCCAAACAAAATATTCTAAAATGTGCAGGAGGGGGGGGGCTTTAGGTGAAGACCATAAAACCTGTCTGCCATTGTTTCATTCCCTGGGAATTTGACAATCCAATTTGACTTCAACATTAGTGGCAAGGGAGAAGAGGGATGGAAAGGCATGGGAACTTGGAAGCAATGCCAGACGTTCTCACTGTCTCAGGAGGGGGGGGGGAGAAAGGTGGGGGTGGTGGTGACCTGGAAGGGGGATTCAAAAAAGAAAGAAAGAGTTCATTAAAAGAACCAGAAAGCTTTGTTGTTTTAGGTCCAACATCTTTTCCAGCGAAACTATTTTCAGCATCTACATCTTTTTCTTTTTTGCAGATACATACAAAATATTACAATTTGATGAATTCTTGGACTCGCATCTTCAATGGGTTTTTTTGGGGGGGGGGGAGGAGAGAGAGAGAGAGAGCTAGGGCAGTCTTACTCCCCCCCCCCCCCTTCTCAGCCCTGTTTAATGTTAATAACTGTTGTGTAATGAACTGTGTGCTAATCAACATATTTTCCCTGTTTCTATCCCTGTTCAGAATAGAACCTAAAGCTAAATTTCCTCATTAAGGCGACATCTTTTCTTCTTTGCTTCACAACATCTAACAAGTGCAACAAGCGAAAATGATGCACATCATGTATCAAAGTACATTAGAAAAAGAAAACAAAAAACAAAACAAAATGTAAAATGCATAATGAATTGTTTTAAATGTACAATTATTCTTTTCTTTAATTTTCAAAGAATCTATGCATTTATATTTAGGGTCTGGTTTAGCTCAAGCAGAATTGCAAAGTTCTGGATTCAATACTGGTCTTGCCAACTCAGTGCTTGAGTAGCACAACTTGGGTAATCTGATCTGTGCAGTAAAGCATCTGGAAGCTGATGGTAGGTGTTGCACACAACTTCAGCAAAAAACAATCTATAATATATATATATATATATATATATATATATATGCATGTGGTTAAGAATAGAGGAAAAAATGTGGACGAAACAACTCAAACAAGCAGATGTTGAGGAAATATTTTGTTACACATTAAGTGCGAGTTTTTCAGTCCTTTATTTTGTGTTGTTTTGTCCACACTTTTTCCTCTATTCTTAACCATATTTTGTTGGATTTATTCCAATCCTCCTATCCTCATATATACACACCAACTCTTTCACACAAGTAACTCTTAATATAATAACTTATCTTAAATTATTATATTACATATTATTATTTGTATTATTAAAACATAATAACTTAATATAATAACTTATCTTAAATTATTATTTCTATTACATTACATATTATTACAATTATTATTTGTAATTTAAAACATAATAACTATTAATATAATAACTTATCTTAAATTATTATTTCTATTACATTACATATTATTACAATTATTATTTGTATTGCATTAAAACATAATAACTATTAATATAATAAATTATCTTAAATTATTATTTCTATTACATTACATATTATTACAATTATTATTTGTATTACATTAAAACATAATAACTATTAATATAATAACTTATCTTAAATTATTATTTGTATTACATTAAAACATAATAACTATTAATATAATAACTTATCTTAAATTATTATTTCCATTACATATTATTACAATTATCATTTCTATTACATTAAAATATAATAACTTAATATAATAACTTGAAAATTATTAAAACTTCAGAATTGAGAAGCACATGAGATAAAGAGGATGCAGGACCCTCGTACTCAGTTGACTTGTAGAGACAAAATGGTTCAAGAATATTTGTCAGAAAAAGTTATGAAGAACTTGTTGAGCAATTTAATTTTCATGCTGTCACAATCAGTTCAATGATTTTCAAGTGGAAGCAACATGATGCTGCAGTAAAGATGCAGAGAACAGGGGATTCCCTTACAAAATCGTTCATCATGTTGCCTGGAGGAAAGATAGGAAAAAATGACTCAGAAGGAATTGGTTAAAATGTTTAGGACCAGCAGAACTGGTCATCACTCGACAAATAGCAACTTATGTTACATAATCTATGCAGTTGCATAAGATTGTCAATCTCCTGTAATTCTAAAGGGATGGCCCTTTTCATATCACGGGCGGGACCTTCCATGGAATAGTACAGAAAGCCCGCCAAATTACGTGAAGTCACGTGGGACCTGGTTTGGTCCTCAGTTTTCAGTTGGACGTCAGGCAGTGAATATGTCCTGCCTTAACTGTAACTCACTCTGCATACGCACGCTATGTTAGTCAAATATTTAGTTACATGAAATGTATAGTTAAGGAAATAAAAGCTTAAGAAAAATAATGGGTGTCTTGGTAACAGGATTGATTGGAAGAAGAAATGAGCCAAGTGCGACCGATCACCAAGACACTAGAAGAGATGTTAGAAGAGACCTAGAAGAAGACGTAAGATGTCAAAGACAACAGAAGAAGAATAGAAGAAAGTAAGAAGCAATGAGAAGGGTATACAACACTTACACTGAAATTGTGCAAATTTGTTAAGTTTTCATTGTTGACGAAAAAACTCACAGCTGAACTTTGTTAATTAAAGTTTAGCCAAAGAAGATGGCATTATATTTTGGTTTGTAGAGATATAAAAATAATTTGGTGAAGTGGCCTATTGTTGGTATCAACCGGACAGAGAGGGAGTTTATCCCCTTTTCCCTAGTGCTTAACCAGAGTGTCACTCCTGCTGTCAGCTCCCCACTTTATCACATAGACTGAAGCTGTGCTACTCATGCGCTGAGTTGGTGAGAGCTGGTATCGGACCCAGAATCTTGTAGTTCCTAGGCAGATTTTCTACTGACTGAGCTAATTAATTAATAATTCTGCCTATAATGTTTGGATAACAAAAAAAAAAAAAGTACAGTTTCAACAATTAAATATAATTACCGTATTTGATGTCATATAGGACAAACTTTTTTCTCAAAATTTTGGCTAAAAAAAGTGCCCTGCGTCTTATCCATCGTAGGTGAAGTTTGAGACCTCCCGTAGGCCTAGGCTAATCTTTTCTATGATGCTCACCTACCCAGCTTACGCTCAGTACTTTTACCTACCCTAAACTCCATGCATCCTTATGGTATTGTTATAATCAAGGTTAACAGGAGACTGTTTTCAACAATATATGCTTAAATACATTAAAAAATTTTTTCCTGACTCTGCCCTGCTGAAATGGGGGGGGGGGCCTCTTATATGCTGTCAAATACAGTAAGTGTTTTAGTCAACATGGTGTCATCTTCCTGCTCCCTTTTCCTATCAAGAAAAGACCTCTTTTTTTAAGTTAAAATTTTCAGCTTTAGTCCAAATTAGTATGTATACTAAATCTGGTAGGTCACTATGAAACTATTTGGTCATCTATAGAAGACTGACAACTTCAGAGAGGTATGATCTCACTATTCCCCCTCCAACTATGGGTAAATATTAGGGCAGCCTAGGTTCTTTAACCTTGGTTAGGCAACCAGTCTAGGACAAGGAAAACTCTGAATTCAAACCTGTTAAACTCTGCTTAAGATAATGACCTTTTTATCCTACTCATGTGGAGGGGTTGGTAAATATGTATGTATGCATAGAGGACTGACAAACTTTTCCCAACTATTAAAAATATGACTAATTTTAGAAATCAAGAATTTTTATGAAATAATTATTCTGAACAGTACAAGGCATACTGGCTTTAAAGTAAACAAACTTAAAAAATAATAATTTCCTTGCAAAGAATAGAGAGACTAAAATGCAGATATTAAAAGCTACAATGTTCTTGTAAATATTTTTAACAGAAAATTCTTTGATCCTTATTTGGTGATACAACTAATTATATTAAACAGAACCAGAAAAATCAATATTTGGCTTTAAAGACGAGTTTTGTTCCATTAGTAAAAGATTTCAAAGGAATATTTGTACATGTTGAGGGCAACAGGATTGCAACATCAGAGACTTTCTAAAGTCTCTGATGATGCCATTAAAGAAATTTCTAAAACAAAAAAACAAAATAACATTAAAAGTTTTCAAAGTAACATGTAAAAATATTTGCACATTATACAAAACCCATTCTGCGATGTACTTTTCATATAATATTGAATAAATGCATTTTTAAAAAAAATCAAAGCAAAAAGTAAAATTCATTCTCAATAATGTTAAACAGTTTTTTTTTTTATATGTCTGCCCAAATAAAAATATCCTTTTCCCTGACCAAGAATGAAAAAAATAAAAAAAAAATAAATGAATAAAAGATCAAGGAAGGCTAATATTATAGCAGACTAATGAAAACAACATGTTCATATGATTGATAATAGTAGTTGATCTTGATTCCTACATGATAGGATTGTATATCTGTAGATCTAAAAGATGATATCAGATTACACTGGCCAGTCTTCAAAGAAAATAGACTCAGTCTGCATCACTGATATTTACTATGAAAGGCAAAATGACATTGCCATGAGATTAATGTTCAAAGTATTTCTTAACAATGCCAAGAGAATATTTACTGTCTTTTAAGTCTTCTATGAAACAGAGACTATAAAATTGAACTAAAGCCCTTGAGAGAGAGAGAGAGAGAGAGAGAGAGAGAGAGAGAGAGAGAGAGAGAGAGAGAGAGAGAGAGAATGTGTGTGTGTGTGTGTCAGGACTGTTTGCATGAGAGAGAGAGAGAGAGTGTGTCTGGACTGTTTGCTGCAGAGAGAGAGAGAGAGAGAGAGAGAGAGAGAGAGAGACGAGAGAGAGAGAGTTGCATGAGAGAGAGAGAGAGTGTGTGTGTGTGTGATGAGAGAGAGAAGTGTGTGTGTGTGTGTTTGCATATATGAGAGAGAGAAAGAGAGAGTGTGTGTGTGTCAGGATTTTTTACATGAGAGAGAGGGAGAGAGTGAGCGATTGTCAGGACTGTTTGTCATCTCAAATCAACAATGAGTATCATTGTCATGTACATGGTCAGCATATTGGAATGGTGCCGTAATAGTGAGGCTTGTTAATCCTTGATTAAGGTTAACTTCAGAACAGATAAAAACCAAATTGTAAGGAATGACAAACAGCAAATATATATTCAAAGATAATATGAAACAAATGCATGCAAAAAATATACATTGTTCGAAGACAAGATTTTTCGGGGCTTTTTTAAAAACTATTTTTGATAAAAAGATAAAAAACCAGCACAAAATTAGTTACTTGTTATAATGTAAAGGGATGCCCATGGTGTAATGGTTATCATCATAGGAAATAGACATGGTGACACAATTTTAAATCCTTGATGAGGCTGGTAGCATTTCAGATAGCAGTAATACACTTAGGAAAGGTGTACATCTAATTATTCTTCCTCCAGTATTGGGTAAATAGTAGGGCAGACTGAGCTCTTTAACCTTGGCATGTCAACTAGTCTACAAGGAAAACTCTGAATTCAAACCTGTTAAACTGCTTTAAAACAGACCTTATAGAGGGGTTGGTAAATACATACTTGTTATAATGTATTAAAAGTAAGATTGAAGTATAGAATACCTAGTGAGAATCTAATTCACTATGAATGGTCTGTTAGTCTAGCTCACTAACCATTATATTACACAGTGCCCTAATGCACCAAATTAGTTTCCACTACTTTGTTAATTTCTTTTGGCAATAATCATGTTAAAGCTTAGAACATGGTTTTCTAAACCAGATCAGTAATAATCTCTACATACCAACTCTTTATTTTTTATTAACTATATAAGCAATGTTCTCCTGTGAACTCACATTCATCATCACCGTATGGACACTGGATGCCATTTAGAGGACTTACTAAGAGCAATGGCTGATAAGGATGGATGACAAAAGAGAATCAAAGGAATCCATGCTGTTGGCACGCCTTGACCGTGATGAATGATGTTACATTTTGAATTAGAATTTGATTTTTTTAAAACGTGCATTGCCATTGCAAAAAGTTTTCAAAGCTTAAAAACAAAGCTGCTACCCATTGATTGATTGGTTAACTCATTGCAGAACTCAAGACCAATTGGTCAAAAAAAAGGCTGCCTTTTTTTTTTGTTTTGTTTCATTTTCTTCTAATTCTTTTGATAATAAAAAATCTCTGCTTGCAGCATTGGAGTTATTCAAGCCAGAATCTGGCAAAACAGCATTAACACTTTGTTCATGATAGCATTTAAAAAAAAAAGATATTTTCTTAGCAAAAAGCAATAAAAGTGTGTAACTTGATGCTTGTTGGTAAAGAGTTAATGATACCAATAATTAACTAAGATTAATGAAGGATTTTTCTCTCTTGTAAATGCCGCTCATCCTTGTTGAAAGATAAGGTCAATTCTAAAGATAGTTGTCTTGTATTCAGACTGACAGATCCCTTAAAAAGCTTTCCAATCAGTCAGTGTGGAGGGGAGGGATGTGAAATAACAGGAATGGAAGATTTAGAATTCCAGTCATGTTCTACTGGGAGTGAGTGGCTCAAAAAAAAATTTTTATATGAAAATTTTCAACTGTCAATCATTTTTAAGAAAAACAAAATAGACATTGAAAAAAAAAAGTTAAAGAAAATCCAATTCAATTGTAATTATGTTTGTGGTGATGAGATGGGTGTTGATTGAAAAAGAATTGAATATAAACAGAATGTAATTATGGCAGCATAAAAATCTTAAATATTGCATTTGACAGTTTCTCTAATGAATTTTATATACATTGTCACACAATTAGTTATTGAAAAGATGCAGAATCAATCTTATTTTTTTTATTGAAATTTTATTCATTCGTACTTGAAATTGTCAACAAAATTTCTTTCCCAACTCCCCAATGCTGATTAATGCAGAAATCTGTTCACTGCAATATTGTCCTGAATGACAAGATGATTTGGTACAATGGGATATTTTTTTTATCCATTATCCTTTCACTTGTTGTTTACATCTTGTGTAGACAAGTATTTACTTATCTTTAAGTTCTTACCAAATCCTTTGCATAATCCATAATCAAATAATGATTTACTTTTAAAAAAATTTGAAATCTTAAATAATTTGAAGTACTCATATCTTCATTACAGGAAGATGAGGTCTTAAAAAGGCAGACAATCAAAATTGAATAATATAATGACAACTCCAAATGTTAAATAATGGGTAGGCATAGCATATCATTTTTAGAAAGTAGTGTAGGGTAGTTTGAAAATAATGGTAAATAGTAGAAAAATCACTGTAAGTTCATAGAGTTTGCTTGACAAAGCATCACCTCAAGTTTATCTAGAATTGGCCTAGAGAGTCACATGAACAGGCGACTTTGGGAAAGTAGAATAATAAATTAGCAGAGTTGAGATCAGGTGGCCTTGGTGGACAGATGTACCCTTCCGTCTGTACTGCCTATTGCCATGTGCATGTGGCAAAGAATGTACCAGGAATTTGGTGTAATAAAAATATATACATAAGAATATGCTACTGTTGGAATATTTTGTTATATAAGGTGTCCTGCAATACACCATCCAAATTTATAAACTAGGCAGGGTCATGTGGTTTATTCCTCCACCAATCAACAGTCATAATACATGGCTGATTAACTACTTAAACATTGATACTTTCCATTGTTTATTTGCAACCATTGAGGAGGAACTTATAATACTAAGGAGAACCAAAGGATTCTTTATCAAGGATTTCCACTGGACAAGCGCTCTTGCTTAAAGCCTAAAGGATGGCCCATAAAATTGTAACAGCTACTATGTTGTTTCTATGACTAAAAACTAAAAGATGGAATGCACAGAAAAGCAGACAACCCGATCCAAAGGAGAAACCCAGATACAACCTGATGGAAGATAGAACAAAAACACAATAGAGACTGATTTAAGAAGAGGACTATTAAACACAAACGATATAAACTCAAATTTAAAGAAAGAAATTTATGAATCTTTAAACAAATATTCCATACCAATTCTACAATAGTTTCATGTATATGGTATATTAGAGAAATAATTTGTGAATAGCCTATATTCCTAATAATTGGAGGCTTCATGAAAAATAAATACATTCAAATTTGTTTTAAGGTACAAATATTAGTTGAATCCAACTCTAATTTTATCCTGTTACCCCATTTTAAATTGGTTTATTTTGTCATTGGGATATATTTAACAACTAGTGGGACCCATGGAATTTCCACAAAACTAAACAAAAATTAAAAGGAGTTATTTAAGCCAGAAACGATTTGCAATTTCATTACAAATCAATCCTACCAAAATATCTTCTGTAATTCACAATTTCAATATTACAAATAAAACAAACACGTAACGTCTTGTTTCTTTTAATTCATTACAATGTTGCACATTTAAGGGATGCAAAGTCATGTGGAATTTTTCATTTTTAAAATTGGGTGAAATAAAATGGGACAAATAAGAAATCTGCGATGAAGTAACACCAGATAATCTGTATTCACATTTCTATATTTCATCTTGGACAATTTGGACGGTGTCATTTTTAACCAGAGGGTGGCAGGATGATAATGGATTGAAGATTTAGGAACACGTGTATTAATATATAGATAGTTGGAAGTGCGTGGTGTAATGGTTAGAGTCATAGGAAATGGACTCGTTGACCCGAGTTCAAATCCTGGATGTAGCTGTTTATATTTCACATAGCGCTAATACCCTTGGGAAAAGTATGGGTCCAACTACTCTCCCTCCAGCTATGGGAAAATAGTAGGGCAGATTGGACTCTTTAACCTTGGCTAGGTAACCAGTCTAGGAGAAGGAAAACTGAATTCAAACCTGTTAAACTCCGCTTAAGAAATTAACCTTGTGTCACATCCTGCTCGTGCAGAGGGGTTGTTGGAATAATTTTGTATATAAGGTGTGCTCTAGTTCCCCATCTGGATTTATAGACTAAGCGAGATCATGTGGTCTGTACCTTAGCCAACCACTGGCCATACTGCGTAGCTGATACATTACTTAAGCACTGATTCTTTCACAGTATACTTGCGACCATTGACGAAGGAACTTAGGATTCTCTACCCGAGAAGATTACCAAAGGATTCATTATCGAAGGACTCTTTACTAGAGGAACCAAAGGATTCATTATCAAGGGACTCTTTACCAGGGATCCAATTCCACTGGACAAGCGCTCCTGTTTTAAGGCCAAAGGATGGCCCATAAAAAACTTAACAGGGGTAGGTATATATATATATCTATATACATACATATATATATAGATTTTTTATTTTTTTAAACTACAGTTAGATCCTAATTTTATGGGGATTACATATCAACAGATCTCATGAAAATGAGAGATTTTGCAAATATCTGTATTTATCCAATTGTAGTTGGAAGCCAATTTTTTCTTTTTTAGGCTTTTATTCATTGAACAATGTTGGGGATGAAATTCAGATCAAATCTTTCCTTCAATTTCATTGCATGAAACATGCCATCATCCAATATCAATTTTTATTAGGACTTCTTTCAAAATAATATTACTACTACTAATATTAGTGGATATAAAAAAAACAAAAAAAACAAAAAAAAAAAAAAAACAATAAATATAGTGCTGAGTGATCAGAGAAGAATAGATAAGTTTAGTTTTGATATTTTGCCAATCATAAAACACTTGCAGCTGTCAAAATTTCAGCCACCACAAGGTGTTAACTGAAAAGTAGCAGTGACCTAAATTCACTAGGAAAATAGTCAAGAATAAACTGCAACGAAAATCCTATTTATGTTATGTTCTTACATACAAATAAATACGCAAAGACTGAATGAAAATGCAAAATCTGGTTGTTGGAAGATTTTATTTAATGCAGGGTAGAGAAATGCTTTTACCCTAAAACAGTGACTCAAGAGCTCATCTTGTGCATGACTAGCTATCTTGTGTACCAATCCATGTGTATCATGGCTGGAATCCCATTTCCAGTCATAGCTCCCACAATGCATCTATCATGGGAGGCAAACTGTTCCCAACTCATTAGGGAGAATAGATATTTTGTTAGGACTGATCCTAATAATTTGACAGAAATCTTTGGAATAGTCTATTTTTAATGGGGAGTGTTGTCTATACCATTCTCTAAATAGACACTTTGACATTCATTATTTAATAGTCTTACCCCCCACCCCCCAAATAGGATTCCTAAGGAAGAATTACTCTAAGTTTGAATCTCACTGATGGTTTATTCTTTATTTCCAATCTGCACTATTTACTTTATGATTGCAGACTAAGTCTCTAGTTGTGATGAGAAGAAACTAAAATTAAGATGAAATAAATCATCATCATCATCATCATCCTCCTGTCGTGCTAGCAGCACGGATATCCATGACAATCTCTCGCCATCCTTCCCTATCATTCATTGCCCCTGGGAGCTCCTCTGCGCAGATTCCAGTATCTGTGCAGAGCTGATCTATGTACGTCTTTGCTGGTCGACCCACTCTGGCGTGCCCATGTGTTGGCTTCCAAATTAAAGCAAAAATTCTTCCAAGCCATAGTTGTATCAGTGTTACTGTACGGCTGCACTACCAGGACTCTAACGAAGCACCTGGAGAATAAGCTAGATGGGACTTGCATGAAAATGCTGTGTGCAACATTAAACAATGTGGAAACAATACCTCACGAGAAAACAGCTGTATGGCCACTTGCCCCATATCACACAAACCATCCGTGTAAGGTGAACAAGACACCCTGAGCATTGCTGGAGAAGCAAGGATGAACTCATAAGTGATGAAATAAAGACTAGCCAAAAATGAACAAGAGTTTACAATATTTCATCTAAAGAAAATAAAACAAGATGATATTATTAGATTATCATATTCAAAGATGTCTGGCAAGCCCCAACCCCTTTTTATCATATGAGTGCTAGAAGGCGGTGGCTGCGGGTCTACATGTCCTGGGAATGACGTTAAACTCTATCTGATGGTGAGGTTCCAGTTTTGGAGGTTTGGGGAATGTGAAGCACCCCTTCATCACCATTGCTCCCTGGTCCACTCTGACCCGGAGTGGTAGTACCTGTTAGGGTCCCATTTATGGGTTAAATAGAAAAATGTATTTATAAAAAAATTGTATTATCCATTAAGAATTGATTTACTTCAAAACTTTATCGGCATTAAATGACCCACTGAGGTTGATATGCCGTAAAACAAAACAAAGAAACAAATCCAAGATGTCTGCAAAACATTTAGCCATTTATTGACTGTATTGAATTTTTCAAAGTCAAGGCCAATTCTTCTTTATATTGATCTGCTGTATTGAAACAAATTATCAGTGTTGTAACTTGATGCTTATGCTACCTTGAAATACTAGGCTCATCTCTTCAGTTGCTACATATCCTAAGGCATTTTCTTTCAAACTAATGCAATCTGAAGAATCTGTTCAGTTTTCTTGATAAGAGTCTTGTGTTGCATAGAGCCAGTCTTAGAAGCAGTGGCAAAAGACTCAATGAAAAAAACATCTGTTAAATTTCTGGATTCAACTTTTGTTGGTGCAAAGAGTTTGCTGCTTAAATTTCTTATATAAAACTTTGGCATTAGAGAAAAATATCAATGTTCATAAGAAATTCTTTTTTGTGCTGGTCTCCATTTTTAACATATATACAGAATCCAGAGATGCTGATAAGCATGCGTCCTACCTCCAGGACACATAAAAATCTAAAAGGATGTAGTAAAATCGTATCCATGCATCCCAGTGTTTTTCTTTTTTCTTCCCTCGCCATTTCAAGCTAACTGTAAATACATTTCAATAGTTTCTCATAAATGAATTACACAGAATAGGTTACAAGGTAGGAATTAAATGGCTTTAGGTGTTTCCCCAGATCATAGATAAAAACCCTACAATTTATTAAGAGACTTTAGTTGGGACCCATCAAATTTCCTGGGGACTCATTCAAACCAAATATATGTGTCCCAGGACACATTAATCAAAGAGCTATCAGCATCACTGGAATCAATACTAATTGGTTTTATTTTTTAATTTTTATATGCATTGTACAATACTTTTGTTGATACTAAACATGTGGCGTGTCATTTTTTCATCCATATAGTACTTTTGTTGATATTGAATATGAGGCTTATCTTATGTTGAAAAAAACTGGTTCTTCTAAATAATTAACTTGAATTCTGTTATACTCAACTTAAATAATGTAAAATACATCAAGAGAGAAAGAGGAGATTAATTGAGTACTTACACATTCTGTTCATCAAGTTCATTACCAATTTGGTGACTCATGTTTTTGAGAACTCCAACACTGGCTCCAATCATATCCAGTTGATCATCTTGGTTACTGATCAGCATCTGAAAAAGACATCAATATTAACTTAATGACCTTATTAATGATGGCTTTGGGGAGGGGATAGTTTTTTGTTTTTTTTGCTGCTTGTGCCTGGGTAGGTAAGTTGTTTGCCTAGATGCTCACTTACCCAGTCTTCAATGTCAACTTTCTAGGCATGTCAATGAAGATATATTTTGTCAAGATAAATGGGGCACAGGGAAGTGGATTCATGCCTTTACAAATGGCACACATGTGTCAAGTAAATATCAGCAACCCCAGTCAAAATTTGAATTTGGTTTGCTGAAACTTTTCTCTTTTGGTAACCATTACACCAACCAATAAATTCCAGTTAATAGAAGAATTGATGTAAACATGCAGTTTGGTTTCTTTTTTTGTAGTAAAGGTCATTCTAACAATAATTAAAAATTTTCTTCGGAACTTAACGTAAATATTTTTTTTTTTATATAAATTCCTTTAACTTCAATTTTTAAAAAATTTCTCATGCACCCAATTTAATTTCTATATTGAGGCAATTCAACCTGCAAACATTTACATTCATCAGCTCTATACAGACACTGGATGCCATCTAGAGGACTTGCCAAGACTGATCACTGATAGGGACAGATGGTGGGTGAGAGAGAGAGAGAGAGAGTTAAGGGAATCTATATTGTTGGTATGCCTTGATGATTAACTTATTTCCATTTCAGCATTACATGTGCAAGTATTTTTACCAATGTCCATAGTACTGTAGGCAACTGGAGTCATTTGTTTATCAAAATGACTTGATTCAGTATTAAATGACCTGAAAAGGGTTGATATGCTGTAAAACAAAACAACCAACATCTGGCCACAAGGGCAGCTGATATTTTAAATTGATTTTTTAAAAAATCTGACAATCAGAGTGAGGGAAGTAAAGAGAAAGAATTTCAAATTGAAAATTAAATGTAGAAAAACAAAATCTAATAAACATTTTGAGGAAAATAATTTATTTGTTATTTTCTTAAGGGTTCAAAATAATTGTTTATTAAACAGGTCCATTTTTATTATGGCACAGAATAAATGAGTAAATAAAAGTTTTAAAAAAATTATATCAATTTTTCTATTCCATCTTTAAAAAAAATAAAATTTCTCATACTGAAATGCAGTTCTGTCAGAATATTATTTTAACTCTTAATGTCATATACCACCACATTCCACCCGACCGGAAGTCACATTCATTTTTCTAATCTACCCCAAATGATAGCCTTTGTTTAAATGTAATATTAAACATGTTTAGAAGTCTTTGATTTAAGGGAAATAACAGGTAACTTTAAATGAAAAGACTATTTTTAGCCATTTTTTTGATAAATAATTATAGGAATTGGGCTCTAGACTTAGAAAATTCTCAACAGGATGTTAAGAGTTAATGACAGATTTTGAAATGTTGTTTAACCCAGTTAACACCCACATCCACACATAAATTTGGTATTATAATTATCATTGTTGTTTGGTGGGGTAATCTTATAATTCCCCAAATGTTTTATTTATTTTTTTTGTTTTTTGGCAATCTATCAAAACATGCACATCAAATTTTCTATGGTTACTAATAGAAACTGAAATGTTTTTAGCATTAAAAAGCTTTTGAAAATTCCAAACGGTAAGTTTTTAGCATGGAGTTTGATTTACAATGTAAGTATATTATTGAAATAGACATTTTCTTTTTATCTGTCAAGGTTAGTTGAATTGAAGTTTTATATTTTTGTCTATAAAGCAAATTTAGCTATAACTTTTCTAGCTAGAAGAAAAGAAAAGTCCATATTTGTAAATATGAGCAATAGTCACCTAGGGGTCATAAACCTTACCCTCTCAATAACATTTATTAACTCATAAAATCATAGGTAATATGCCAGTGTTCATTGTTACAATAAAAAGAGGTGTGGATAAATTTAGTTCAGTTTCCAATTCATAATGTCTTATTGTGGTCAAAGGCCTCATTTAGGCTTTCCACAGGAACTAGCTTAAAGTAATTTGCCTGGTTTTCAGCAAGTTATTACAATTTTATAATGGCATAGGGAGGTGTGGTTAGCATAATGGTTATTGTCGTAGGATATGGAAAAAGCAACACCTGGACAAAGGTGTTTGAATTATTTAGATCTTTCGGACTGTTGTCCTCATTTCTATTGTTATATACACAACATTTTGGCCAATGTGCCCTTTAGTCTTCTTCAGGTATTTTTGTTGTAATCAGGAGCCTTCACAGAACTTTGAACTGAACCCTTTATTTAATCCATTGGGGAAGATTGTTATTATTCTGTTAACCCTAACAATCTGAAAAATCTAAATAATTCAGATTATCAAGCCTCATCTCAAAAATTCAGACAAATGAAGCTGTTTGAGTTTCACATCATGCTAATACTCTTGGGAAAGGTATGAATCCACCTGTTCTCATCTCAGCTATGAATAAATAGGGCAGACTGAGTTCTTTAGCTTTGGTTAGACAACCAGTCTAGAAGGAAAATTCTGAATTCAAACCAGTTGTACACTGCTCAAAAATTGACACTATGTTACACCCTACCGTGAGGGAGGTGTTGAGTAAATACACACATCAGAAAAATGATAGATTTATTGATAAAACAATAAGTATATAATTTCTTCATGTTTAACTCTTAAAGATTTGGAAGTCACATTAGTTTTAACTAATCAGCCCCAACAATAGCCTTTGTTTAAATATTAAACATATGTAATTTTTGATTTAAGGGAAATATAGGTAACTTTTAGATGCAAAGGTCATTTTTAGCCATTTTTTTTATAATATCCTTATAGGAATGCTCTGGACTTAGAAAAATCTCAACAGGATGTTAAGAGTTTTAAGTATATATTTTATTCTTTGCAGTCAAGATTTTTTTTAAAACTTTGTTTTTGTATTTACTGATAATTCTTTTTGTATTAGAAAGATAATTGCACAACATTAATTTATTATTACTTGCATTAACATTTAATAAGAAACTAAGAAATTATGTGTATACATACATACATACATACATACATACATTATATGCATGGATACAGAACCGGATTTAGATCTTGGAAGGCCCAAGGCACTTCTAATTAAGGAGCCCCTCAAGTTGCCTCAATACAGAAATTAAATTAGGTACATGAGAAATAACAAAAATTGAAGTAAAATTAATATATTAAAAAGAAAAAAATATATAAGTTGGGTTCCGAAGAAAATGTTTGGTTTTTTTTTTTTCAATTATTTGATTGTAAGAATAACCTTTACTACATTTTTCAGTTTGTATTATAAGGCAAAGTAATATATTTTTATTATTATTTTATATATATTCTTCCAACTTGCAGCAAATTACCATTATTTTTTCAATGATAAAACTAATTTTATAATTATTATAGGTTTTATAAAGGAAGTCTGAGTGCCCCTCAGGTAGGGAGCTTGGAGCAATTGCCCCCTTATAAACACGACCCTGCATAGGCACAATCACATCACAAGTTGAAATTTAAGTAAAAAAAACAAAAAAAAAAACTACCAGGATAAAAATGCTAGTTCAACTATTGAGCATTAATAAACTACCTAAGATTTAAAGATTTTTTTTTTCTCTTTCTCGACCATTTTCTTTTTTCAGTGAACATATTGTAGTAATTTAGGCCAACTACTTGAACTCACTGGCTTAACATTTGCTTCTACAGATGGCAGCTTTAAAAAAAAACTACATACAGAGAGAGAGAGAGAGAGACACATAAATAAAAGTAAATATGTTCAACACCCAGAAATTACGGTAACCATAGTGATTCAGTTTGTTGCACTGCAACAGTCAATTTTACAAGTGTGAATTCTATAAGAACAACTTGACCAATACAACACATTGTATTTCATTTAATGTGCCGAGACAGAAAGAGAAATAGGCAGATATATTGATACCATGTATTAGAGATTTTATTAGAGAATAAATACCAACCAGTAGTGAAAGTGAAAGTAAACTTGGAATCACTTAACCACTAAATACACCCACACACACATACGACAGTAATAAAGAATTAAAAAAAATAAATAAAAAAGAGGTTCAAGCATGGACAACTTACCTGTTGTTGCTGATCGTTGTCATCAATAAACCTCTGGTTACTCCGCTCCATCTCCGAATCGAGCCTTGAGTAGCGAGTGTCCATTCTGCTGTTACTTGGACCATTAGATGTTAATAATGCCTGTAAATATATAATTAATCAACAATCAATGATGGTGATTAGTAGGAGACAATAAAAGGAAAGTCGTATTCAGTATATTTTGTAAGCACAGAGTTACTTCAGCACACAAAAAAAAAAAAAAATCTACGCATGGTTAGCGAAATGAGAACAGGATACCCCCATAGACTGAATAAAGGGTTAAGTTCAAAGTTCCGTGATGGCTCCTAATTACGAAAAGAAGGTTCCCGAGTTTGAAAAGAAGGTTCCTTAATCCGACAAGAAATACCTGAAGGAGGCTGGAGGGCACATCGGCCGAAACATTGTACAGATAACAATGAAGATGAGGACAATAGTCCGAATAATGCAGATAATACTAATCATCAAGCCTCATCTAAAAAATTCAGAGAAATACAATCTACTCACATTGTAAATACAAGGTGTACAAGATGGTGCTGAAAATTTCTCAAGAATAACCTAGAGCCATGGAATGCACAGGGTGGTCCGAAAATCTTGTCACCCCTAGATATCTTTTTAGAGGAAAAATAATTAGTAATTATCTAGATTTTTCAGACTGTTGTACTCATCTTGTTATACACAATGTTTCAGATGATGTTCCCTCTGGCCTTCTCCAGGTTGACAAGAAACAATTAAAGGCCAGAGGATACATCAGCCGAAATGTTGTGTATATAACAATAAAAATTAGCATTCTTTAGAGGATAAATGATTAGTATTATTTATATTTTTCAGACTGTTGTCCTCATCTTTATAGTTATATACACAACGTTTCAGCTTAGTTCCCTCCAGCCTACTTTAATTGTTTCTTGTCAATGTGAATAAGGCTGGAGGACGCATTGGCTGAAACATTGTGTATATAACAATAAAGATGAGGACAACAGTCTGAAAAATCTAAATAAACAAATTATCATGCCATCTCAAAAATTCAGATAAGTAAAATGATTATATGATACAACCTGAAATTCAAGAAAATTCAATTTTCAAAGATTTTTTTTTTATTAGAGGTAAAATAATTACTTAACTTATAAATTATAGTATTAAAATAAATCAATGGGGTGGCCTAAAGTCAGTATCAGCCAATCAGTGAGGAGTCTATCTCCTTTTCAATAGCACTAGACCAAGGAGATTGTTTTTGCATCTGAGGTGGGGTGTCACACCTACCATCAGTTCCTTACTTTACTGCACAGATCCTTGTGCTACTCATATGAAATAATGAAAGTTAGAACAATATGTTATGGTGACAAGACTTTTGGATCCCCCCTGTATATGCTATGCCACATATTCATCTTTTTTACATACTTAACAAACATTATTTCTCAAGTTTTTACCCCCCCCCCAAAAAAAAAAAAGGATAAAAAAAAAAACAAAAAAAAATACAGGTCATTCTTCCCTTTTTGGTTGAGTGGAAAATTTTTCATCAGTCTCTTGTAGAGTTATTTATATTATTTACATATCTATGACAATTGTCATTTTGGTTGTTATACTTGCAATGTTTCTGTCACTGTGTCCTACGGCTTTCTTCAGAGTCTTTTGTTGTAGTTAGTTCATGGAATTTGAAACTGAAGCCTTTATTCAATCTACAGGGGTAGACAGTTCACATTCTTATTCTACTGTCTATGTTGTAGATTGAATAAAGGGTTTGGTCTGCAATTCTCTGAAGGTTACCAACTACGACAAAAGACACCTGAGGGCGCAGCGCCAGAAATCTTGCAAGTCTCACCACCAAGATGAGGACAATAGTTATAGACATGGAAATAATGTAAATGACAACTTATCTCAGAAATTTAGACAGATTCATTATTCTTGGTTTGCTTTCTTTATTTAATGGCACATGGACTTTTGTGGGTTATTTAATGCCAAAGCCATTCTTAAATGTAATGTGTGGTGTAATGGTTAGAGTTGTAGGAAATGGACTCATCGACCAGAGTTCAAATCCTGGACAAGACAGTTTGCATTTTACATAGTGCTAATACCCTTGAGAAAGGTATGCATCCAACTACTCTCTCCAGCTATGGACAAATAGAAGGACAGACCCTGGCTAGGTAACCAAGTCTAGGAGAAGGAAAATTGAATTCAAACCTGTTAAACACCACTTAAAAAATTGACCTTGTGTCACATCCTGCTCATACAGAGGTTGGTATATATATATATATATATATATATATATATATATGTATTTACCAACCCTTCCAAGACAGGGGTTGGTAATTACATATAAGGATGGCTTTGGCATCAGATAACCCACAAAAGTTGATTATTAAAGATTTAATGAATGCTGTTTAAACTTATCTCAAGCAACAAATACTCGCTTTAATTCCCTCTGTCTCTCTTTTTCCACTCTAGGTATGCCCAGAATTTTACAAAATTTACCCCCATAGAAAAATCTTTTTATATGCAAGTTTAGATTCTGTTCTTAGAGAGAAAATAAAATAAGTGATAATTTACAATTTTAACTTTTTTTTTAAAAACCGAGGAAAGTGCTGTCATACAAAATTTTGACCATAATTAATGTATTCATTCCAATTCAAAAGAAAAAAGGCATTTAAACATTAAACATAGAATTTTGAGTTATTTCTACACATGCTGTTAAAATTGGAATTCATCTGAACAAGAACTGTTCAAGTTATTAAATTACAAAATGTTATCAATTTTTCTGAAACACCCTGTACATCTCAAATGATATCAAATATTTTGAAACACCATGTACATCTCAAATGATATCAAATATTCTGAAACACCATGTACATCTCAAATGATACCAAATATTTGAAACACCCTGTACATCTCAATGATATCAAATATTTTGAAACACCCTGTACATCTCAAATGATATCAAATATTTTGAAAACCCTGTACATCTCAAATGATATCAAATATTTTGAAACACCCTGTACATCTCAAATGATATCAATATTTTGAAACACCATGTACATCTCAAATGATATCAAATATTTTGAAACACCATGTACATCTCAAATGATATCAAATATTTTCAAAACACTCTGTATCTATAATGTTTAAGTGTCAGTTTTCACTCCAAAAATATGTATACTTGGAGATTTAACTTTCTAGAAATGAATATGATTAAAAAAAAGGACAAGACAAATATGAAATTAATGAAATGTCTGGCCTTGACAATCATGGTAATGAGTTTGTAATTTACTTAATTATTGTCATTTATTTCAAGAACAAAGTATAAGAATTAATCTTATGCATTTTTTGTAGGAATGATAATTAAACTCAAGAAAAGGGAAAAATAAGAAATCTAAAATTTATATATTATACACCAATTTGGGAACAAAGAGGGGGGGGGGAGAAAAAAGAAAGAAATTACTTCTGTTGAAAAAAAAAATCAATTGTAATGTACAACAACAGAAACTATACTTCCTTGAAATATTTACCCTACCAATTTTGTCTCCAATGTCTACATTCAATTCTCTATACAAGGAAGAATATCAAATATAGTTATTTTTCCTTTTTTTAAATTATTGCCTCCTTTAAAAAAACGTTTTAATTTATAGAAAATCAGTCAATATAGAATAAACCAATAACTCCAGTTAAAATAGCCACAAGATTCTTTAATTAAAAAAAATTAAGAAAAGAAATCAAATTTAAGTTCTATATGGAATCAAGTACTGGACAAAAATATCAGAAAGAAAAAAAGAAAAACACAATATACTTGATTTTACAATGCAAACTGTAAAGATATCAAATACTTAAAAATGAAAATATTTTATGGTTTTACAATCCTTAATAATAATGATATCCATTCATTATGTTATAAGAAGACGTCTGAGTTTGTGATGATGGTTTTTGTTAAAACATGAGACTGAAAACCAAGCATCAAAAGAGCTATGGTCAAATAATATAAAAGACTTTAAAACATTAATTTTATCTTGTTGGTATAAAGTTTACTTCTCTAGAGTGAATATCTGTATATCCATGAAGAAGAGTTTGAGTCTTAAGTCTCTTCACAGAGACTGAAAAATATTTTGCAGTATATAAGATCCCCCCCCCACCTAAAAAAAACAACTGAAAAAACAAAAACAAAAACAAACAAACTGATCCTTAAAATCAAACTGTCCTCAACTATGAAGGTTGGTTGTTTGGTTGTTTTATGTCATATCAATCCTTTTCAGATCATTTAATGCTGAATCAAGTCATTTTGACAACAGGTTGCTTACAGTACCTGCTTTGTTTAAGTGGTCACCTATCTAAGTATTGAAGAAGCTTATTACTGCTTAACTTCAGTGATCTAACAGGTAACAGTGCTTTCAGTGTGACTTGACCATAAACCAACTGTGAAGGTTATGTCTTTGGCTCAAGTTTGGGATTTACAAATCTCTTCCAGGATGATTCAGGACAGGCCTAGAAAATTTACCACAATTTTATTTTTCCAACATATTTCTATGTATATAGTATATAGAATATATACAATATGTCACAAAATATAGTTAATTCAAATCAAATGCTTTTTTAGTTGTACCACAAAATTACTGTATTTGATGGCATATAGGATGCACGTTTTTTCCCAAAATTTTGGCTCAAAAAATTGTCCTGCGTCTTATACATCGTAGGTGAAGTTTGAAACCTCCCATAGGCCTATGCTATTATTATTATCATTTCCTGCTATTGAGATGTCTTGTGTATGCTTATTGCTTGCCTGTACTGCCAAATTGCTTTCATACAGCTATGTTTCTGCTTGTGTAATGCACAGCTAGACTGTTTTCAACAATATATGCTTAAATACACTAAAAACTTTTTTTCCTGAATCTGACCTGCTGAAATGGGGGGGGGGTCTTATATGCTGTAAAATGTGGTACTTTTACTTAAATTTTTCCATTAATCCTGATTTCTTTTTCTTTTTTTTTTTTTTTTTTATCTAGAAAGAATTTTAATAAAAGATGAAGGAAATACAAATATAAGAAAGTCTGGAGGCAGTGGAAAAACATAATTCTTCCTTTTCTCAAAACTGTGTTCTTTTGGTCAAAATGGCCAGTACGTTGCCTTGGGCTATGGAGATAGAGAGACAATTCAAATAGCCAAGTTGTCTCCCGTGGTTCATCCCAGAGTCAAGATGCAGTAACATTGATTTATCATATAAAAGAGTTTGTCGGCCGTTTATGCCAGATGCCTTGATGGAAATTGGTATGAAATCGCACCTTCCAGCGAGGAGAGATATTTTGTGATTTTTCACTCCTCAGTTTGGTGGAGTACTGCTCTGAAAGAATTGAAATGCAAGATGCATTTTTAGGTGGTAAAAAGAAAAAAAAATCTTATTTCAATGATGAAAATAATGAGGGTCTTCCTTTTAATGTTTAGGTATGGAATCGTATTAACAAAAATATAATCACTACAAAATGGAACATGAGGACTTTTGAAAATATTCTTAATGCAAAATCAAGCATTTTAAATCCTGTGATGAGATTTAATACTAACAATATAATAAGGAATAAAATATAAAAATTTAATTAGAAATGTCCTAACAAAAGTACAATGAATATTGTATCAGATTTTGTATGCATACTAATACATGATTTTTAAGGGTGGGGAACTGTGATTTTCTAGATCATTAAGTTAGGCTTTTCACAACCTTGAGGGGAATCACTGGGGCATAGTGGATAACATTGTAGTAGGCATGTTCAAACTAGTCACACTATCAGACTAATACCTATGGGAAAGGTATGAACCCCCTCATCCACCCAGCTATGCATTAAACAGCACCCCTACTGTTCTTCTACCAGAATGGTTTGGGCATTAAATAGCACCACTACTGTTTCTTCTAAAAAGAAGGTTTTGGCATTAAATAATCTATGAAGGTTGGTATGCCATTAAAACAAAGAAACTAAACTAAATCCACAGAAAGACCAATAAAATATCGAATCACCATTTTTGAAACTGATAACCCAATTCTTTCTCACATAAAAAACAATTTCAAAAATGTTAGTAAAGTTATTAATTTCTTTTCAGTATATATATTAATTAAATTCATATTAAGTTATTAGGTAAATCTTTTTAGATTCTATTGGAAACATACCAAAAATTTATTGAGTTGAACTTTATTAATAAATAATAAATTTCAATATGAAATGATTTCTGATTCCTAGATTGTATATGACACTTAAAAATTAAACTAATCTGATAAATTTTTAAAGAGATTTTAAAACATTTACAGAAAGAATATTCTTTTAAAGATTTTGTTGCAATCAGCAAAGAAAACTAAGCGTAGGTTAGTTAATGAAAATGTCTCATTAAGTGACATTCAATGAAAGACAAATTAGGATTTTAGGTAAAAATCTGGCAATGAAAGTAATGAATTAAAATCTTGATTTTTTAAGTTATATATTAATAATAATCCTAATGAGTCAGATATACCAACTAATAGTTTTGCTTAATAGCTCATCAGAGCAAAAATCTTATTCTTGTCCTGGTGGCTAATAGTTTCACTTACTAAATGAAACTATTAGTTGGTATATCTGACTCATTAGAATTAATATTGCTATTTGCTCAACTTAGGTATTGAGCACTCTTTACATTTTAGCTTTAGACAATCCTAGCAGCTATATATATATATATATATATATATATATATATATACACACACATACATATTTTTCTTTTGGCCAAGTGTTATAGTGTTAATTGATTATTTTCAACTCTCTTGGTCTTTTATTTTTTCATTTTTTTTTCCCAGGCAAGATTTTGTAGTATATTTTTACTAACAAACCATCTGCCGTTTTTTTTTTCTCACCACAAGGGTTTACTCATAGGATTAGTATAATCACTGCCAGCATATATAAAGCAATGATCATCTGTTTACAGATTGGATCTCTCTGGTGATCGTAAAATATATAAACAGGTGTATGTATTTAATAGTTTAAACACCACCCCTTTACGGCAGCTGTCAAATGGCCAATAGGTTAACAAATCAGGCAGACGAAAAATCAGTCAGATTTCGCTCCTGGTCAGAGGTAGTTGTTGTGTCTAGCCACACTGAAGAGGTGTGAAACGCCGAAACACGGTGTCTGTGGATGACAATAGCAGTCTATGCCTTTCCTATGCATTTGTGTTCACATCACTTTCAGTAGATGAGATACTGTTACCAAAATCCTAATACAGGAAACAAAGTAATTTTTTTTTTTTTTTACGCATCAATGTCAGAGAAAGAATAATACTTGACATAACACAAATTTCCTATGTATATAATATGCACATTTTAGGTATATATCCAACCATCACAACACACACACACACACACACACACACACACACACACACACACAGCCTTTAGAAAAGGTTGTGTATATACTATTTCATATCTTCATTCCTCAGTTCAATACACTTGCCACATTAATACACATTACTTTAAAAAAAAACCCAATACATCATTTTTCTTCTTGGTTGAGGGGGGTGGCATACATCTATGTGATAGAAAGAATAGAAATATACATATGTGTATATTACTACTCTTGTGTATGATGTGTATATTCTTTCTTTGTGTGTATGACCTAAACTTAGTGTCTGACGGGTATAAGTTAACAGCCGGAAAGCAGTGAGAAAAAGAAAGAAAAAAAACGTTATAAAAAGTTTCCCAAATAAATTATATTTTCTTTTTAGCATTCTACAGTTGCTGTTATCTATTGGATAGATAAAAAAAAAACACATTGACATTATGAATTATGCACCCATTGACACTTTACTATTATAAAAAAAAAGAAAATTATACTCTTTCTTATAATAATCACTTAGAAGAATAAATAAAAATAAATGAAATATCAAAAATTTCACACACACAGAGAAATGAACAAGTTACCCCCCCCCAAAAAAAAAATGTTATTTCAAAAAATTCAAAAAAGTGCTCAATAGCAGCTGGTAAAGCAAGATAAAACCTAAAATCAATGTAATTAATACGTCCCTATTTAGCTACCCCATAACTGTTAGTTTCATGCATTTTTTTTTGGAGGAGTAAAAAAAAAAAAAAACAGAAATTGTCAGGTTGTCGTAATTGGACAATTTCATTTTTTTCTTTCTTACTCTTCTAAAAGAATGCATGAAACTGACAGTTAAAGAGCAGTTAAAAAATTCAAAAACAAAACAATATATATCAGAATTATTATATCTGTCAGGTCGTTCATTCCTACTGCCACATACAGGAAAATAAATGTCCTAACAATATGAATGTACATATATACATGTGTGGTTGAGAGTAGAGGAAAATGTGGATATAACAACACAAATGACTATGATTGCAATAGTGATAATAATTATACTATGCGATATTACACGCAATAGTGATAATAATTATACTATGCGATATTACATGCAATAGTGATAATAATATACTATGATATTACACGCAATAGTATGATAATTATACTATGCGTAGTGATAATAATTATACTATGCGATATTACACGTAATAGTGATAATAATTATACTATGCGATATTACACGTAATAGTGATAATAATTATACTATGCGATATTACACGCATGTAGTGATAATAATTATACTATGCATTATTATATGCAGTAGTGATAATAATTATACTATAATAATCATTATCAGATACTATGTATTTTAGTAATAGGAATAAAAATCATATTGTGGTATGATATTACTAATGCATGGGATCTGTTGATATAGCCCTTATTTCAAAACCTGTGCACATATTGATTTATATCAATTTGTGAACATTTACTTTAATCCAGCTGTATGTATAATCTTGAGTGAATTGAAACCCCTCTTTAGGGGTGTTGTAATCTTATTTTCTGCCAGTGTGGTGATAGCACTTTCTCCATAGCAGACTGTTCATGTCTGAAACCACCCTGGCACAACACCATGAAGCCAAGAGGCCCAGAAAAAAACGGTGGCAACAAAGCACCGACACATCAACATCTTCAGGGACAGCCTTCACATGCGACATCTGTGGTTGAGAATGTTTTTCGAACATTGGACTTCACAGTCACAGGAGGTGCTGTAACTTCAGGGGCAGAAGAGCTATATAGTCTTCCGAGACTGCAATGCCAATGAATCTTATTTTCTGGCAGTGTGGCAACAACCAATGATTGGACATAGTATAAAAAAAGAAAAAGAAAAGTGAAATAATCTATTTGTAAAGCTTTAAAATATTTCCTTATATAAATGACAGCAAGCCAAAAACATCCGTTTTTTTAAAAATCCCAGTAGAATGGACAGATGCAATTAGGAAGTGTAAAGGTTTTTCAAAGGATAAAGATGAAAATTGAAAAGTTTGGAGGATTAAATACCAGGTGCATCCGAGCAGAAAAGCGATAAAGATTTTGGCTAACTAAATTAGCTGCATCAATATTGGTGTAATGGTAATAGTAGTAGTAGTAGTAGTAATAGTCACCATTAGACAAGTAGAAGTAATATGAATAATTATACTTTCATATTTGAATAGTAGTAGAAATAGAATTATTATATATCTATGTTAGTTTTCATAGAATGAGTAATAATAATAATAATAATAATATTACACCATGCTAGCAATAGTAGTAATCCTTATACAATGGTATACCACTTAGAATAAAAAGAAATAATTACCATATATTAAAGTAGGTATTTACCCAACCTATTCAAAATGGGTAGGATGTGACACCAGGTTGCAAGTATGGGGCATTCAGCTGTTCAGTAGTAATTGATCTGCAAGACTAGCTTGCTAACCATTACCCTACAATGGGACACCATTGCCATATACCAAAGTATATAAGTAGAAATAAACAACATACTACAGCATGTTAGCAATAATGATAATAATACTATGATATAGGGCGGTTTAGCTCAGTCAGTAGAGCGTTCGGCTAGAAACCACAAGGTTCCTAGTTTGATACCGGCCCTCACCAACTCAGCTTTTGAGTAGCACAGGGATCTGTGCGGTAAAGTAAGGAGCTGATGGTAAGTGTGGTGCTCCACCTCAGACACAAAAACAATCTCCTTGGTCTAGCGCTTGTGAAAAGGGGATATAGACTCCCTCGCCGAATGGCTGATACGATTTGAGGTCACACCGACGGCAGACGACATTACAAGCAAGAGTAATAAAAAACATTATCAGATACTATGATATTTTAGTAAGAAGAATAAAAATCATGTTGTATGATAGAACTAGTATTAGTTGAAATAATTGCACTACTACTAATTATGATGATAGTAGTATTAGTAGTAAGAATTCAGTAACTTTTAAAGTAGGAATAACCATTATACTACTGCAGGTTAGCAATAGTAGTAATAATAATCATACTATGTTATATTACAAGCAGTAGTAATAAAAACATTTTCATCAGATACTATGGTATTATAGTTACAAGAATGAAAATTATAATGTATTATCATACAACATTATAATTTTCTACCAGTAGTATTAGTTGAAATAATTGCACTACTACTAATTATGATGATAGTAGAATTAGTAGTAAGAATTCAGTAACTTTAAAATAATAAAACTAAAAAGAAAGATGGTGGAATATTCTTTTTTTCTGCAGGTCAGTGTTTGCTGTCACAGCCCACTTTTGAAATGAGTATAATCCCTACAGACTGAACAGTATTTATGCATGAATGAATGGCAACGTTTATTTTACTTGAAAGGCACCATGTCCACTCTTCAAGAGAGAGGGAGAGAGAGAGGGAGAGGGAGAGAGAGAGGGAGAGAGAGAGGAGAGGAAGAGAGAGGGAGAGAGAGGGAGAGAGAGAGGGAGAGAGAGGGAAGAGAGAGGGAGAGGGGAAGAGAGAGGGAGAGAGGGAGAGAGAGGAGAGAGAGGGAGAGAGAGGGAGAGAGGGGAGAGAGAGAGAGAGAGGGGAGAGAGAGAGAGAGAGGGGAGAGAGAGAGAGGGGGAGAGAGAGAGAGAGGGAGAGAGAGGGAGAGAGGGAGAGAGAGAGAGAGAGAGAGATAGAGGAGAGAGAGAGAGAGAGAGAGAGAGAGGGAGGAGAGAGAGGGAGGAGGAGAGAGGGGGGGGGACGAATAGACAGAAGGAGCATGTCCACTCTCCCTTGCCTCTGGGCAGAGAAACAGACAGACCAAAGAATCAATTGAATCTAAAGATTTATATAAATAAGATCAGCGAGTGCACTACTCTTCTACGCACACAGTTTTCCTTGGCGAGAAGCGAGAAACAATAGTTTGCATTACGGGGGGGGGGGGGGGAAGAAGAAAAGAAAAAAAAAAGACAGTAAAAATGTCATGGGTCATATTAAGGTGTCTTTACATCAAGAGAAAAAAAAGATTTGATGACAAACAGCAAATTTGATAGAAAATATTCTACCATGATACAAAATGGTGACCTTTAAGAAAGACAAAAAATATAAAAATGGTGAACCATCGAACTCTCAGAAACAAAACATTGTTGTTTGTCTAATTACGGGAATAAAGAAATATTTAACTAGTTTACTGCAGAAGTGATGTAAATAGAAATCAGCATTTTGGGGAGACTGGATCCAGCAGTTACACAACTGTCTGGTTATCAAATAAAAACGGACTGGGGGGAAACTCCATAGTCTGTTATCTTCAAAGTGAAATGCTATTAATAATTATTGAATTGCTTCCTTGGCATTAAAACAGGTAAAAATAAAATGTAAATTCTTTTAAGCTGTAGCTGTGTCAGTACTATTGTATGGCTGCACCATGGACTTTTAGAGCAAGTACAGACCAATGCCTCTTGTTGCCTGTTACAGGCTATGCAGCAGAGATTCAGCTTGAGCAGCTGTATTTGCAATAAGTGCTAGATCATCTGTGGAGTCCACATCAGTAATAGTTTATGCAGAATCTGCTTCTCGCCTTCTCTCTGCTAAACAAAGAAAAAAAAAACCCCCGCAAATTCTTCAAAAAAATGTAGCTATATCAGTACTATTGTATGATTGCACTAGTTGGATTTTAAGAAAAGGTTTGATAGGAATTATACAAGAATGCTGTTTGCCGTTTTGAACAAATTGCGGAAGCAGTACCCTACAAAACCGCAGGTGTATGGCCATTTACCTACCATCTCACAAATCATACATGTAAAACTTGCAAGACATGCTTGGCACTGCTGGAGAAGTAAAGATAAACTCATAAGCAACATTTTCCTATGGACTCCTACACATGGACACACCAGTGTTGACTGTGCAGCAAAAACTTACATTCATCAACTCTGTGCAGACACTTGAGGACTTGCCAAGAGACAGAGATGGATGGTGAGAGAGTGTCAAGGTAATCTGTCCTGTTGGGATGCGTTGATGATATGAATATCCAATCAAAATTATTTGCAGACAGTGGTATAGTTTTAAGGGTTCCTAATATTAATATTTTATATACAATTATATTGTCTCAAGTAAGTATGTTGCATAATTGTGTGGTGGCGTGGGTTTTTGACAATTCCTGTAGTGAGAATTCTAAGAGCCATTGTTTTTCAGATCGGGGATGGAAAAATACAAGTTATGACCCCAACTGACCCAGAGGCGAAAATCTTGTGAGTCACAGGATAGTTAGGAAGTCAGTTTTCAACCAGATACCAGGCAGAGAGGATCTCTCTGCTGAGGTTGTAACTCCCGCATGGTGAAAATGGGCAATGCAGAAATAAATCTTTGATCAAAGAAACACCAAGTCTTGTAGTCGATTAATGCATAACTTAAAAAAAGAAGCCGTTAGTTAGAGACAGCAACATAGTAAGAACATAGAAGAGACGACAAGATGACAACCGGCCAAAGAAGTAAAGGAAACAGCACTAGATGATCATAGCCGAAAGGAAGAAGATTGAAAGAAAAAATGGAAGCAAGTAAGTCATGACTCCATCTGTCTGTCTATCTCTCTTGTTTATATACCTGCAATGAGCTATATAACAAGTATTTCTATTTAATAATTACAATTTGTTTGGACAGTTATATAATTTCAAGTTAATATTTAACTACTATAAATACTATTTAATACTAATAATTTTTTTTACCCATAGATGGGTCTCTAACAGATGTTACCACTCCAGTGAGAGGGACTCCAATGGCATTGTGAGTAACATAGCGGACTGTGATATCATAGTGAACTCCAGTCACACTATTACATTCACTTTTGGACTAACCCCCTTGGGAAAGGTATGAACACCCTCACCCCCTCCAACTATAGGTTAAATAGTACCACCACTATTCTTCTACAAGGATAGCTTGGCATGAAATAACCCACAAAGGATGATATGCTGTTAAAAGATCCCCTCCCCCCAAAAAAAGCAAAACAAAGAATTACCACTTGGGAGTAATAGCAATGAAGGAATACTCCACACTCCCTAGAGCTCCAGTAGTGGAGCCTCACCACCAGATGCAGTTTAGTGCCATACCCAGCACACTCCTTTGAATAGGTGTGGGTGCTGGTGTCTTACCTCTCTGCAGAGGATACAGCCTGCATATTCTAAGCCCCGCCGACAATACTTAGAGTTAGCAAGGTGAGAGGTCATGGTTTGTTCGATTAGAATAGTGTTGCCTTGAAAGGTTAACGTTGAAGTTCTTACCAATGAACCAAGCATGGGATCTAATTTTTAGCAAGTCTTTCCAAATACTTAAATCACTGTAAATTGTCATATTCAATTTGTAAAGCTTAAAACGTATAAATTAATTATCAATATTTTCATAATTGCTGTACATTGTAAATGCTATTGTTAAACCATGTAACATCATGTTATTAATTCACCAAACTTGCTTTACATGACAAGTGAAGGTAAATGAAACAAGAGAAACAAATATCTATTTTGAATATGAGAGAAATAGACACAGCACCTGTTTCTATTTACTTGTGTATAATTTCAATAGCAGATGTTGTTAATGGATTCCCAACCATAAACAGTAATATTTAATCTCTCAGCCTGCTGGTCCACATTTCTGTGAATTAACCTTGCAAAAAAATAAAGAAAGAGGAAACACAGCTTAGCAAACACTTATATCAGCTGAACAAGATCAGTAAATCCGTCTCAGACACAAGATGACAAAACAACTTTAAAAAAATTGTTTATCCAGACAAAACAACAAGAATTCTTCATGCTAAGATTTTACCCTAAAATTCAAGATTCTTTTATTTTACTACAAAAAAGCTAGAACAAATTCTGGAAGCAGCACCCTACAAAATAGCAGCTGTATGGCCACTTACCTCCATCTCAAAAAGCATCCAAGTAAGATGAACAAGACATGCTGAGCGGTGCTGGAGAGACAAGGATGAAATCATAAGCGACATTCTCACCAAGGACAGAGTTGGCTGACCAGTAAAAACTTACATTCATCAGATTTGTGTAGACACTAGATGCTGTCTAAGAGGACATACGAAGAGTGATGACTGATAGGGAGGGATGGCGAGAGAGAGAAAGAATAAAGGGAATCCATGCTGTCAGCATGTCAGATGATGATAATTCAAAGCATCAAACTTTTCCTTTATGATTTTTTTTTTATAATAATAAAAAAAATTACATTGTTTAATATTATCAATTCTGCAAGTTCAATATGATTCGTGCAAACATAGTATAAAACTGGGTTCTCTACTCCAAAAGTGAGGTTCCTCCTATGTTACATAATCTATGCGGTTGCATAAGATTATTGTCAATCCCCTGTATTTCTAAAGGGATAGCCCTTTCATATCATGGGCGGGACTTTCCAAGGAAGATTACAGAAAGCCCGCGAAATACGTGAAGTCACGTGGGACCTGGTTGGCTCCTCAGTTTTCAGTTGGACGTCAGGCAGTGAAGATGTCCTGCCTTAACTGTAACTCACTCTGCATACACACACTATGTTAGTCAGATATTTAGTTACATGAAATGTTTAGTTATGGAAATAAAAGTTTAAGAAAAATAACATGGTTTTGTGATTAATGAATGTCTTGGTAACAAGACTGATATAGAAGAAGAAATGAGTTAAGTGCGACCGACCACCAAGACAAAGTCAAGATGTTAGAAGAGACCCAGAAGAACTTAAGATATCAAAGACGCCAGAAGAAGAATAGAAAGAAGTAAAAGAAGGGTATACAACACCTATAGACATATAGGGTGTTTGTGGTACTCTTTCATTGCCATTACTCCCAGGTCCACTCTGAACCAGAGTGGTTCTACCTGTTAGGGCCCCAATCTATGGCTCAAATATATATGTCAGGATTGTACAAAAAAATCTGAAGAAACTACTATACAAAAATGCAAATATGAATGTATAATGAATACAATTCCCTAACCTCTAGGCATAAAATAACCTTAGATGGGTTGACCTGTGGTTAAAATCTATCAATTAATCTATTGAAAAAGAAGAATCTGCATCTATATTGTCATAAATATATAGAAGGAAGCGGGTTAGCTCAGTCGGTAGAGCGTTCGGCTAGAAACCACAAGGTTCCTAGTTCGATACCGGCCCTCGCCAACTCAGCGTATGAGTAGCACAGGGATCTGCGCGGTAAAGTAAGGAGCTGATGGTAGGTGTGGCGCTCCACCTCAGACGCAAAAACAATCTCCTTGGTCTAGCGCTATTGAAAAGGGGATAGACTCCCTCGCTGTATGGCTCATACCGACATTAGGCCGCCCCGACGACTTTACTTTACTTTACTTATGAGTAAAATATCCCAGACTAAACAAGAAAATGTACATCATATAAGGAAAAGGAAAGGGCACCTAACGTGGTGTAATGGTTAGCAAGCTAGATTCACTGGCCATTGTTAGTGAGTTCGATTCTCACTGGTGCCCCATACTTCTGGCCTTGTGCCACATCTAAGTTAAGCTTAGTAAATAACTATAAGGAAAAGGAAACATTATTTGAGAAACTCTTTTCCAATAACATTATTATAATTTATTCATCTGATTAACCAGATTTAAGGTTTTACTTAAACTTCAACACTCTGTATTGTTCAATAGTATTACTTCACTTCACAATCTATTCTTTTTTCAAAGGTGTCAGGATTTTGTGCACTTAGTAACTTTAAAAGTCTCATTTCAGTCAATGTTGTTTTTGTTGTCACAATACATGAAATTCAAACACTATTCTTCAACAACTGAAGTTGCCTGAAGTGGCAGAAAATTTTCTTTTTTGTCAGCAAATAAAGTTACCTACAGAGTATTAAAGGCTATACAAATCTTTTACCATTGGGTTTTGTTGAATAGCTCTGAGCAGTAGAAAAGAAACCAAAAGGTCTTCAGTTCCATTCTAAGTGACAAGTCAAAATAATCTTCAAATGGTCTTTAAAATAGTAACCCTTTAATTATTTGTAAAATCTATAAAACTAAAAAGTATGTATTTATTCAACCACTACAACAGAGACAGGATGTAAGACATGGTAAATTCTTAAGTGGAGTAAAGTTGGTTTCAATTCAGAATTTTCCAGGTTTTCTAACCCAGTCTGCCTTACTATCTACCCATAGCTGGGAGTAGATTGGGTGGATTTATGCCTTTCCTAAGGGCATTAGCAGAAAATGAAACTCAGACAGCCTTGTCTAGGATTTTGAACTCTGGTTGTAGATTCCATTTCCTATGACTGTTACGCTAAGCATGCCTCCATAAAACCAAAGAGTTTATTACAATTAACACAGTACAATATTTAATGAACTGATCACAATGAGGAAAACTTCTTGTATACATTTACCAACCCCTCGCGGACTTTGCTCCCCTCATGCACGGCCTAGCTGGAGGTTCAGTATGCTTCAGCCACTGGACCGGTGGGGTAAAATACAAATTAATAGCGTCGATCCCAGGGGGCTGTCCTCCCAGGCAATACCTGCCCCCTTGATTTAAAGGGGCAGGGCTGGGTTTATTGCCCAGTGCCTGAGGCACCCCCTTTGGGGAATGCCGATGGGATCGACAATTTTTCCACCTATCACCCATGAGCTTCGGCTTGTGGGTGGGCCCACATAAAAATGTCCTTGTGTCACGCCCTCATAAGTGGGATGAGAGGCAAATATACCCCTCTGTGCAAGCAGAGTTTAACAGGTTTTAATTCAGAGTTTATATATATATGTCAGGAGGTGCATGGTGTAATGGTTAGGGTCGTAGGAAATGGATTTATCAACCCGCATTCAAATCATGGACGAGGCTGATTCCTTTTCACATGGTGCTAATAACCTTGGGAAAAGTATGAATCCATATATTATTCCTCCAGCTATGGGTAAATAGTAGACAAGACTGGGTTCTTTAACCTTGGCTAGGCAACCAGTTAAACTCTACTTAAGAAATTAACCTTGTGTCATATCCTGTTCATGTGGAGGGGTTGGTGTGTGTGTGTGTATATATATGTGTATATATATATATATACACACACACACACACCCAAACCTCTCTGCATGAAGATGTGACACAGGGTCAGTTTTTTAAGTGATGTGTAAAAGGTTTGAATTCAGAGTTTTCCTTCTGAGACCAGTTGCCATACCAAGGTTAAAGAGCCCAGTTTGCCCTACTATTTACCCATAGCTGGAGGGAGAATAGTTAGATACATATCTTTTCCAAATGTATTAACACTAGGCAAAATGCAACCAGCCTCATAGAGGGTTTGAACTTGTGTCAGTGTGTCCATTTCCTATGATGATAACCATTACACTACGGGTGCCTCTTTTTATGTAACTTCATGTCAGGTATACAACTTTTAGGGAAACAACTGAGAAATCTGTTTTAATAAATATACATGAAGATGAATTTGTATAAACCAATTTCTGAATATAAAAGGATCATTTGTATCATTAAATATTGGAGAATTATTATTTAAGTTCTCAGACATGAATTTATACAAATGCTGAAAACCAAATCACTGCAGTTATTCTCATCTTCATCTTTCCTAGTTTTTCATAGCGAATACAGAAACATCTTTAACACATTAACTCTAGTGAAATAAGATTAGATATTCAAATAGTAAAACCAGAACATAATAGGATCTGCTATATTAACTTGATCTCTTTGCTAGTATTGACAAAAGACTGCTTCAGCTATAGATCATCTATGGAACACTAACATGAGCAGCAGGAGCACACATCATTTTATTGTTAAAGAGACTGCAAGCATTACAGGAGAGAATGTGTGCATTAAATGCAACACAATTGCATAGCAGTAGCAGTTGCAATAACTGTGCACCTTTACACTGTCAACTGCAAGTAGAGACTTTGAACAAATCAGAGCAAAATGGAAAAATGAGCCTAGATCTTTTTATCTGATTTAAACAGTTCATTTTATTCCTCAACATCATACAATGGACACCTTAATATGCTAATAATTTTTAAATGGAAAATGATAACAGCTTGTGTATAAGTTCACACAGACAGAGCAGTTTATTAAGCCCTGTCAACAGGGCTTAGAATATGCTAACTGTATCCACTGTAGAGGAGTTAGACCCCCATCAAAAATGTGGTGTCCTGAGTAGGACACTAAATTGCATCTGATGGTGAGACTCCAGTTTGGGATATCTGGCGAGTGTGGAGTATCCCTTCATTGTCAGTACTTCCAGGTCCACCTTGATCAGGAGTGGTAGTACCTGTTAGGTTTACATCTATGGGTCAAATAGATCTGTTTAAAAAGTACACAGATTTGAAAAGACTGTGTGCAAAATATACGGGGGAAAAAAAACAAAAAAACTCTGAAGAAAAAATTACACAAAAATATAAATATGTTGCTACATGCTGCCTTGAACAAAAAAAGCAGCTGTATGACCACTTACCTCCTATCACACAAACCATCCAAGTAAGATGGACAAGTAAGGACAAACTCATAAGTGATGTTCTCCTGTGGAACCCTACACATAGACACACCAAAATGGCCCGAGCAGCAAAAAACTACAGTTCTGTAAGCATACTGGATGCCGTGGGGAGGACCTGCTAGAAGTGATAACCAATAGGGATGAGTGGCAAGAGAGAGAGAGAGAGAGAGAGAGAGAGAGAGAGAGAAAGCACATTAATAGTGTATAACACAACTGAACCGATACTTGCTGCCGAAAAGGTGGTGCACTTCGTATAACAGGTACAGTTGGAATCCTGGATGGGACTATTTACATTCTACTTTGCGCTAATGACATTGGGAAAGGCATGAATCCATCCGTTTTCATCGTTAGTTAAATATTAGTGCATACTTGATTCTTTAGCCTTGGTGAGGCAACCAATCTAGAAGAAGGAAAACTCTGAATTCAAGCTAGGGTTACTCAGATTAAGAATATACCTTGTGACACATTCTGCTAAAAAAGAAGATGTAAAGGAAGAAATGAGATGGAAAAAAAAAAGAAAGAAATGAAATAGTACCACAACTGTTCTTCTACGAGGATGGCTTTGGCATTAAATGATCCATGAAGGTTGATATGCCATTAAACAAAAAAACCCAAACCACTCAATCCTACAAATCATTATAATGACCCTAATAAGATATTTAACTTTATAGGAAATCTGTTTTGTCAGCGTGACTTGATGATAATTTCAACTAACCACAGGCAATGTTCAAACATAATCCAAATGTAACAAACACTATATACATGATTCACTATCAACAACATTCTTAATCAGATAATTAGAAAACAAAAATAATACAAGAGTAAGAAGAATTAATTTATTCATTTCTGTTCAAATCATCTCTACTGACCATCAATGCTAAGAAGCTTCCACAAAGCCCAAAGATATAAAGATAAAATAATAATAAAAAAAAAACCGAGATGACCAGCTAAGTGATTGCTTTCTGCCTCCCAAGTAATTTGCATTTATATATTATATTTATGGCTGACACAGATATCAGCATCACGCTTTCATACCAAAATTGAATAATCTACTGTATGGTTTATATTAGAGGAAATATAAATGCATATATATATATATATATATATATATATATATATAGAGAGAGAGAGAGAGAGAGAGAGGGAGAACTAGGGTGGGTGGGTGAAATGACAAGATAGATGAAGATCAAAAACGACAACAAACACTTTGTGGAGCATCTATATTGAATATCAGAGGAATGAAGAAGCACGCCTCAATGTACAACAGAGATATTTACATAAAAAAACACACACAGAAAAAAATTAAGTACTAATCAATAAAGCACCAAATTGGATGCATTCCTGTGAGGTAGTGATTAACAAGCCAGTCTAGCAGACCAATACTAATGCGTGGAGTTCAATCCTCACTATATGTATTTATCTAACTCCTCCGCACGAGCAGATTGCGACATAAGGTCAATTTTTAAGCAGACTTTAACAGGTTTGATTTCAGTTTTCCTTATCCTATACCAGTTGGCTAACCAAGGTTAAAGAGCTCAGTCTGCTCCACAGCTGGAGGGAGAATAGTTGGATTCATAGCTTTTCCAAGGATATTAAAGCTATGCGAAATGCAAACAACCTTGTCCAGGATTTGAACTCAATTCGCTATGTCCATTTCCCACGAGGTTATCATAAGCCCCTTATTATGTAGTGTACTTGGGGCCATTTGCCATGCCAAGCTACGTAAATCTCAAGATAGCACCAAATTATAATAATAGCCTTCTCTGACATAAGTACACAAAAATGTATCTGTCTTATTTAGAAGTGTGTATATTTAGTGAGATGCTTGGCATAAAATAACCCTTGATGGGTTGACAGTCCGTTTAAAGTTAATTAATTAATCTAGTTAAAACACTAAGCTAAGCAAATCTTGAGATAGTACCAAATTATAAAAATAGTCTTTTCTGACATAAGCACACAAAAAAGTGTATCTGGATTATTTGGTTGGTTGTTTTATGACATATCAACTCTTTTTTGGGGTCATTTAGTGCAGAATCAAGCCATTTTGATATCAGGTTGATTACAGTACCTGATTGTTCTTAATTAGTCATTCATCTAAGTATTTAAACAGGCTCATCATTGCTTAACTTCGGTGATCTAGCAGGAACAGATGCTTTCAACATGACTTGACTGTAAGCTGTCTTATTTGGAAGTGTGTGTTTAGCGAGATGCCTAGGTGGTTAGAAACAATTCAGTCCAATACAAGAACGAATGTCTTTATGGCTTTGGACACAAACAGAAACGCATTTACAGCTTTTTATGAATTGACAGCAATCCTATCATTGGTAAAAGCACGGTGCCATTGAACAATAAAAGATCTGCTTGACATAGAGCTAAAATACAATCAGATGGGCGATGAAGTATATCACTGACATCTCCAAAAATCTTACAAAATATACACATATGCAGACAGACAAGAGATAACAGTCTATGGGAGCCAGTTTAACAGAGAAATGAACTGTGATATGAAAAGATCATGCGATGTTGAAATGCCAATTGGCTTCTATATTTGCAACAAAGAGAACTAAGTAGAATAGATCAGGACGCATGATAGAAAGGTGGTTAAGTAGGTGGGGTAAACTTGCGGGTATGTGAAAATGGAGGTTGCTTGCTTCTACAAAGTTGACCGATGTGTCAACTAGGAAAGGTTAGCCACCTTGACTGTAGGGTAAAAGAAAGAAAACATATATTATAGACATGTCATCTAGCATAAGAAAAGTACCCGTTCAAACAAGGTCTGAACTGATGCACAAGATTCATTTTGTGCAACGACGACTCCTTTAAATATCTTCTGTAAAAGATACAGAAAAATAAAGTCCAGTGTAAAAAGATACAGAAAAAATAAAGTCAAAGTCCAGTGTAAAAAGATACAGAAAAATAAAAGTCCAGTGTAAAAGATACAGAAAAATAAGTCCAGTGTAAAAGATACAGAAAAATAAAGTCCAGTGTAAAAGATACAGAAAAATAAAGTCCAGTGTAAGAGATACAGAAAAATAAGTCCAGTGTAAGAGATACAGAAAAATAAGTCCAGTGATGCTGATAGCTTTTTAATTTAGTGTGTCCTGGGATGCACATATTTGCTTTGAATGAGTCCCAGGTTTGGTTTGGTTTGGTTTGTTTTATATCAACCTCAGTGGGTCATTTAATGCCGTTAAAGTTTTGAAATAAATTCATTTTTAATGGATACTCAATTTTTATATAAATACACTTTTCTATTTAATCCATAGATAGGACCCTAACAGGTACTACCACTCTAATGACTCCCCGGGAAAATTTATGAGTCCTAAAGCTGTCTAACTCCTACCTTGTAACCTATCCTGTGTAATTCATTTCTAAGAAACGATTGAAATGTATTTACAGTTAGCTTTAAATAGTAGGGGAAGAAAAAAGAAAAAAACTGGGATGCATGGATACAATTTTTTACCATGTCCTTTTAGATTTTTGTGCATCAGGGACACAGGACACGTACCTATCAGCATTTCTGTAAGTCTAATGTGAAGTATGGGGTTGGGGGAAAATCTATAAAAAGAATCTAACATAACTTGTCTTTTATAAGTTTCTATACAATTTAGTATGATTCCAACTTCGAATCAAGCAAATTGAATTACATGCTATAGCAATGGTATTTTCAGAATCAGTAATTTTTCAAAGTTTATCCGAGGCTTTTTCTATTTATGTCATTCTTTGGAAAAGCATGAATCTGCTTCCTCCTACTGTTAGATACCAAAACAAAATATCTCATCAATGACCTGCCATGATGCTTAACGGAGAAAAGAGCAGGTGAGTGGGCACTTGAGCAAACTACTCTCCTATAATTGCCTTACCTGTCCAGCTAAAAAGCTGTTACCTTAATTGATATCAGTCAGTGGTACTTTATTTTCATAAAGACTAAAAGAATGAAAGGGTTAAAGATATACAGGTTTAGTACCCCTGAAAGAAAGAAAAAAAAAATTATATATATATATATATATATATATATATATATATATATATATGAACTTACAATGATGCCAACTGAACAGACAACAAACAAGAATCAGTACTTATCCATTAAGTAACTTCCCACACAATCTGATTTCTAAAAAGGATGTACTTATGACTACTAGAGTTCAACAGCAGAAAGCAATATTCCTTAGTTATAAATCTAGTCTGTAGTTCATCGATATACAAGAGGAAAAATGTCTGTTTCACTTCTTAGGAATAATAAAACAGAAGAATGTAAACATGTCAAATATATTTACTAAAATATATTTCTAAATGATGCACTGTGACTAATTATAGCCATTTTCAATTGTCACTATGTATGTTGTGGGGTAGGTTCAAAATTGACATATGGGGGTTTTTAAATATTTTCAATACAATTGCTTGACTATTATTAAAATATGTTTTCAATATTTTTAAAATATCAAAGTCTGATTAAGTCACTAGTATAATACAGAATTCTGACAGGTGCCACATTTTTATTTAAGGTATTTCTCTGAATATTTGAGATGAGGCTTGATGATTAGTATTATCTGCGTTATTCAGACTATTTATTTATGGTGTTTTATGGTCATGTGTCGGGAGTTGATTAGCTGTTTATTTTTTTGTTTTACGGCATATCAACCCTTTTCGGGTCATTTAATGCCAAATCAAGTCATTTTTAAAAAAAAAAAAAAGGAAAAAAAAAAAAAAAAAAAGAACTAAGGTCTTTTTGGTTCTATCTCCTATCAAGTGTCAGGTTTTGTCTCCTCTTAGGGTGTTGTCTCTCTCTGAGTTCCATCCAAGTAAGATAAACAAGGCATGCTGGATATACTAGTTGTGACCAACTAGCAAAAACCTAGATATAACAGCTATGTGCAGACACAATGCCATGCTGAACATTTGCCAGGAGTGATGACAGATAGGGATGGCCGGGGAGAGAGAGTCATGGGAATATGTGCTGTCAGCATGACGATGATATCTTATATGGAAAATAAATTTGATTAAAAAAAATATCATTTTTTTGTGGGGCGGGGGGGGGGTACAATATGGAAAACATAGGTCTAACTGGTAAAAATCAGAATCTACAAGTATCAAAGAGTAATAAATATATTTTCACTGTCAAAAATTTCAAGCAAACAGCTGTTGACCTCTGGTGTCATTCAAACATTGTTTTATTTGCATCTGTGTTTTTATGATGATAGTATGAGGCAGCAGGCTTGTGTTGTGCTGTCTGTAACCTCTTGGGATAAAGAGTAAGTGGACAAAAATAGCTTCCAAAGTAAAGCCACAAACATCAAAGAATAACTAAGGCCTGGGTCAGGGGTCCATTGGGTAATTACAATGGATAAACATCAAATAAAAATATGGTCCCAATATAGAATTTTCAGTGTCTAGATTGAAGAAAAAAAAATTTCATTTTCTGTTATCAGGAATTAGCAAGAGGTCAAGATGACCAAAGAATTTCTATTTGAACAATAAAATTGCTGGAGAGAAATCAAAAATTTCTGAGTAATACATCCATCAGGATTATGTATCGATCATCATACAAAGTAAATAGTATACAACTTACAGCCATCTTGAAAAGCTAAAAGTAGGAGATAAGGTGTTATTTTGTAACTGATTTAACCAATTTACAATTGGTCAATATAAGAGTCATATTTGAAAAGCAATATTTTTCATCATTAATCTTACAGGTTGTTTTGTTTTGTTTTACTTGGTCAACCTTGGTGGGTTATTTAATACCGATAAAGTTTTAAAATAAATTCATTCTTAATGGATAATCAGTTTTGTTCATAAACATGTTTTACTATTTAACCCATAGATGAGACCCATGTAGACCCTCAGCCAACGCCTTCTAGCACCTAAATGATAAAAAGGGTTGGGGCTTGCCATAAGGGCAATAAGGTTGGGGCAATCATATAGGTGCTAGGGCTTGACATGACCAGCCGATTGATCGGAGGGGGCTAATCTTACAGGCGTTCATAGTGTAATAGTTATTGTCATAAGAAGTGAACTTGGCTACTCAGGTTCAAATCCTGAATGAGGCTGTTTGCATTTCACATAAGGCTAAATGTCTCAGCCCATCTTAACCCTTTGACGGCCATTCTCACCTCACTCTTCCTTTCTCCCCTTCACCACGTCATCATTCCCTGTCAAATCAAAACTATGCCACGCGTCTTTGCTGAATCATCATTCAAATTTTTCCATAACTGATCACGCCACCACTCAAACTTTTCCCTAACTAATGACTCAAACCACCATCATGGTTCCACATCATAACCATTGTGTCACACTTGGAAAAGGTATGGATCCAACTATTCTCCCTCCTGCTATGACGAAATAGTAGTACAAACTGGATGCTTTAACCTTTGTATGGCAACCAGTTTAGGTGAAGGGAAAGTATGATGAGTCCTTTCAAATTGAATTTGCACAGGATTTTCTAGCATAGAAAAATGTAACAATATTATTTTTTTCTTTCTGTTTTTCATATTGAATCTAAAATAATTGATGGATGAATGATGGACAAATCCTGAAGGACATCCTCTATGCAGAGCTTTCGTTTGGTAAGAGAAAGATTAGTCACCCCCAGCTGCGTTTTAAGGATGTCTGCAAGAATGATCACAGGTGCATTAGCATTACCCCTTCCAGCTGGGAAAATTTGGCTCAGGACTGCCCTCAGTGGCAGCAGGCTCTTTGTAGTGGGCTGTTCAAATCTGAAGTCACCCTAGCACAACACCATGAAACCAAGAGATCCAGAAGAAAGCAGCAGCAACAAAGCACCAGCACATCAATATCTTTAGGGACAGCCTTCACAACACATTTGTGGTTGAGGTTGTTTTTTGAACATTGTACTTCACAGTCATAGAAGACGCTGTAACTTCTGGGGCACAAGAATTATACAGTCTTCCGAGACTGCAATGCCGATTGTATGAAATATTTAGTATCCTTTGAATGTTTAAAGCTAAACACCAGTGAAAAATTATTTTCTTTTTCTTTAGGTAAAGTGAAATCAAAGCCATATCCACTTGAAACTAGGTATAACTGATTAAATATATAAGGTTACATTTGTCTTGGAACTACAAGCTTCCAGGTCTGATGCTGGCCCTCGCCAACTCAGCGCATGAGTAGCACAGCTTGGAACTGTGCAGTAAATAAGTAGGTGTGTTGCTCCACCTCAGATGCAAAAACAATCTCCCTGGTCTAGTGCTAGTAAAAAGTGGTATAATATCTCACTGTCTGGCTGATACTAACAATTGGCCTCTCTGCCTACTTTACTTTTTTGTTTACATCTAGCTAGCAACAACAACGATAATAATATTCACAGCAGAAATAAGTAGGTATTTAACCAACCTGTTCAACACGAGTAGTATGGGACACAAAGTTGCAAATATGGGGCATCCAGTGAGAATTGAAAGTAGGTATCAGTGAGGGAGTCTATCCCCTTTTCACTAGGACTAGACCAAGGGGATTGTGTTTGCAGTGAGAATTGAAAGTAGGTATCAGTGAGGGGGTCTATCCCTTTTTCACTAGGACTAGACCAAGGGGATTGTGTTTACATCTGAGGTGGAGCGCCACACCTACCATCAGCTCCTTTACCACACAGATCCCTAATGTTGAACAAAACTATTTTATTATGGATTATTATTTATTTATTTTACCCAAAAAGAATGAGAAAACAAAAAGTGAATGTATTTAAAGTCATTTCTTTTTTTTTTTTTTTTTTTTTTTCAATCTCAGAATTTTCAAAGGTATCAAATTTCTCATCGTTAAATCCAGTGAGTCAAAAATGATTAAAATACTTTTTTTCATTTCAAGAAATTTCAACTCCATTCTTAATCAACCTGACCAGTTTTTCTTTTCTTTCTTCCTTCAACAAATCCCTTGGGTTTGAAAAAATTCAAGTACAAGTCAACTCTTATGATTTTCAAACTTGATACATTTAGTTTCTAAGACTTATATCCAGACAATTGATTTTGCTAGAACCACGGAGATGGCCAGAGGGCACCTGTTTCATTGATATCCACCCACAGGTAAAAATTGAAGAATCGTGGTATTAGTGACAAACTGATCTTTCTCTTTCTCTCTCTAACCATTTTTATCAGTTTCTTTTAATATATGATTGCCATTTATTCTATTGACCCAAGATGAGAAGATCAAGTCCACCTTGATAGGTTTCAAATTCATTACCCTTGGGTTCTAATCCTGGCAACTGACCAAAAAATTGTACAGATCTTCCAATCATACTAGCCCCCCATCTCCATCCTTCCCAGACATTGTAAGATTTCCCAAACACAGAACTGCATATCTAATAAGAACAGTAAGAAAAGAAAAGAAAAAAGAAACAGAGAGAAGCTTTATAGGCTTTCATTCTATTGCATCTACAAAGTTAATTCATTAGTTTTGTATCAACACTTATATGATGATAACTTAGTGGTTAAAGAACTGAACCAGATGTTGAAAGATCTCTACTTTATATATTACCAAGTATGTATTTACCAACCTTTCCACATGAGTGGGATGTGACACATGGTCAATTTTTAAGTAGAGTCTAACAGGTTTTCTAACAGAATTCAGAGTTTTCCTTCTCCTAGACCGGTTGGCATACCAAGTTTAAAGAGCCCAGTCTGCCCTACTATTTACCCATAACTGAAAGGAAAATAGTTGGGTGCATAAGTAAGGCTTGATAAATGCTCTTTAGAATTATAAGATCAAATATAATTTCTGTTCAATGATTTAAACTACTGAATGTTATGTAAGAAAAGAAAACTTAAAAAATGATTACACAACAAAGGCACATGTTGATCTGGTATTCCCATAATGTTGGTTGGTTGGATTTTATGGCATGTCAACCCTTGGGTCATTTTATGCTGAAAATCTTTTTAAAACTCAATTAAAAAAAAAAATCATTTAACCCATAGATGGGACCCTAACAGGTACTACCACTTTGGGTCAAAATGGACCTTGGAGTAATGGTGATGAAGGGATACTCCACACTTCCCAGTGCTCCAGAATTGAGACTTCACTACTAGATGCAGTTTAATATCATACCCAAGACACTAAGACACTCAGCCACTACCTTCTAATACATATATGATAAAAAGGATTAGGGGGTCTGCCATAAGGGTAATAGACTAAGTAAGGGCAAAGTGGAGTACTGCATGTCATGGATTCCATCCTTAAGCATCACAGGTCGCCACACATGGCCAACACTGGTCATAGTCTTACTCCTCTGCACAGGTGCAGTTAGCATATTCCCATAATGTGACAGAAAACCAATAAAGTATGGTGGTAAGATACTGCTGGGGCATAAGATGTTCAATGTTTGTTTTGGCTCTGAAATTATGCCTGACTCCAGAATCATTATCTGATGAAAGCATTGATAATGGCATAGTTATTTATTTATTTTTTTTTGGGGGGGGGGGTCTTTTATAGCAACATGTATATATAATAAGGCTAGTGAACATATCAGCCAAGCCTTGTTCAAAATAACAAAGATGAGGATACTCATCCAAATAATTCATTAAACAATTGATGTTTGCAATTATCCCAAGGGCATGGAGAAAATGTCCATCATTAAAAAGCTTGGAAATTGGTTACTTTCTATCTTTGTTTAATGGCATATCAACCTTCTTGGGTTTTTTAATGCCAAAGCCATCCTTGTAGAATAACAGTAGTGGCACTATTTAACCCATAGCTGGGGGGATGAGAGGGTACATACTGTTTCCAAGGGTATTCGTTTAAAAGTGAATGTAATAGTACACTACAACTGGAGTTTGAACTTGCTTAACTACGATGTAGTAGTCTAGTATGTTACCCACTATGCTACAGGGACTGCCTCTTTTGGAAATTCTGGAAAAATAAAACAATGTTCAACTGGAAAATAAATCACACACGCACAATTTCATTATGACAAATATACAACTGATAAAAAAATTCAAGGCCAAAGTATTAGTATTTTTATAACTTTAGTTTTGTTTTCCTTGAGTTTAGAGTTCAAATCAAGTTGGTATCTAACTTTTTCTTATACTTAAAAAAAAAAAAAAAAAAATCTACAATTTAATACTGAAATTTGAAGTGCAGGTTAGCTCAGTCAGTATTTTTATAACTTTAGTTTTGTTTTCCTTGAGTTTAGAGTTCAAATCAAGTTGGTATCTAACTTTCTCTTATACTTAAAAAAAAAAAAAAAAAAAAAAAAAAATAATTCTACAATTTAATACTGAAATTTGAAGGCCGGGTTAGCTCAGTCGGTAGAGCGTTTGGCTAGAAACCTAGTTCGATACCGGCCCTCGCCAACTCAGTGTATGAGTAGCACAGGGATCTGTGCGGTAAAGGAGCTGATAGTAGGTGTGGCGCTCCACCTCAGATGCAAACACAATCTCCTTGGTCTAGTCCTAGTGAAAAGGGAATAGACTCCCTCACTGATACCTACTTTAGGCCAACCCGACGACTTACTTTTAATACTGAAATCAATTTGGCCATTTCAGAGTTGTGTAGACATGAACAGATTAAAAATATTGTTAATCAATGATTTAAAATATTATTTTGATATTATAATTTTCTTTTCTTTAACATATATAGGTTTCATCAATATGAATTGTCCTAATCAATATAAAGATCTCTTTATACAAAATCAATAGTTTTTTTTTATAAAGATTTTAACTGCTAGATATTAAAAAATGGCTTTCAATAGATAATAATGACTTGTATTTATAACAAAGATATTCAAAATGTTTTTTGATGTTGTGTAAAATGTATTTTTGAAAAAAGCTCAATTTGCATTATTCTGAAGAATTTGCAGTAATAGTAATAAACATAGTCAATGTTGGGTGATAAATGCCAAGTTATAGAGATGGTAATTCCAAAGTACCATTTGTCAAGTTTCACTTGAAATAATAACGGTAAGGAATTTTATGAATTTCTGAGAAATTATTATTATTATTATTACTACAATGGTTTATTTAATTAGTATCACTTGGTATTTTGACATGTTTGGTTGTTCCCTTGAATATTCTTTGGACATCTGTCAATTGTTAATAAACTTTTAGGAATTTGTAAATGAACTCTATATATAAGTGGTTCTCAACCACGAGTCATAATCCCCCCTCCCTCGAGACCATATGATATTTTGGGAGTGCAGACAAGCTAAAGTTATTCAATCATGAAAATACAATAGGATTTTAAAACATTGAATGGTTATCGGGGAGGGTCCCACCAGGAATCAAAGAGATCCATAGGTAAAATAAAAGTTGAGAACGACTGCTCAATTAAATTCATGTGTGTGTGTGTGTGGGGGTTAGACTGTTATGGAGGTGTGTAGTGTAATGGTTAGAGTCGTAGGAAATGGACTTGTCAACCCGAGTTCAAATCCTGGATGAAGCTACAGTTTATCGCTAATAAACTTGGGAAAGGTATGAATCCAGTTACTCGCCCTCCAGAGTAGGGTAGACTGGGCTCTTTAACCTTGGTTAGGCAACCAGTCGAGGAGATGAAAAACTCTGAATTCAAACCTGTTAAACTAATTATAATTCTTCTCCTTATGTAGTGTCCTTAAAACAGATACAATCAAACAAGGTTTTAGTTGAGTGGAAGAACCAGTCAACATGTTTGTAGATTTAAGATAGAGGATTTTATTGCAGAGAGATACAATAAGATAGACAAGGAATAGTGAGGTATGCTACTAATTCTCAAAGCCAGCCCAGCATAATGCCATGCTCACTATATATATATAGTCAGACCACATGGATGAGAGAGGGTTTGAGTTTTGTTTAATGGCATATCAACCTCTGTGGAACATTTAATGACAGAAAAGGTTATTTTGGATTTCAGTCTTTAAAGTATTGGTTTCTATGGAGGTATTTGGTTATGTTTTGTTATACCTTGTTGAAAAGGTTGCTTTTTTTTTCTTAGAAAATTTAAAATGTCTTCAGGGTTTGTATTCCTAAAGAGGTCCCTCAGGTTTCTTGTTTGATAGTATTTGGTGCGGGTGTACAAATATAGAAATAGTATAGAAATGTATACAAATATATTTTGTACAAATGTGTACAAATATAGAAATGTATAGAAATAGTATAGAAATGTATACAAATATATTTTGTACAAATGTGTACAATAGTATAGAAAATGTATAGAAATGTATAATATATTTACAAATGTGTACAAATATAGAAATGTATAGAATAGTATAGAAATGTATACAAATATATTTTGTACAAATGTGTACAAATATAGAAATAGTATAAATGTATACAAATATATTTGTACAATGTGTACAAATATAGAAATAGTATAGAAATGTATACAAATATATTTTGTACAAATGTGTACAAATATAGAAATAGTATAGAAATAGTATACAAATGTATACAAATATATTTTGTACAAATGTGTACAAATATAGAAATAGTATAGAAATGTATACAAATATGTACAATGTGTACAAATACAATATATTTGTACAAATGTGTACAAATATAGAAATAGTATAGAAAGTATACAAATATATTTTGTACAAATGTGTACAAATATAGAAATAGTATATGTATACAAATATATTTTGTACAAATGTGTACAAATGTAGTATAGAAATGTATAGAAATAGTATAGAAAATGTATAGAAATAGTATAGAAAAGTATAGAATAGTATAGAAAATGTATAGAAATAGGGTGTGTTTGTTTGAAGCTGTTACAATTTAGGCGAATATGTTTGATTGTAAGTTGTACTTTGCAGTGTGGAATATTCCATTACAACACCTTTTTTTTATTTATTTGCAATTAATTATAATACAAAATTCTATAGATAGGATGTGATTTGATATTGAGCATAATGAAGACAGCATTTAAACTTTAAAAAAGAAAAAAAAAAGTTCACCTCGAAAAGGTGTTAAGTGTAAACTAAACATCTGGCTAAATATAAAAAGAAGAAAAGATCTTAAAGAAAACAGCAAAAATAGAATTTCTCAATCTTTAATTTAGAATTTATGACAGACAAGAAAGAAACTTATTCAACACAGTCAGCACTAATAAATGAATTAACAAATGAAGTCAAGATGATATATCTTGTGGCATTAAACAAATTGCAGTCATAGCTAATGGAATAATCAAATTTTAATTTGATTGCGCTGATTTTAATCAAATAATGAATCTTTCTGATGAAATGTAAGCAAGTGTCTGGAGTTTTTAACATTAGAAAATGCTAACAGCCACACATAAGACTTAATTGATGGTACACATTAAGTGGGTGGGTAATAAGTGACCAGGGATCAATAGTCCACTTGATGGAAAGAGATTTTCTTGCATCATTGGTTAACTTCTTCTAACGACAGCTGTCTTAGAATTTCTTGTCATATATCACAACCCTGAACACACCAAAATGGAGAGGGGAAGGAGGAGAGGAGTGGTTTCAGGGAGAAATACGTCTACTATACACAATCAACAGTTATTGTCTTTAAGCTAACAAACTAGAAAGAGAATTTCTCTGAATTTTTTTAGATGAGCTTGATGATTAGTATTATTTGAATTATTCAGACTATTGTCCTCATCTTTATTGTTATATGTACAATGTTTCAACCAATGTGCTCTCTGGCCTTCTTCAGGTATTGAACTATGGAACTTTCAATTGAACATAGTATAGTGGATAAAAGCATTGGATTAAGTCAGTTCAAAGTGACAGTTATCTCTGGGCTGCAGGTTCCATCCTGGTCATAGGCAGCAGTAACATAGAATAATAATTAACACAGCTTAACACCTGTACCCAACTAGGGTTAGCTAAATCAGAACAGGATACCCTCATGAATTGAATAAAGGGTTAGGTTCAAATTTCTGTGAATGCTCCCAATTACACCAAGAAGGTTCCCAGAGTTAGAGAATGTTCCCAAGTCCGACAAGAAATACCTGAAGAAGGCTGGAGGGCACATCGACTGAAACGTTGTACAGGTAACAATAAAGGTGAGGACAATAGTCTGAATAATCCCAATAATATTAGAAAGCGAATGATGGATCAAACAATGAAACTAACAAGATTTTAAAATCACAGTCTTGCATGGGTGGAACTCATTAACAAATAGAGAAAAAAAAAAAGAAAAAAAGGATGAAAAGTATTTGTCTGAATGAGATGAGGCTTGATAATTAGTATTATTTGGACTATTGTCCTCATCTTCACTGTTATTTGTACAACGTTTCGGACAACGTGCCCGCCGGCCTTCTTCAGGTATTTCTTGTCGGACTTGGGAACTTCTTGTCATAATCAAAGTCCCGTGATTTCTCCCAATTACGACAAGAAGGTTCCTGCGTCCAACAAGAAATACCTAAAGAAGGCCGGAGGGCACATCAGCTGAAAGTTGTACAAATAACAGTGAAGATGAGGACAATAGTCCAAATAATACAAATAATACTAAGGATGAAAACATTGAAGGAAAACCCAATAATCAATCATGAATTTATAAAATTCACATTAGCAAAAGGTATGTGTTTAATAAGAAATGTATTCAATTAAGATAAATCCTTTATTTAGGTGAACATTCCATCCTATTAACGTTTTCTTGGATGTATTAATCTGTTTATAATTCTTTGCGCAAACAAACAGGATAAAACAGAAATGAAAACAGCAAAGTTTTTCAAATACTTGGTGAGCCAAAAGATTTGTACTATTTTGTACTATATTTTTCTTTTATGTCTCTATCTAAAATATACACCGGACAATTATCAGCCAAAGAAGAGGAGAAAATAAAGGAAGAAAAGAAACAGAGGTGGCTAATGACAGCGTGGGAAAAAGGAGAGAGAATGAATAGCTGGGGGGGGGGGAAATGGATAAATGAAATGAATATAATAAGGTGTGTGTGGGGGAGTTTGGAATGGGGGGTAAGAGTGCCAATTGAAAGATGAAGAGAAGAACAAAAAAATGGTTTTATGATTGGATTTTTATCTTCATCTTGAATACTTGGCGAGTCAAAAGATTTGTACTATTTTGTCACATGCTAGTTTCTTAGTTGGATTATCATTGACTAAACTGGTAACCCCACAGATTTTGTCTGATGATGATGGTGGCAAGACACCCCACAGAATAAAAGACAAGACCTGTAAAAAGGTGGAGGAAACTCTTTGCTCAACGGCCATTATTTCTAAAGTCCAACCTCTCCTCATTGCAGCAGGGCAGTATAAACATGGTAGTGTCAGTTGTAATATACTATAGACTTTATTTGTCTGAATTTTTGAGATGAAGCTTGATAATTTGTTGAAAAATTCATGATGACCTCATTTTATTTAATGATGCCATTATTTAAATGAGATCATCATAAATTCTTCAACGCTTTGTTTGCACAGCAGTCAAATTATTCAAGATTATTTCTCAATTTGAATCATTACTACACTTGGATAAACAAAATCTTGCAACGGAATGAGAACAATCTACCCCAATGGATTACAAAAAACACCCGAAGAAGGCCATAGAGCACATCAGCCGAAACCTTCTGTATATAACAATAAGGATGAGGACAACAGTCTGAAAAAGCTAAACAATAAATTCTATAGATTTTATTTAAATGAAAACTATCTCTGCTTTTCACAGAAGAATAATCTAGCCCCCCCCCCCAAAAAAAAAAAGGTGAAGTTTTAAAGTAAAAAGGGGGACAAAGTGAAATGAATGTCAATCAATAAAGACCTTTGAAAAGAAGAAAAAAAAAAAAAAAAAAAAAAAAAAGAAAAAAAAAAAAAGAAAAAAAAGAAGCAGAAAAAGGTTAATGGAATTTTTTGTTTACTGCTGAAACTCTTTCAATCAAAATAAAACACTAAAATCTTTCTAGCAACTAAAAACAAACAAAATCTTTTGAAAAGCAAAACTAATGAATTTTCAGAAATCAATTTTGTAATATAAACTGACAAGCAAAATCAAACATCATTTCCTCATATCTACACAAGTCATGGAACACCAACCACTTGTATCGTTTTCAGGGTTAATAAACAAAACTAGTTTTATTTTGAATTTTTTGTAAACAAAAAAGAAAAGCTATTTAGCGAACAGAATTAAAAGAAAAAAAAAAGTTTCAACAAAAAGTAGGGTAGCAATAAAATGAAAACCATAAGCAAAATACTTGCAGAATAAAAAACAAAAACCAAACACCAAAAAAAAACAAAAACAAAACAAAACAGGTATCTAAAAAACACGAACCTGTCTTACTTTTGCTTGTTCTTTTGACTTGGTGGCCGGACTGGCCATATGATCCTTTATTTCCTATAAAAAAAATTAAAATAAAAACATTTAATAAAATCCTCATTGTAAACAAAGAACAAATAAAAGATATTAAAAAACAATTATTATCAATAAAATTAAAAAGATTAAAACAGCCAAAATTTCTTTCTTTATAGACCCTCATAAAAAACAAAAAAACAAAAACAACAACTGATTGCATCCTGATGCTTTTCCCCCCAAACAGGACCAAATTTTCATTTTGGCCTGCATAAACTACACAATATTAAACTTTATGCTTTTAACTTACTGTAGACAATTTTATAATTTAAATTTCAACTGATCCTTCTCTATTATATAGGTTTACAAATTTATAGTATTTTCATAGACTTAAAATACAGTGGTACCTTGTGTTACAAGTTTAATTTGTTCGCCCGTAACTCAATTTCCTCACATGTCAAATCAATTTTCCCCATTGAAATAAACTGAAATGCCACTAATCTGTTCTAGTCCCCCACCCCCACCCAAATAAAACATCCAGCATTGTATTGTATAATAATATAAAATAGAATGTAATGAATTATGTACTGTAATATGTTTTAATGTTTATTTTTTTATAAATTATATTTTTCTTTGGCATGATAAATTTGGAAACTTAAATGTTTTTAGTGAACTTATGAACATAAGCGTATCTGAAGCACAATCGTACCTTAAAGTTTAGCTCTTTACACAAAGTAAAAAAACAAAACAAAAAGAAAAAGAATCTAATAACAGCTCATAACTTGGAAAACTCAGGATGCACTAAATCAAAAAGCTATCAGCATCACTGTACATATATATATATAATTGAATTTCAGAAGTTATTGAATAACCATAGGACAATTGATTTTTATTTACATTATATAACAACAGACTTATCCTCAAGCATCACTCCTTTAATTCATTCATGTCCTCTCACCAACACAGAGTGAAATTGCTTTTCATTGTTGTAGACAAAATCAAGTTAACTGTCCTAACTAGCAGTCAGTGACCAATAAAAATTATTTAAAAAAAAAAAAAAAAAATCATAAACTTCTCCCACCTTCCCTATCATCCATATTCTACTGTAGTTAAATACAAACAGGTCTTCCCTCTCTTGAAACAATTATTTTCTTAAAATGAAATTTAAAAAATTGCATTTGATTTCAGTTAAAAGTCTTTATGATTTTTTCTTAGTGGAAGTAAAGATAGAGAGAAAAAAGACCAAAGAAAGTAGGAAAATCAAAATGAAAGAAATATTCCTGTAAATATATACACACAAAAATGTAAGTAAAAAAATACCAGGAAAAAAGAAAGAAAAGAAGACTAAAATAAAAAGGATGAAAATAGTTTGAATGAAAGAGGAGTAGAATCATGAGAAAGTGTCCACACACACACACACACACACAATGATATTTTGTTTTTCTTTGTTCAAATAAAGATTGATTTTTTTTTAAGTGTGCAAAACTATCTACCCACCTTCATAGATAAGGGTAGCCATTTCATTCAACAAAACAAAGAAAGAAAACAAAATGTACGCAAATAAGAAAATGAGAACTTTATAAAAATGCTTAGCACAAAATTGAAATCAAAATAAAATTCATTTTTTAAAGATTTTGAAGGTTCAGATAATTCCAATATTATTTCAAAATCAATTTACATCTTTAGATTATATAAAAATTTTTTCATTTTTTTGTTTTGTTTTTAAGGAACTTTTTTAAAAATATATAAAATAGATATATCAATTAAATCTCTCTCTCTCTCTCTCATATATATATATATATATATATATATATATATATAAAAATACAGACCCTGCTTGATGAAACAATTCTCCCAACAGTCATAGGGGAAAGTTAACATGCTGAACTGCAACATCATAGAATGCAAGTTTGAATTTCAGTTGTGCTATCATGTATATTTTCTGACTAATACCCTTGGGAAAGGTATGAATATCTTCATCCACCCAGCTATGGGTTAAATAGTACTACTACCATCAAGGATGGCTTTAGCATTAAATAACCCACAAAAGTTGATATGCCATTAAACAAAGAAACCAATAATCAGTTCCTTCTTACGCTTCTCCTTTAGGCGCCCAGATCAGCAAAAGGTGAATTGCTTGTCAATCATTTCTACAACGGTTAATGGTAACCTTCCATTTACCATACCGTTATTTAAATCTTATTACAGTTAGTCATAATTTGTAGGCAACCCACGAATTATGTAACAAATAAAGCATTTAATTAGATAGTAGTTATGAACAGTTTGAACAATTCAAATCATTTAGTATTTTGACTGTAGCACAAGTTACTAAACTGAACCATTATTTTGTTTCAAGTTGATAAACTTGAAACAAAATAATTTCAAGCTCTCTTGTTTTCCAAGTTTTATCAGATGGCAAAATAAAAGACAGAAAAAGAAGCTGGAAAGTTTTTTTTTTTTTTTTATGATCGAAAGAGATTCATCTTTATATTCAATGTAACAGCCTGATAAATTCTCTAGTGGAGAAGCAAGGTAAAGTAAGGACAATATATTCATTACTGCTTGTCAATTGAAAAAAAAAAGATTTGAGATGGAAAGCAGATTCACTGAGGTTGGAAATAAGCAAACTAGACAAGAGAGAAGGTTAATAGTGTGTGTGTGTGTGTATATATATATATATATATATATATATATATATATATATATATAACACAAAGAATAAAGAGGATATAAAAGGAATCCTGCTGTTTTTCCTGGTACTGTTTTGACAACATTCAGTATGAAGCCTACTTGAACAATATACAGAGATCTGCCAGTTTAAACCCTGCCCTGGGCATCATATTTAGGCTATTTATATTCTGTATGCATGTTGCTAGTAAATAGTTGTTTTCAGAAGCTTATAATTATTTTTCCAAAAAGACAAAGAAAAAAAAAAAAAATCAAATATTGGCTGCTGATTATATAATGATTCTATAAAAACATAATCTTGTTCCATAAAGTGAAATGAGTTTTGACAATACACTCCAATATGAATGGCAAGGAGGAACAAAGACAAGAATATCAGCCATAATGAACTAATTAGATATATTGATGCTGGAATTAATAAATAAAAGCAGCTTAAAGTTTCTTAGAAGAGGAAATATCAGAACGGACAAAGCACATGTTTAAGCGTGGTGGTGTTGTTGAAGTGCGGTGGTTTACTGGTTAGAGAGTCGCTGGAAATGGACTCGTCGACCAGAGTTCAATTCCTGGACGAAGCCACAGTTCATATAGCGCTAATACCCCTGGGAAAGGTATGAATCCAACTACTCTCCCTCCAGCTATGGGTAAATAGTAGGGCAGACTGGACTCTTTAACCTTGGTTAAGCAACCAGTCTAGAAGAAAAACACTGAATTCAAACCTGGTCACTACTAGAATAGACTCGGGCCTACTTAGTGACCTATTTCAAATTTAAAAAAAAAATTAAAATTTTACATTAAAACAGTGGGCAGGGTTAGCTCAGTTGGTAGAGTGTTTGGCTAGAAATGACAAGGTTCTAGTTCAATACCGGCCCTCGCCAACTCAACGATCAAGTAGCACAGGGATCTGTGTGGTAAAGTAAGGAGGTGATGGTAGGTGTGGCGCTCCACCTCAGACGCAAAAACAATCTCCTTAGTCTAGTGCCAGTGAAAAGGGGATAGACTCCCTTGCTGATTGGCCGATACTGACTTTAGGCCACCCCGACGACTTTACTTTACTTTTACTTACATTAAAACAAATATACAAGAGAATAGATTTATAAAAAAATAAATTTGAACTTTCCAAATCAAGAAGCAAAGAATTTCACAGTAATCTGATAATTTGTCTATTTGATTTCATTTGACTTGCAAAAAAGAAAATCAATACTATTTAAGGAAAATTGAACTCGTTTGTTAGGAGAAAGGAACCTCATTTAATACTTGAAGCAAAATACCTAACATTATTGCAAATAGAGGCAAACAAAATTGAAACTCAATAACCCTTCTCTCAATTTACATTTATAAAAGGTAGGTTCAACCCTGATAAATCTCGTTAGTTCCCCGGAGTTTTTAAATAAATCAATGCAAAAGATTTTTGAAGATGAAGTGTAAAGATTATACAAACATCAATTTAAAAAGGAAAATTATAAGATTACAAGAAATAAAGCTGTCGTAAATTATGAAACATTTTGGAATTAGATAACATTTTTATTGCTGTCATTTTAACCCTTTATTTATAAGAAGTGACCAAAAATAATTTTAAAATGTATAAAATATATAGCTGTATGTTATCAAATATTTTTTCAGTGACATTGGCTATTTGTTAAAGTTATCTAAAAGTAAACTTTGACTGTGCCCACGCTATGCTAACTTAGATTATATATATATATATATATATATATATATATATATATATATATATAATTACTTGCCTGTTGTTTACAGACTTGAGTTCTCTGGTGATTGTAAAAACATACATCCTGTAAGTTTGTATCAATCAATTAATTGTTTGCCCCTGGCTGACAGTTCCCAATAGTGAGGGTAAGGAGCTTGACAGACGAAAATTCTGTCGGGTTTCGCACCCAGCTAGAGGTAGCTGTTAAAAAGTTGAGCCGCACTGATGAGAAGTAAACTTCGAAACGCGTGTCTGTGGAGGACTTTATATATATATATATTTATATATATATAAAATCAAAGTTACTACCATGTTTTCATTGCAGTAGTGTAAGTAGTTAATCCAAAAGGGCTCAATATATCTTGTAAAATATAGAGCATTTATAATTGTAGAAAAGTTTTCTCTCTACCACGGTTTCGGTGTTCAAGGTTCTACTGAGGAAGGTGTACCTACTTTTCTACAACTCTCTCTCTCTCTCTCTATATATATATATATATATATATATATATATATATATATATATATATATATATATATATATATATATATATATATATATATATATATATATATATATATATATATATATATATATATATATATATATATATATATATATATATATATATGTATATTTTGGCAGCAAATCATTATTTAGGCAGGTATTGTTATTCTTTATGATCTTTTCGTTGTGGACATTCAAGTCTTCTAGATGTTCTTTGTAGGTCAGGACCTGATATACGGAAGATTCTCACTGGCAACACAAAAATTCTCCATAAAAATAATGATAAAAAACACCTACAAATCCTTGAAGCTAGTTGCATAAAAAAAAAAATACCATTTAACACTAGCAACAATATATTAAAAATCTTCAATAACTAAAGCACTAACCTGAGCAACCCTACTAAAATAGACTGTCCTAACTGAATAAACCATAAAAAAAAAGAAAAAAGAATTCAAACAAATAAAACTCGCACCAAACAAACACTACAACCAACAATGCCCTGAGGACGACCAGTGAAATGGTTGAAAGCACTTGGGTAAGAAGCATGGTACATTTTCTTTACCATTTGGATCCGGACTTACAACTAAAGATAATAAAGAAGAAATATTATGTGGTGTATATATATATATATATATATATATATATATATATATATATATATATATATATATATATATATATATATATATGCTGTCATGGTTATCATCGTAGGAAATGGACATGGTGACATAAGTTCAAATCCTGGATGATGCTGTTTGCATTTCACATATCACTAATACCCTTTGGCAAGGTACCCATTCAACTATTCTCCCCCCAGTTATGGGTAAATAGTAGGGTAGACTATACCAACCAGTCTAAAAGGGAAACTGAATTTAAACTAGTTAAATTCTGCTTAAAAACTGACCTTGTGTCACATCCTGATTGTGAGAAGGGGTTGATGAATACACACACAAATGTGTGTGTGTATATATATATATATATATATATATATATATATATATACACACACAAGATGTATCGAAAGTATCAAAATTGAAGCTGTATTTACTAAGATAGAAATGAACAATGAATGGAACATTAATTTTTTTTTCAGAATACAAGGTGTGTCATAAAAGTGCTGAGTTTGAAGCTGAACAATGAATGGAACGTTAATTTTTTCATCTTGTCCAAAAAGTACAAAAATCTCAATACTTTTTGTGTATATATATATATATATATATATATATATATATATATTCCCCTTTTTCTGTGTATGGAGAAAAGTCAATTCTGCATCCAGATTTTCTTCATAATCAGAAGAAAAAAAAAGAAGATAAAAACATAAAGAATTGAGTTTACATAAGTCATGAGTATCAGGCAAATTGATCCCAGAATAAAGAAATAAAATTTGTATAGTCAAAACAAATCAGAATTTCAGGTTTCATTTTGGGCTAATTTCTAACCTTATTGCTGGCCCTGATTTGTTGAAAAGGCCAGTAGAATGTCATGAAACAGATCAAGACTTGATAGTGGATGATACAAAACCGAGAATTACGTTGGTGAAAAACAATAAAAGAGTGATAAAAAGAAAGCAATATCTTAAAGTTGTGTGATCTTTTGACTAACGATCCCCATAAGATTTGGCACAATCATAGATAATACAGAATCTGAGAGCCCTGAACGTATCAGTGCCAGTGAACCTGTCACATCCTATCAAACAGGAACGTAGTTTATTCAGATTAAAGATATTGTAACCTCCAGCCATTTGGAATAATTTACTCAGCTCCATCAGACATGTCCAAAATCTTCACAAAAGTTTCAAAATAAGCCAATCTTTCATGTTTTTACACAGATTGAGATTACTTGCTCTGATAAGAGCAACAGACTGGAAGTGGTGAGGCTAACAGATTATGACATTATTTCATGTAATATCACCATTGTTAATGTTGCAAAGGGGAGATTCCTAGGATTATACATGGGTTTCTTTATCGTTCATTGTTTTTTAAAGCATGCATTTTATAAGCGGGTACTTGACAGTTATCATTGTTATCTTCTTCTTAGCCAATATCAAATAACTGATACATTCAAACATATGGAAGGACATTTCAGACACAAAGTCAACATCACTCCCCTCGCCTAAAAAAAAAAAAAAATTAAAATCATATCAAATACATGATAATGCTAAACTGGAACTGAAATACATTTAAAAGAGAACATAGTAAAAAAAAAAAAAAAAAATTCAGAGAAATAGTAAAAAGACTTCGTTGTTTTGTTTTACGGCATATCAACCTTTTTCAGGTCATTTAATGCCGAATCAAGTAATTTTGATAAACAAAGCATTCAGATTGCTTACAGTACCAGCTGTTGCTTAAGTAGTCACCCAATTAAGTATTAACAGGCTCATCGCTGTTTAACTTTGGTGATCTAGTGGGAACTGATGCTTTCAGTACGACTTGACCATAATACAAAAGATAGATTCCTCTGAGAAAATATGAACTGTTTGAACCCATAAACCCAATATTTCAAATTGTGTGCTATTTTACAATACACTATAAGCCTGATATTTTGGTTTGGTTTCTTTTAATTAATGCCAAAGTTATCCTTGTAAAAGAACAGTAGTAGTATTATCTAACCCAGAGCTGGGGGAATGATGATGTTCATACCTTTCCTAAAGGTATTAGTCTGGAAATGAACGTAATAGCGTCACTGGAGTTTGAAATCACTACGATGTAGCAGTCTAGCATATTAGCCACAACACTACAGGGATTCTCGCTGATATTTTGGACTGATTATTATTTTACTATACATCATAAAACTGCAGGTGCACTTAGCAAAACAGTTACTGTCATAGGAAATGCAGTTGGTGACCCCTGTTCAAATCCTGGATGAGGCCGTTTGTGTTTCCCTTTGTGGTAATGCTCTTGAGAAAGGCTAGTCCATCTCTTCTCTCCCCAGTTATGATTAAATAGTAGGGCAGACTGGGTTAGGCAATCAGTATAGGAAATAGAGAATTCTGAATTTAAACCAGCTTTAATCTGCTAAGAAATTGACCTTCTGTGTCTCATATCCTGCCTGTGTCTTAACCACTCTGTTGAGTAAATACATACTTTTTAGTTTACCAGGTAAAAAAATATTTTCCTGCCACATCAGGCAAATCTAGTTATTGAAGAATAGTGTTTGAATTTCATGATTGTATTGTCATCTTCTGCTATAGTGAAACCAACTTTACTCCACTTAAGAATTGACCATGTCGTACATTCTGTCTCTGTTGTAGTGGTTGATATAAGGATTGATATTTTAAAGACCATCTGAAGATTATTTTAACTTGTCTCTTAGAATGCAACTAAAGACCTTTTGGTTTCTTTTCTATTGCTCAGAGCTATTTAACAAAACCCAATGGTAAAAGATTTGTATAGCCTTTAGGCCATCCCAATGACTTTATTTTTATAGCCTTTAATACTCTGTAGGTAACTTTGTTTACAGAGTAACAAAAATATTTTCCTGCCACTTCAGGCAACTCCAGTTGTTGAAGAATAATGTTTGAATTTCATGTATTGTGACAACAAAAACAACATTGACTGAAATAAGACTTTCAAAGTTACTAAGTGCACAAAATCTTGACACCTTTCAAAAAAGAATGGATTGGAAAAACACTATTGAATAAAAAGTGTTGAAGTCTAAGTAAAACCTTAAATCTAATACAAGTTTTCCAAGTTACAAGCTATCATTTGGTAGATTTTTTTGCTTTGTGTTGAGAACTAAAATCTGAGGTATGAGCGAGCTTCAAATATGCTTATGTTAATCAGTTTACTAGAAACATTAAATCTGAAAAGTTATTGCACCAAAGAAAAATATTACTTATAAAAAAAAAAAACATTAAAACATATTACAACACATAATCAATTATATTTTATTTTATCATGTTTTTATACAATAAAGTACTATCTTTCTTATATAAAGAAAGTGATAAAAAAATGAGTGTCTTTTTTTGGGGGGGGGGGGGGGAGAGATCTGGAACAGTCTAATGGCATTTCAGTTTATTCCAATGGAGAAAATTGATTTGATATACAAGGAAATTGAATTATGAGCGGAATGAATTAAACTTGTCATATTTTTAGTCAAATGTTCTATATTCTTGTATATGAATAAATAGATAACAGTGACATTGTATTATTTAAATTTTGCACTTAAAATCAAACCAAGTCAATACAAGAAAACAATATCACTTTGTTTGGAGATGGTTGCCAAATAATCTAATACTGATAAGAATAAATATATCATTTTTTTTTTTCATGTTAAAAACATTTCTAGATAACATAATGAGAAGAGAAAGATTCCAAAGCTGTCAATAAATGGAGATATACTGATTAATTAATAAATACTGGATAACTGGTGGATTTGTTGGGTTCCTTTTGTAACACTAAAAAGCAGTCCATGATGATAATGGTGCTTCTATTGAGGAAATAATGAAGGGTTCTAATTAGCATTTCATAGTTATGTCATTGTTATAGCCCAAAATATTAGGAACAACAAAATATAATACAAAATAGTTGAATGTATTTTTAAACTTGCTGATATTAGTTTTTATTTCTTACCACCCATAGTATAGGAGGATTTATATGGTTAAGACATTTACTGTCCACATGTGCATTGGCATCCAGCCATCTTGTTTCTTTATCCTTACTAGTTGCTGTTTGTGTTCTTTCTAATGTTGCCTGATACTAATTCTTCCAAGCTGTGGTTGTATCAATGCTGCTGTATGGCTGCACCACTTGGACCCTAATGAGGTGCCTGGAGAATGAGCTAGATAGGAGCTGCACAAGAATACTGCGTGTGATCTTGAACAAGTCATGGAAACAACACCTGACAAGGAAGCAGCTGTACTTGCCCCCTATCTCACAAACCATCTGAGAGATGAACAAGACATGCTGGATACTGCTGGAGAAGCAAGGATGAACTCATAAGTGACATTCTCTTGTGGAAACGAGCACATGGACAGGCCAATGTGGGCCGTCCAGCAAAGACCTACATTTACCAGCACTGCGTGGATACTGGATGCTGCACAGAAGATCTCTCGGGGACAATATGATAGAGAAGGTTGGTGAGATATTGTCATAGATATCCGTGCTAATTGTGCGACATGATGATGATGATACTTTTACTAAAGAGTAATACCATTCATTAGGGAAGAGTTATCTCCCCTAACAGTTATATTGAAAATTTATATGATTAAAAAATGATATTCGCTATGAATGCAGACCACAGAAAAAATTATCAGTCAGTTGCAAATTGGACTGTAATTGCATTATTCTTTAAGAGTATTTTAAGGGTATTGCTCTAATAAAAATCTTGCTATGATGTGCCGTTTTTACTGGGTTGTGGCTGCAAACACACACACTTAATGAGAATCTTAGCAATCTATAGAGATGAGGAGGAATACATAAATCAAATGCTAGATCATAAAAATCAATTTTATACTAACTTTACAACAGAACCACGTTTGGTGTGCAAAGTTTATATATAATTCAAGGTTGCCATGCACATTAACAACTTGCACAATCTTTTATGTTTATATGTTAACTGAAACTGGCTTTGTGTTCCCTTTTAAAAGCCTACGGGCAAAACAGAAATGTTTCTTTGAATGTATAACAATGCATGTTTTAACTAAATAAAATTTAAAAAGATGAATACTGAAACTGCTGGTTTGTTAAAGAGAAACTAACAAGTACTCCAATTCAACAAGAACAACAAAAAAAGGCAAAACAATTTCCCCTAAGAGATTTTCAATAATTTCTTCAAAGATTCTTATGACTATATTGCCTGATTCTCTGCAAAGAATATGGAATGCTCAGTTGAATTTTGTTCTATTGTTTGAACTGGCAAGATCTTACAATATCTTTTTTTTTTCTTTTTTCTTTACTTTCTTTGATTAAATCTGAACTTTTGGGAAAGTCTCCATTCTCTAGCCTGAATTTGCATTTTCAAGATATATAACATTTTGTATATATTCACTCAGGACCTGAGAAAAAAGAAAACAAATCCTTTCCTATTGCAGTTGATTTCTTTCTGCAGTCGCATAACCTGCAGTCACCTAAATACAAAAAAAAAAAAAAAAAAAAAAAAAAAAAAATGATTAAACTCAGAAAACTAATTACATAGTGTGACACAGCCATATGCTATACAGAACATACAGTCCCACTGATATGAATAAAGATTGTTTTTTTTTATTTAAAATAAAATCTCTTAAAGGCTGCTTTTTTGGTGGCCATTAAGTTCAAGTCACTTCCTATATAATACATTGCAAATAAATAAGGGAAAGTAAGGAACTGCAAGGTTCTGGGTTCGATACCAGCCATCGCCAATTCAGTGTATGGGAAACACAGCTTGGATCTGTGGTGTAAAGTGGGGAGCAGATGGTAGGTGTGATGTTCCACCTCAGGTTCAAAAACAATCTCCCTAGTCTAGCACTAGGGAAAAGGTGATAGACTCCCTCGCTGTCTCACTGATACTGACAATAGGTCACTTCACCAGCTTTACTAAAAAAAAAAAAAAAAAAAAAAAAAAGAAAAAAAAAAAGCTTTATGATTTCATACAATGTAAAAACCAGACAGCAAGGGAGTCTATCCCCTTTTCACTAGCACTAAACCAAGGAGATTGTTTTGGCACTTGAGGTGGAGTGCAACACCTATCTTCAGCTCCTCATTTTACTGCACAGATCCCTGTGCTACTCATATGCTGAGTTGGTAAGGGCCAATATTGAACCTAGAACCTTTAGGTTCCTAGTCGGACGCTCTATTGACTGAGCTAAATGAGTACCCAAAAGTTCAGTTAAAGATATGTAACACTAGACTGTTTGTGTACAACCAGCTATACAATTTGGATGAGCCAATAACAGAAGATGTGTTTCTTTGTTTAATGACATGTTAAACAGCATGTTAACCACTCCCCCACAATTGCTTTTAGTTATGAGAGTGTTGATTTGGTTTGGTTTCTTTGTTTAATTACATATCAACCTTCATGGGGATATCTAATGCCAAAGCCATCCTTGTAGAAGAACAGTAGTGGTACTATTTAACCCATAGCTGGAGAGATGAGAAGGTGTATACCTTTCCCAAGGTATTAGTCCAAAAGTGAACGTAATAGCACGACTAGAGTTTTAACTTGTTGACTATGATCTCGCAGTCAAGCAAAGTAGCCACTATGCCACAAGGACCATCATAAATTCTTGAAAAACATTCCTTAGCTTTTGAATTCAGAGTCTGTCCTTCTCCTAGACCAAGGCTAGAGAGCACAATCTGCTCTATTTTACTCATAGCTGAAGATGGAAAAGAGATAGATACAGCTTTTTCCAAAGAACATTAGCACAAAGTGAAAATCAAACAACCTTATCCAGAATTTTAATTTGGTTTGCAGAGTTCATTTTCTTGATAATCATTATGCCACACATAGTGGCAAGTACACTATAATTAGTTATATAATAGTTATATTCATTGACAAATTCTAATGATAATATTGAGTGTGAATAAAGAGCTCAGACTATTATTAAGCTGCAAATTGGATTAAAATTTTATCGTAATTTACCACGCATGCATGAACTCTTCTAACTATAAATAGCAGCAGGTTCTGCCCTTAAGTGAGAGTTAATATTTCAGCAGATAGCCAATAAGACAGCCTTGCATGTAACCATCATTTGTATATGTTTGTACTACTATTCTTTGTTAATATATTTGTTTAACTCATTTCTTCTTTTGTGTCTTTATTCTGGCCCTAACCAGGCCACAACAAAAATATATCAGAGAAAGCTGACTAGGATTAAAATCCTTTAAACACATAAATTAGGAAAGAAAGTTGAATTTTGTGCAAGAGAAGAATAAGAAAGGGAAGCAAATAGCACTGATTGACTCAGAAAGTGGTTTAGAGATATTGAATCCCAGTCAATAGTATAAAAAATATATATATACAGGTGTGTCAAAAACGTATTGAGATTTTTTGTACTTTTTGACACACCTTGTATTCTGAAAAAAAAAAAAAAAAGTTTCATTCATTAATTTTTTTCAGAATACAATGTGTCAAAAAGTACCAAGTTTAAAGTTGTATTTACCAAGATACAAAAATGAAGAATGATTAGAATTTTTTTTTTCAGAATACAGGTTGTGTTAAAAAAAAAAATCTCAATACTTTTTTTTTGACACACCTTGTATGTAATAATAATAAAAAGAGTTACAGAAAAGCAATAGTGCTACCATTTCCTACTAATTTTAAAAAAAGATGGGTGGCTGGTGAGAGTAGAGTGGATAGGTTAAAAAAAAAAAAAAAGCCTAATCACTGTTAGGGTCATGACAGGATGTAGAGTCAATTGTAAAGGTTGGAATTTGGATTTTAAAAAAAATTGTTTCCTGCTCTTGAATGAATAGATTTTGTAAAATGCTTTATCTTTAAGCTAGTTATTCCCAAATCTATTTTATAAGTTTTTTATAAGTTAATTGTTACCATCCAAATGAAATGCATAAAATTCTCTGGGACTTTGAGATAAAGACAGATCACCTTATCCCAGCCAGCAGACCAGACCTAGTGTTGATTAACAAAAAAAAATAAAAATAAGAGAACTTGTCAACTGGTGGACTTTGCGGTTCCAGCAGATCACAGGGTGAAGATGAAGGAAAACAAAAAAAATGGACAAATACCTGGACCTTGCCAGAGAATTGAAAAAGCTGTGGAATGAGAGGGTCAAAGTGATACCAATTGTAGTTGGTGCACTTGGAATGGTCCAAAAAGATTGGAGGATCTGGAAATCAGAGGAAGAATTGAGACCATCCAAATGACTGCATTGCCTCAATTGGCTGAATACTCAGAAGAGTCCTGGAGACTTGTTGTCACTCAGACTCCAGTGAAAGACCATCAGCTAACACTTGTGTGACAAACTCATAATAATAATAATAAACAAGACAACACTGAAAACAATCACAGTAATTAAAAATTGGGAATCCAAACTTCAGGATTGCAGTGTGGGTCCAGATTCAGCCTGGAATGTTTTTAATTTTCTCATTGTGTCGGCCTGATTCCAAAATGGAATGATATTTTTGTTGGTGGGTTTGCAGTATACTTTCTAAGTACCTTAAACAAATTAACTTTTTTGGTCCCTGGTATTTCCAAAAATAACTGTTTTACTGATGTTTTAGAAGTAATAAGTACTTATTTTTTAAATTTTAGGACTAGGGTATATTGCATAAGATCCAAAATTTTTAATTAATGAAGACTAAAGTTATGTCTCGTCCAAACATATTAAGTATATTTGGACAACTCGAGTTACTCTCCACACCAAAAGGGTTAATAAACTGTTGATTTCAAGATACTATAAAATTAATCATCAAATCAGTCAGTCATATCTAAGAAAAAAATCTATTTGAAATAGAAAATATATGGTTCTTTCTTGACAGCTAAAATATGTAGGTGTCAATATAAGAAAGATTATAATGATAAAAAATGAAGATGGATTACCCAAGCAGAATCTACCTGTTCTTAGATAGGTTGCCATACCAAGGTTAAAGAGCCCAATCTGCCCAACTATATACCCATAGCTGGAGGGAAAACAGCATTATAGCTGTTTTATTGCTCTGTTCTTTTTAATATCAGTCCTCTCACAACTTGGTAGGTTCCTATTAGCAGTGGCAACATATTTCTCACCAACAAATCCAAATGAACTCAAACTCTGAGCTCAATATAAACTCTCCATTTTAACCACTAGAGGGCATGACTTTTACTTGCCAGGAGAACCCTTACTAGTCTAAACCAGGATCTAATAATCAAACAGTTAGATGCATACCTTTACCAAGGGTATTAGCATTATGTGACATGCAAACAGCCTTGTCCAGGATTGGAACCTGAGTAGCCATGTCCATTTTCTACAATGATAACCGTTACACCACAAGTGCTTCTACATCATAGAATGTACATGAAAAATTTATTATTATTAACCAAGTTGAGCCCCATTGATGGTTTGATTAAAACCGAAACGTTTTAGCATCAGATTTCTGTAAGTAAGTTTTTAATTGTAAGTTTGGTTTTATGGCATATCAACCTCAGTGGGTCATTTAATGCCGATAAAGTTTTGAAATAAATCAATTCTTAATGGATAATATAATTTTTTTATAAATACATTTTTCTATTTAACCCATAGATGGGTCGGATTTCTGTAAGTCAATCTAATTTTGATTTTTCAATAATGCATACTTAATTACACTGTCAGGTTTTTCTTTTCATCCTGTCCAAAATACATATGAAAAATTAGGTAATCTTGAACTGAATTTTCCTAATTCTTAGTAAGAGTGGAAAGAACCCTCACCCTCTACCAAGTGGCAGGGGGGGGGGTATTTATCAGCAAGCAAGAAAAAAAAATTGAGCTCATTTTTCCATGACACTTTGATCACTGAATTACCTAGAAGTATGACCGAGTAATTGCAGACATGCATTTTTAGACATTTTGCTTTGAGAATATATATCCATTTCTTTAAAAAAAAAAGAGAAGAAAATTCAATAAGTAGCCTTGACAAGGTCTTCTTTAAATGTATAGATTATCTAGATCAGAAGAAATCTATCTATATATCATGTCACCTGTTAATGATGATCAGGTAATTTGCCAACTGAAATATAATATTAATTAAATAGAATCAATAGATATCAGAATTATCTATTTTTAACAGGTCAGATATTGGAAAGAATAAGAAAAAAGAAAATCACCCAATGCCATGTTAACAGATAACAAGGAAACATGTTGAGCAAATACTTTAAAAAAATATAAGCAAGATCTTAATTTATCTTATAGATAAAATACAATGGAGTTTTTATTTCTATATCTCATACAACCTGGATGGAGGCACATGGTGTAATGGTTAGAGTCGTAGGAAATGGACTCATTGATGCAAGTTCAAATCCCAGATGAGACTGTTTGCATTTCATATGGTGCTAATAGCCTTGGGAAAGGTATGCATCCAATTACTATCCCTCCAACTATGGGTAACTAGTAGAGCAGACTGCTCTTTAACCATGGCTAGGTAACCAGTCTAGGAGAAGGAAAACTCTGAATTCAAGCCTGTTAAACTTCGCTTAAGAAATTGATCTTGTGTCGCATCCTGTTCATGCGGATTGGTAAATATATACAAACTGGATTCATTACAGAGTATGTGTGCATATATATATATATATATATATATATATATATATATATATACAACCTGTATTCATTACAATATGTTTGTGTGTGTGTGTGTGTGTATATATATATATATATATATATATATATATATATATATCACACCTGGATTCATTAGAGTATGTGTGCATGTGTGTTTTTATATATATATATATATATATATATATATATATATATTAATTTGGTGAATAAAATTGCATAATTATTCAATGAAAAGACTTATTTATTGTTTTTTAGGTGGGGGAGGGGAGAAAGCAGAACATTTTTTTCAAATCTGAGAAACAGACAGATGTGTATACATTTATATACAAGAAATATTGCATTAAATTTAATTGGCTCTTCAGATTAAATAAACTTTTAAAGTAAGATGAGTTTAAATAAATGAAAAATTAGATGGATTTATTGTAATTTTTATCTTTACTTCATTTCACCTTTCATTTACTTTTCAGAACATATCTAACATAAATAAGAAAATGTAGAACAACAATTTTTGTTAAGTAGAAGGCAATTGTAAAATTACTTAAATATTGCAGTCAGTTTTTGATGGAACATATAAACTAATTGTAATAATGACTATAAAATAATTCTGATCTGTATAAGAAGGTTGGATAAAATTTATGTCATAATAAAAAATGTCCTGAATTTATAGTTATAACTTTTACAGATAAGTCTCTCTAACCAATATAGCATATAATGTTCCAGGTTAAAAGCATGGTAACAGTAACCTGGAGCCAAATTTTTTTTTAGACCTAATTTTTCTGATGCAGGTATCATTGGGGAACAAGAAAATAGAAATTTAATTTCAGAAATCAAATTGTAGTTTACCAAAACTTTACCGCGCTTTTAACCTGGACTTAGTAAAGTTGGTATTAGCCAGACAGTGCCACAACTAACATCAGCTCCTCACTTTACTGCACAGATCCCTGTGCTACTCATACGCTGAATTGGTGAGGGCCGGTATCGAACCTGGAACCTTAGGGTTCCTAGTCGGACGCTCTACTGACTGAGTTCAGGACTAATCAGACCAAAACTGCTTTTACTTATTTTTAGAGGAACATATTTTACAGTAGGACAATATATGATTTTAAATGGTTTTAATCATAGATGACTATTATTGTCTGGTAATGTAACAATATTTATCTTTAAAAACAGAGGTGGGGGGTGAATAGCAGAAATTATTAATTTCCTTTTTAGTAGTATTAGTTGATAGCCCCACCCTTAAAAGTATCTCATAAAGCCACAAGTCACAAAATAATTCAAGCCCAGCCTTTCATTAGTCATTTACTAATCATTTACTAATCTTTGCTTAGTTTGGCACAAGGCCAGAAGTATGCAGAACCAAGGGCTGTGGAGACGGAACACAAAACCTTTGACTCCTGCCCCAACTCCTCTTTATGCAATTAAGTAATTATGGCCAACAAATAAATATAAAACAATGATCTTTTTATAATCTATTTAAAAAAGGAGTGTGCAGTATATAACTTTACAGACTAAACTAGGACCATATAAAGTGTAAAACTATACCAACTGACTCCAGTGACACCTTAATTGCTTCTGACTTCACATCACCTAGTAGAAGCCAGTAAAAAATCAAAGCCTGGCCGGTTTCCCAAAACTTTTCTCATTCCCTAATGATACTTGAAAAGGAAAAGTAAGGTCTAAAAGTTTGGCTTCAAGTTACTCTTGTGATGCTTTCAACCTGGACTATAATGTAAGACAAAGATTATATAAGAAACCAATACAAATTGATAAATACATCAGACAGAGCGGAAAAAAAAAATGAATAGAATTGAAGATTGTATAAAATCCTTTTAATTTGCATTGGTGCCATAAGCCGAGATCAATTGAAAAAGAAGCGGTCAAGCCGCCTGATGTAGTCAGTCAGGGGAGAGCAGTCTTTTGGGGTTTTGTCTTTAGGAATAAGCATAATGAGAGGACAACAAATGAGTTTATTTCTCTTCTGTTGCACATCAATGCTATTTAACCATTCAGAATGCATAGTGCTCCTCAAGTCAAGTGGAAAGTCAACTTTCTAATATATTATATCGGTTGAGTAGACTTTCCAACACTATAGACAAACATTGTCTGCTCTTTCCATGCATCTGCTCTGATGAGCTCTACAAGCTGATTATAATCTTCAGTCAGTTTTCTTCTATCATTTTATTTGGCTTTTGAGACAATTCATCTAAAATATCAAAGAAAATATCCTTTCTAATTGGTTACAAACAGCACAGTGACATTTAAAAGAAAATTCCTGTCACTTGATTGATAAAAAAAAAAATTTCTCATAACTGTCTAATCATTCTTATATCAAAGGTTTTCATTTCTGCTTGTGCCACAATGTTACTCAGTCTGTTTAGCAACATTCTCTTGCAAGATAAGAAGAGTGCTGTTATGTAGTGGCTAATGTGCTGGACTATGACATCATAGTGTTTGAGTTCAAATGCCAGTCACACTATTATATTAACTTTTGAATTAATACCCTTTGTCAGAATTTTTGTTGAGGCTTGATAATTTGTATTTTTAAATTTTTTCAGACTGTCCAGTTGGACACATGGTGCAACAGATATAAGGGTTGAGTTAATATAGCTCTAAGTGGTAATCATCTGGAGGTTGCAGGTTCAATTCTGACTACGGCCAAAAATAACAGAATACTTAACATAGCTTAACACCTGTAACCAGTCATGGTTAACAGAATATGCTGACTGTAAGACCTCCTCTCACCTGGGTATGACTAAATTACATCTGATGGTGAGTTTCAAAATCTAGGGAGTGTGGAGTATCTCTTTATTATCATTACTTCCAGGTTCACTCTGACCCAAAATGATAGTACCTGTTAGGGTCCCATCTATGATCAAATAGATCTGTTTAAAACTTATTTTTATTTGATAGGGTTGTATGCAAAAAATTACAAAAAGAACTCTTAAGAAACTACACTAAAAAATGTACTTTCAGACTGATATACTTGGGAAAGGTATGGACCTGCTCATCTCTTCAGCTATGAGTTAAATAGTATTACTTCAAGGACAGATTTTCATTAAATAACCTACAAATATTGATATGCCATTAAACAAAGAAACCAAACAAAAAATATAAATATGAACAACCTCTAGGCATAAAATAGCCCTAGACAAGTTGACATGCCATTCAAATCAATCAATTATTAAAGAATCATTTTCTACAGAAACTTTTATAAAGTACTCTAATTTATATCATAAGAGTACTCCGCACTATTTACATTCGATATTATAGCACTATAGAGTTTGGTACAAATACCAGGGTAACATCAGACATCATATAGAAAACCCTGGAGATATTTTGGAGCCATTTTTCTTCTTTTGGTGAGGGGGGGGTGTAGGGGATTAGATGCCATCAAATATGGTCAATCAACAGATTTGATTGATATTTTATATCTTAAAACATTTGCTGAGCAAAAGTTTGGTGGTGCTCCTTGTTGATCAATCTGGTAATATTTATTTACCCAACAAATATTACAGACTGCAAGACTGGAATTCATTGATTCTAAGTATATTCCATTAGTTTTACCCTCAGAGAATCCACAGATTTATGATAATAATAGGTTAACAAGGCTATTCTGGAAAACAAAAATAAATAAAGAAAAAAGAAAAAGAGAGAAAGGCTACAATTTATTTTTCTTAAAGTACGGATAACATCCATCCCGAGGAAACGATACTTTCTAAAGTATTTTTTTTTTAAGTGCTGAAGTGAAGTAATTGCTAAGATACCTGTCCTTTTTCGATTAAAAAAAAATCTAGATACAGATTGTGGTCCCAAAAAGTCAGATTTGTAGAAAGTTTAACATGGCACTAAAGTAAATCCTAGTTATTAGTGAAATAGATCACTAATTAGGACTGAGCCTATTCTAGTAATGACCACCCCAAGTGGAGATTTAACGGGTTTGAATTCAGAGTTTTCCATCTCCAAGACTGGTTGTCTAAACAAGGTTAAAAAGCCCAGTCTGCCCTACTATTTACCCATACCTGGAGGGAGAGTAGTTGGATTCATACATTTCCCAAGGGTATTAACGCTATATGAACTGAAGCTTTGTCCAGGATTTGAACTCTGGTCAAAGTTTTCTTTCTTATAGACCAGTTGCCTAACCAAGGTTAAAGAGCCCAGTCTGCCCTACTATTTATCCATAGCTAGAGGGAGAGTAGGATTCATACCTTCCCCAAGAGTATTAGCGCTAAGTGAAATGCAATTACCACAGGATTTGAACTCGGGGCGATGAGTTCATTTCCCATGACTTAAACCATTACACCACGCGCTTCCAATATAAAGTAATATAAGTATGCCACTAGAACAAAAATTGGAACAGAACTGTAAACTTATGAGAGTTAACAGAGGAAGAGAGAAGAAAACTATTACTCTTAAAATTGCAACCCTATTTACAACTGAATACTAAAATTTAATATCTTGTAAGCAGCTCATTCAAAGGATCTTATTCCAAATGTTCTTTCCATACAATTATTACTCCTTAAGTAATTCCAATTTGTGTTCTAGTGGTATACTTATATTACTTTGTATTACTACACCATTTGGACTCTAACAAAGTGCTTAGAGAAAAAGCTAGATGGGAGCTATACAAGATGCTGCATGCTGTCTTGAACAAATCTTGGAAACAGCAGCACCCCACAAAAAAGCAGCTGTATGCCCCCCTTACACATCTAAGTAAGATGAACAAAACTAGCTGGGCACTGCTGGAGAAGCAAAGGTGAATTGTTGAATAATAATTCCAGAATTTCTATGTGAATTTCAAGATGGAATCTTTTTATTTTTTATTTTTTAAACCATTTATAATTTGAAGTTTTATTTAACTACTGGGAAATATTTAACTCAAAGAACATTTCCCACTAGTTAAATAAAACTTCAAATTATAAATGGTTAAAAAAAAAATGAAAAAGAATCCATCTTGAAATTCACATAAAAATTCTGGAATTATTATTCAACAATTAAAGTCAGGAGAAACTCATCTCATTTTGCAGACACTGAGACGATCTAAGAAATACAGAAAAACAATATTTCTGTATGAAATTACAAGTTTTAATTTTCAATTAGCAATCAACTTAGTTCTTGGATTTTTCCTTAAAAAAAATGTTGCAGTCATACATTTTTACAAATCCAGATACATCAATGACTCAGAAAAAAAAAGAAAGGAATATTTTCTCAGGAAAAAAACAAAACAAGCAAGTTCTTACTTTGCATTGTTGTTAATGATAATAATAAAACTGTGGAATATGAGGGTGAAAGTGATACCAATTATAGTTTGTGCACTTGGAACGGTCCCCAAAAGTTTAGAAAACAGATTAAAGGAACTGAAAATCAGAGGAAGAATTGAGACCATCCAAACAACGACATTGTTGAAATAGGCTAGAATACTCAGATGATTCCTGGAGACCTGAGGAGACTTGCTGTCACTTAGCCTCTAGTGAAATCCCACCAGGTAAGGCAGGTGTGAAAAACTCCCAAGGTGTGAAATGATAAAGATAAGAAATTGTCAACTAGTGAATTTTGCCATTTCAACAGACCACAAGGGAAAAATGAAAGAAAATGAAAAGACAGACAAATTCTTTGATTTTGCCAAAAAGCTGAAAAAGCTGTGAAACATGAAAGTCAAAGCAAATATTTGTAGTCCCCAAAGACTTTAGTTTGGTTTGGTTTGTTTTATGGCATATCAACCTCTGTGGGTCATTTAATACCAACTATACCATGATATGTATATGTGTTGTGTATATATGATACTATTCTCTCCACCCAGGCAATACCAAGTAGCCCTTCTAATAATTTCACTAATTATACATTTACACATTCAGTATAATTAGTAACATAGAAAAAATCTTCTTACTTATAAGTTCAAAAACTTATTAAAAAAAAATTCAAATAAACTTTGATGTGAATTTGAGATGAGAAATTATTATACACTAATACTAGTGTCATCTTGGTGTTTAGTCTCAATTTTTTGACCATTGTATCCTCTTTGCCTTCAAGTACATGTTGGGTAGTGCATAAGGCATGGGCTGCTTTAAACAAATTGTCAGTGATATGGAAATCCAATCTTGCTGACAAATTAAGGGCAAAAATTCTTCCAACCTGTAGTTGTATCAGTGTTACTGTATGGCTGCAATAACTGGACTCTAACAAAGCCCCTGGAGAATAAGCTAATGGGACTTGCATGAAAATGCTGTGTGCAATATTAAACAAGACGTGGAAACTACACCCCACGAGAAAACAGCTGTATGGTAACCTGCCCCATATCACACAAACCATCCATGTGAGGCAAACAAGACATGCTGGGCAATGCTAGAGAAGCAAAGATGAACTCATAAGTGACATTCTTCTGTGGAAGCCAACACATGGGTGCACCAGATTGGGTCGCCCAGCAAAGACATACATAGATCAGCTCTGTGCGGATACTGGATGCTGCGCAGAGGACCTTCTGGGGGCAATGAATGATAGAGAAGGATGGTGAGAGATTGTCATGGATATTCACACTGCCAGCATGACAGGATGATGACATTGTTGGTTAGTGCAAAAATAAAAAAAGTCACAGTCTGATCAAGGGAAAATGAAATGAAATAAAATAAAATAAAACAAGTAGCATCACAAGAATGAATTAACTCTGAAGAATGTCCTGGGTATGACGTTAAACTATCTGATGGTGAAGTTCAGAATAGAACAATCTACTTCAAATGGATTGAATAAAGGGTTTGGTTAGAAATTCACATATACCGGAAGAAGGGTACAACAGTTGAAATGTTGTGACTATAATAAACAAGAATGGGACAATAGCCAGAGTACCTCAGTATTCAAATAAACTTGACAATTTGAATGTTAAAAGAAAAAAAAAAGTTATTTTCTGAATATGTGTGAAGTATTTGTAAGAAATGCTATAATATATCAGAGTGGCCAAGTAAGTAATGTTCATTTTTAAACAGCGAAACTCCAATAATCTTAGAGAAATTTTAATTAAGCCTTAAAACATTGGGACAAATATCTTTTTTTTTCACCAAATAAAAGCAAAATTCATTGCATTGTAATTTTTATCTAGAGGGGTCGTCTGAAAGTGATGTCACCCCTAACAAAATATAACTCCGAATTAATCAACTATAATTACATGAAATAACCTGCTGGAAATAAAATGGAAAATTGTTATCATAATTAATAATATTATACAGTATATTATAAAAGCAAAAAATAATGAAAGTTAAAACAATATGTATGGGGTGACAAGACTTTCAGACCATCTTGTATCTTACCCCTATTGTAGTTGTTGACAGAATGGCCTATTGTCGGTATCAGCCCCTTTTCCCTAGCGCTAGACTGGGGAGATTTTTTTTTCTGATGTGGAGCGCCACACTACCGTCAGCTCCCCACTTTACCGTACAGATCAGATTATCCAATCTGTGCTACTCATGTGCTGAGTTGGCGGGGGCCGGTATTGAACCAGGAACCTTGCGATTCCAAGATGGGTGCTCTACTGACTGAGCTAAACCAACTGCACAAATGCAGTCATTTCTTATGGAAAATATTGAAAAGAAAATATGAATTGTAATAAATCATGCAATATTTAGATAATCAACTGAAATTAACTTTATATTCCAATTTAACAAAGTTTTGATTTCAACTTTTGCCATAATTTACAAGATAAAAAATAATTTAAAAACTAAATCATCTTCAAAATAATTTGATAATATCAGCAAAATCAAGATTTGAAAATAAGCAATAATATTGAGCAAGTTCTGAGTAAGTGATTTGGATATTTACCACGTACCTCACGTGTACGGGTTAGGCAGAAGGCCCTATTAATGTGGGACCACCCACGAACCGAAGCTCATGGGTGGCAGGTGTAAAAAAATGCGTTGATCCTGTCGGCATTCCTCCTCAAGGGTGGCGCCTCAGGCACCGGGCAATAAACCCAGCCCTAGTGAAAAAATTGGGACTTAATACAATTATCTTTTCCCTTCCTTCCTTCCTTTCAAACTTTATTAAGGATTAAGATTCCTGTGAAAATTATACCTAATAAGTTTTTTTTTTGTCTGTTTCCACTATTAAACTTAAAATGACAACCGAGGGGAATGCGAAAAAAAAAAAAAAAAAAAAAAAAAAAATCAAATGTATATTATTATTCGTCATCGAATTCGATTTATTTTAATATGCATCAATATGTCAACAAAACACATGATTAATGTATCGGAATCAAATTTTAAAATAATGTTACATTTTTTTTTGGTTGGAACAGTGATGTATGTCTGTCATATGCAAAGAAAAAAATCTAATTAATTCTTTAAGGGTTTCAAATAAATCTGGTCAGACAAAGCAATCATATGCATATGTTTATGTCAATGTCATGTTTACGAGCCATTATTTATCGTTATTGTATACACACACACACACACACACATATATATATACAGAAAACACACAGCAAAATAACTATAATAATTTTGCCAAATCAAATACTTTCAAGATGCATGAATTTAAATAATATCAAATTCAAACTGGACTGTCAAAAATGTTTCAAAAGAACAACGACCGATTTCAAAGGTGCGGCGGAATTAATTGAAATGCAAACAGAATATTTTGCCAATAATGTGTAGTTCATCAAAGTTTAAAAGTACTTTTTATTTCTAAACACAAAAGGTAAGTAATTATAGAAATTTTCGTGAAAATCGGAATATTAATTGATTTTTCATAGAATTAAAAAAAAAAAAGCCTCTAATCGTAACTTGTTTTGGCTACCTTAAATTTCAAATGATTTAACGGTGCGAAAATGTAAACATTGCTTTCGTTCATAATTTTCATTATTTCCGTAAGCTGAAATTTAAAAAAATCAGATTTTTTAATGTTACTTCCTTTGAATTGACAAAAAAATTATAAGATAATATTAACCTTTATGTAAGTTTCATTGTGTTAAATATAGGGGGGGGGGCAAATTGGAGGTACCTACTAAACAGTAAACACGCGAAACTATTGAGACTGAACGAGAACCTTAAAGGGACCTTTATTGTCACCCTTTCTGAAGTATTTCTTTTTTCCTGGAGAAGGAAGTGTACCTTTCTTTAAACATGAAAATATGTGATATATTTATACGATCGTTTCTTGTAGATAACTTTTTGTGAGCAAGCTTTTTCTGTGGGACATTTTTAAGCTGCAGGTGAGTTCGATCTTAAATCTCCAATACTTCTAAGTTATTGTTGTAAGAAACCATCACAAGCATTTCATTTTCAACAGTACAGTCTAACAATAAAATGAAATAATAGTTTTAGGAACCCGTGAATAATAATGTGTTTAAAAAGGTCACTAAATTGAAAGAAAAAAGAAAAAGAAAGCAACAAAAACTATTTTTAGAATGATAAATGAAATGTATTCTTCCAATTTCACTATTCCATATATTCATTTACTTTTCTCAATAAGCTAAAAGCAAAGAACCTTATGGTAAAACCTTTGAAAACAGATTTTTTTCAAGTGCATAAAAAGCAAGACGCAACATGTGTTTGGTCCTACGAACAATATGTGTAGACTTGCATTTTCTATGTCAAATAAAATATACATCATTATGTGTAAGTGCATAAAAGAAAAAACAAGAAATTAAAAGCTTTTCATTGAGAGAGAAAAAACAAAAAAAACAAAAAACGCAGCGCACTGAATATATTTTCAAAATACAAAAGAATTATTGTAATTAATTAGCGAATAAGACTATTTAGTCATTAATGTTGAAAAATAAATCCAATTTCCAAAATAGTAAAACGATACGTCAATTTCAAGGTAATGTGAAAATACAATGAAAATAATATCTACCGAATCGAACGAAAGTAAATAGAGATTAGTTTAAGAAAATGTTCGTATGTGACGTGTATGTAAACATTAAACAAATACATACAAAAAGTATGAAATAAATATTTTAAAGATTTTATTTTACAAAGTAACTTCTTAACTTAAAACTAAAGAATCGTCCCTTCAATTAATTTACATATGACATGAATTAAACATTTTTTTTTCCTTCAGTTTTTAATTTTAAAGTTTATTTAGTTAGACATAACTTAAACTATGATTTATTGTAAATTGTACGACATTTTTTAACGCAACACATCCAACCTAATTTCGTCCAATCATAGAATTTTTTTAAATTAAATTACATTTAATATCGCAAACCGGAAATGATCGAAAATAGGCAGCAAAAAGGTTCGTGCGGTAAAAAACAGTATTTTCTTCTTTTTTCTTCGGTAAGGATTAGAGAAAATTGGAGATACAATAAAACAACTGAAGTTATCAACAAAACAATAAAGGAAATTGACCAGGAAAAAAAAATATTAGGAAATAGATAAATAAATCATATTGTAGATACTTAGGCATTAATTTGAGATCCATAAGAATTTATGAAGCAACAGTAGAAAAGAAGAAGAAAAAAAAAAGGCAATACAGAATCCGGGAATTTCCTGCGTTCCAAGCACCATCCAGAGAAAAAAAGAACAGTAGCATTGATTGTGAGGCGGGGGGGGGGTAATGAAAGTAAGTAATAGTAGTAGTAATAATAGTATCCATCCAAGATTAAATAGTTGTAACTTGTAGGTAGTAGTTCAACTAGAGAGAATTACACGTTGTTGATTTATTGTTTGTTCCTTTTTTTAACACTGAAGATTTTTACAAGTATACGCGTTACGTTCAACAAACAAAGAATTAATAATAGCTTTTAAAAAAAATTACCAACCTGTTGTTTTTTCCCCCACGTGGCATCGAGGATTTTACAAACAACACCATATTGTCCCGGTATCAAAATCAATACAATATTTTCGTAGTAAATCTAAGAAGAGTTATATTAAAAAAATCCTCCCAAAACGACACCTCTCTCTCAGTCACCAGTCTCATAAAAAGGAAGAGCTTGTTATTAACAACAATAACATCAAACAGTAAATGTGACTCTTTCTCATTGGTTTCCGTTTGTCTGTAATTTTATATAACGGACCAGTCAAACCAGGAACCACATGATGACAGACGGTGTGAGAAAGGGTAGTATTGAAATTTCTAGTTCGTGTGGTTGGTTCATCAGTGATTTTTAACTGGTGGGGGAAAATTACTTGTATTAGTTACTTTACTCTTCTATTTCTAACAATGGAAAGAAAAAAATAATAAACTTAGGTCTGAGTAGACTTGCTAGCACTTGATCTGCACCGAGAATCAACTAAACAACTGGTCTCGTGTAAAATTCAATGAATGAATAGGTAAATAAAAGTAGTAGTAATAGTGATAAATTTCTGGCTAAACTTGCAAATCGGTCGGAAAATTAGGGTGACCCAGAAAAAATAGAACTCACAAATTTTGTAATAAAACTGTTAATTTTAACTAGGGGGGGGGTAGGTTAAGGTTTAGGGTTAGTTTAATGGGAAAATAAATAAATAATTTGGGTTCTGTTTTTTCTGGGTCACCCTGTAATATGTTTTAATTTTCCGACCGATTTGCAAGTTTAGCCAAATCTCAAACAACTGCAAGTTAAAATTCTTTAGAATAAATGTGCTTATTTTACTTTGGAAAATTAATCGGAAATGTGTCCAATGCAGTCCAAAGCAAAGTCTTAACAAATTTATGCTAATGAATAAATTGATAAATAAATAAAAACTATTTTCATCAACCAAGTGACATTGTAACAGAAGCTCATCACTTCTTACACGCATTTTTTAGCAAAAGAATCCTTGGAAATTATCTTCTGACGTTACTTCGGTAATTTTATTTATTTACTTATATCGGCAACCCATTATTATCACTACCACCTGTGTAATGGGTACAGCACAGCATCTGCAACTGTCTTCCTTTTTTCTTTACTTTTTCTTTTATCAGACTCTTTCGTACCCAAGAGTATGCTCTGTAGCAACAGACAGCGTAAGCTACAAGTCGTTCCCCTTAATGAAACGAGTGATAGAGAAAATCAAATATCCGCTCAACTGTGTTTGTGTGTTTCATCTTCTTAAACCTTAAGTGGCACATGTTGTCTCCCTCGTCCTTTTTTTATTTTTTATTTTTTACTCTGGACCGACAGAACCGGGGAAAGAAGCAATGAGTCAGGGGCAAAGAATTAATATGCATCCAAAATTTTACCAGCAAACACACGAGTGGATTTAGAGGCCTTATAGAAAAATGGGGGAGGGGGGGTCTTCTAACATTGGAGGAAGAAAAAAAAAAGTGCTCTAGTCCCAGTGTTGGCTGGAGGACATTTTGCTTCCCTATTCTTCTTGACTAGGAATTCCAAATCGTCAGCAAAAACTCCACCCCACTCCCAAAAAGAATTTCATTCTTAATTAATTAACGTGAGGGCTGTCTTAACAACAAAAATCCTTCTCTCTAAAACAACTTGGTGCCATCTCCACCAAAATCTTCCCAGACTCCGAAAAATAAAGTCGTCGGGGTGGCCTAAAGTCGGTATCAGCCAGACAGCGGAGTATATCCCTTTTTCACTAGCACTAGACCAAGGAGACTGTTTTGGCATCTGAAGTAGAGTGCCACACCTACCATCAGCTCCTTACTTTACCGCACAGATCCCTGTGCTACTCATACGCCGAGTTGGCGAGGGCTGGTATCGAACCAGGAACTTTGTAGTCCTAGGTGCACGCTCTACCGATTAAGCTAACCTGGCCCTTAAATACAATTATTGCTTGGTTTCATTTTAGTGAAAAAGTCATACAAATATTGCATTTACCAACCCCTCTGAGCGAGCAGGATGTGACACAAGGTCAATTTTTAACTCTTTGCTTACCAAATTTCCCCCACGACTGTACCAAATTTTCTTGGTATTTTTTACATGTATGATGGAATATTTCAAAGTTCACTATCCACCCCAGAACTCATTCTATTCAAATGTTATTCACTATTGTAATTGGAGTCCTCCTGCTCAATTATAATGAACACATGTGAGAGCCGCTGCCAGCAGCTTACAGTAGGATTGTAGTGGTGAGAGAGCCGCTGTGAGCAACTGAAAGTAGGTAGAGTTAAGAGGAGTTTAACAAGTTTGAATTAAGTTTTCCTTATCCGAGAGTGGTTATCATACCAAGGTTAAAGATCTCAGTCTACCCTAGACGCAAACCAATGGCAAGGGCTGGTATTGAACCTTGAACCTAGTGGTTCCTAGTGCAGATGATTTACCGACTTAGCTACTCCAGAAAATTTGATAACCGTATCTCTATCCATCCTTTAATGAGGATGACAACCAGACAGAGGGGTGGTGAGGAGAGAAAATTGGTGATTGTAATAAGAGATAATCTTGGTATCCCAAGGTACATTAGAAATAATTGAAATGTTAATCATAAAAACAAAAGCAAACATTAACAATTAGCATTGAGTAAAACTGTTCAGTGTCCCACAATTAATAAATGCTCTGTCTGACCTTTCGGACAACATTAATTTCTTTAGGATAAGCAGCCAATTTTGGTCATCAATGCAAAAACTATTATTTTCCTATACAGTGGTACCTTGACTTACAAGTTTAATTCATTCCACTCATGACTCAATTTCCTCGTATATCAAATCAATTTTCCCTATTGAAATAAACTGAAATGCCTTTAATCTGTTAAAAAAAAAAAAAATACCCTCGTTTTTTTTTTTTTTAAATAATGAAAGTAGCACTGTATTGTATAAAAATAAAAATAAAATAGTATGGTTTTGTTTTGTTTAATGGCATATCAACCCTATGGGTTATTTAATGCCAAATCTTTTTTTTTTAGTTTTTTGTATATTGTTAGAGTGTGAGACAACAGTTGGTAGTCAGTTTTGCTTTACAGGTGTATTTTTGTAGAATTTTTTTTTTATCTATTTAAGCCCTAACTACCAGGGTCAGACTGAACCTGGGAGTAATGGCAATGAAGAGGTACACCCCACTCCCCTGAGCTCCAGAATGTGAACTTCACTGCAGTTTAACATTATATCCAGGACACTAAGACCCCCAGTCACTGCAAAATAGAATGTAATGAATTATATTCTGCAATATGTTTTAATAATATTTTTCTTTGGCGCAATAGATTTGGAAACTTAAATGTTTTTAGTGAACTTATTAACATCAGCATGTCTGAAGCTTTCTTGTGCCTCAAATTTTAGTTCACAACACAAGGCAAAACCCCCAAAAAACTTGTAACTTGAAAAACTCCTATGTTGGGGCACTAGTAAGTCAAAGTACCATTGTACATTCATTATATCTAACTTTTATAACTAATAGTAGTAGTAGTAGTAATTCTACAGTGGAAACAGAATATGTAATAAAGAGATCTTCATTTGTAATATTGCCCAATTATCATAAAATAAGCTTAAAGAAATAATTGCAGACTAAATATTTTAAAAAGGCCAAAGACTGCTTGTTAAAACTAGAAAAATTAATATGAATAGTAATTATGTCTTTATACATTTTTAGGGTTGAATTACAGAAGAAATCTGGTTCATGTAAATGAAATCTAAATCTATTTCTCTGAATTTTCGAGATGAGGTTTGATAATTAGTATTATTTGGATTATTCGGACTATTGTCCTCATCTTTATTGTTATCTGTACAATGTTTTGGCTGATGTGCCCTCCAGCCTTCTTCAGGTATTTCAAAATTCCGTGATGGCACCTGATTATAAAAAAAAGGTTCCTGAGTTCAAGAAAGCTCCCGAATCCGACAAGAAATATCTGAAGAAGGTCGGAGGGCACATCAGCCAAAACATTGTACAGATAACAATAAAGATGGGATAATAGTCCGAATAATCCAAATAATACTGAAATCTAAATCACTTGTAATTCCTTTAGTTCCAAACAGCTGCAATCCACTTGTGCTTTTAGCATTAATGTGTAAATACAGACACAATCTCCGGGATCAATATGGAATCTTTTTCCTCTACTATAGATTGTAATCAAGGGCAGACATACTGACAACCTTTTTATTCTGATCTTTGAACAAAGCAAATAATCCAATAAATGATGTTCACACACACACACACACACAGATGTATGCATGTGTCTAAATGGTAAAATTTGACAAACAAGAGCTTTTAACACATTTACAAAAGCTGAGATTCCATCATAACAAAACATGTTAATTTTTGCCAAAGGTTTTGATAAAGAGATTCATGAATCAATTAGATAATCTTTAATGACAGGAGATATAAAATTAGCTAAATCCTTTGAAAGAAAAACTTCTACAACCAGTTTACTTTATAGAAAGTAAATAAAAAAGTACAAGCAATGGATATATATATATATATATATACACACACACAACTTTGAGGTTTGTTTCGATGTCGTTTATCGCAAAAAAAAAATTATACACACATGAGCAACCACACACAAAACACCTATAAAATAAAAATGCACAATGTCTTTTTTCGATACATACACTCACACACACTCACACCATAAAAGAGAATATTTGACGTCATATTTCAAACTGTCCACCTTTCCAGCGTTCTTTCTTCAAACTTCAAATTTTGAACAGACTGATAAACAAGGACTATCGCAGTTTTTCTCGTTATTCTGTGATAAAATTTTTTTTAGTACCTTTCCTTATATCAACAAATGCCCTGAAGAAGATCTAATTAATAGATCGAAACACTGCAGCGTCGGCTAATAAACTTACCACTCAACTTATTTAAACCTGTGTTTTTTCAATTTTCTTAATATACTACATACCATCGGATTCACTTCCATCTCTTCACATATATAGATATATAGTTCTCTGGAGCAAAAAATTTGATTGTCGGATGTAAATTAAACTTAAAATGGCTAGGCTCTCCTATAAACAGGATGTGAGCTTTCTAATGGCTGTAACATACATACCTATGTATGTATTTATCAGTTAAAATCTACCCTTCCCTGCAGGTGGCTGATGGCCAAGTGGTTTAAGATGCTGGACTGACGGAAAATCAGTCGGGTTTTTACTCCAGCCAGAGGTAGCTTGCAGTGTCTAGCCACACTGAGGAGACGTGATACGTCAAAACACGGTTTCTGTGAATGATATATATATATATATATATATATACATATATATATATACACACACACACTTCAGTGTGGGTTCCACGTTTTCTTCTAATATAGTTAAATGACAATCTGTTTCTGTGGATGACTATATATATATATATATATATATATATATATATATATTAAAGTGTGGGTTCCACGTTTTCTTCTAATATAGTTAAATGACAATCAAATTAAACTAACATAGAAAGAAAATGTTGAAAGAATTAAATTTACCTACTATTAAGATAGTAAATGAATTTAATTTTCTTTCGTTTACGTTAGTTTAATTTATAGGCTATTCAATTGTCATTTGTATATATATGTATATATAATTTTCTATCAAATGTTTATAACTGATTTGAAAGTATTTTACCTTACATCAATTATACTGTTCTTTAAAAGATATCCAAAATAAAAAAATAAAAATCTTTGCTTGAAGTCTATTTTTCTTAAAATGTGTCACAAGGTTTGAATGTTTTTACATTTTTATAGTTCAATGTGAGCATGGGAAAATAAATGAACTGAAACTATTAAAGATATATAGTTACTAGCTTAAAAGCCACCCTATCTGGTGGTAATTAAGCTAGTGATTACCATATTTACTTCCAAGTTATAAAAATTATAATAAAAAAAAAAAAAATCACCTGTTAAACTCCACCTAAATCAATTGACCTTATGTCACATCCTGCTCGTGTGGAGGGTTGATAAATATGTACTTGATATTTTCTTTTGATTCTAAAATATCAGGGATTGATCCTGACTGTACTCTGTTAGATGTAATAGGACAGTGGCAGCCTTGGTTGATGCCCGTCACCCTGAATTGAACCTTATATTATGATATGGATACCAAAGAAAGTGTTTCTGCCATGTGAGCATCTCAAGAAAATTGAATATGACTTATATAAATGAATTTTACCCAATCCAAAATAGTGTTGTCATTCTTAAAAATATAGCAGCAACAAAATATTCTTTCTCAAAACAAGAAAAGAAAATATAATTTTACACGTATACAAATTGCAGATTGAAGAAAGGAAGGCATTCTATAATTTGATGTGACCCCCCCTCCCCTGCAGCGATATAGATTTAAAGAATACCAACAAAAACCTGAAATACTCTTTATGCTTTTAGCTCTATAGAGCAGAATACTTTTTTAAAAGAAAGCAATGTAGTTTTTATTGGCAACTTGATGTTTAAAGCCAAGCCGAAAGTAAATGTCCTTCCCATCATTTCCTTGTTCACTTTGGACAATCTCATATTTCCAATCCATATTCTGGTAGATTTACAATATCACAATTCTCCATACCAGCGACAAAAAAAAAACAAAATTGTCTCTGCTTCCAGGAATAACCAATATTGACAATATAATCAATTTACAGTTATTCAAGTAAAGCATCAACTACTTCCTACTTAAAGAAACCATTTCCTAATCCAGTTTCTTTTGTACCAGGAAGGCTTACAATTTTCTATAAGTCTCTCAGAATTGTGAGATTGTAGAAAGTTTCTTCAAAACTAATCCCTGCCATCTTGGTTGTATTCTATTTTATCTTTGGACAAATCTTGGATATTTATCAGGTGTTACAACTAAATAAGAAGTAAGTGCTCATGGTGTAATGGTTATTATTGTAGAGTATAGACATGGCAATAGACATGGCTGTGTGCATTTCACATAGCGCTAATACCTTAGGAAAGGTATGCATCCAACTATTCTCTGTCCAACTATGAGTAAGTAGTAGAGCAGACTGGGCTCTTTAATTTTGATATGACCACTGGCCTGGGTTTTGGTTTGGTTTCTTTGTTTAACAGCATATCAGAACAGTAGTGGTACTATTTAACCCATATCTAGGGGGGGGGGGTTCATACCTTTCCAAGGGTATTGGTCTGAAAGTGAACATAATATCTGGTCTAAGAGAAGGAAAATTTTGAATTCAAACTTGTTAAACTCTTATTTGTCCTTTTTTTTTTTTTTTTTTTTTTTAGAGAGGTTTGATAATTTTTATTACTAAGATTTTTTTTTTTTTTACTGTTGTCCTCATTTTATTGTTATATACACAACATTTTGTTCACTGTGTCCTCTGGCTTTCTTCAGGTGCTTCTTTTCAAACTCTGGAGCCTTCACAGAATTTCAATCAGGTTCAGTCCTGGCTACGAGTGAATATAGCATAGAATACTTAACATAGCTTAACATATGTACCCAGTCATGGTTAACAGAATGAGAACAGTCTACCCCAATGGATTAAATAAAGAGTTCAATTTGAAGTTTGTGGAAGCTCCTGATTATGAGATCAAGGCTCCTTAGTTTGAAAATAAATTTTCCGGTTTTGAACTCTTGAAGAAGGCTAGAGGGTACATCAGCTGAAACATAGTGTATATAACAATAAAATTGTTAAACTCTGCTTTAAAATTGACCTAGTCTCATATCCTGCTCATGCAGAGCAGGGTTAAGTAAATACATAAAACTAAAAAAAGAATAAAAATGAACAATTTAAAAGTGTTAGGATCAGTATACAAGTAGACATTACTCTTTTATTCCTTCCAGAACCCCCCAACCCCAAATAAAAGCAAATTTTTATCTTTACAACAACTAGAAAATAAGCCAACAAACCTTTTATAACAATGTTCAAAATGGTGGTGGTTGTTGTAACAGCAATGATCTAGAGGTAGCAAATGCTAAATACAAATCAAGTAATAATCTGTTTCCTGTATGTGTGAGTAATCCTGGATCGTGATTCTCTCAAATTTGACTGATTTCCTTAGGCATTAGATTATATCATGCTTCTCAATGTCACTGCCAGTAAATTAGTATTCATGTAAAATTTTTTACTCGAAATGCAGGCAATCATTTAAAATGCAAATTTTAAGCCAGGAACAAAATTATTTGTTAAACAGAATTATTACGACGACATAATGAAAAATACAATATTCCGTGTATTAAAATAATTTAAAATTCATTGTTCATTATTTTCAATAAAAATCTAAAAGAACTAAAAGTAATTATGTTATAAGAAGATTTCTTTTACATTTCATGCAATATTTTTACAATTCTCTAATTAATAATTCTTTAAAAATTTGAATATTTTTTTGTATATATTGTGATATATATTCAAACTTTATATCAAAGGACAATAATCAGAATATAGCAATTATATATATTAAATAACATTATGATTTATATTGAGAATTACTAAAAGATACTTGACAAGATTGTGCTAAGAGGTAAGAATTCTTCTATATACCATTTTGCAAAAAAAAAAAAAAAAAATCTAAATTTTCCTTTAATTTTAGTATTTGTTTAATCATTTCTATTAAAATATTGTCTAATGATAAAAGCAGAAATAAAGTTAATTTCCCTCTCCTTTTAATTCATTATATTTAAATAATCACTCTAACCATCATTATATGTACTTACACAAACCCTTCACATGAGCAGGATGTGACACAAGATCAATTTTTAAGTTGAGTTTAACAGGTTTGAATTCAGGGTTTTCCTTCTCCTAGACCAGTTGGAATACCAAGGTTAAAGAGTCCAGTCTGCCTTACTATCTACTCATAGCTGGAGGGAGAATAATTGGATTCATACCTTTCCCAAGAGTATTAGTACTATGTGAATTTCAATCAGCATTGTTCAGGGTTTGAACTCTGTTTATTATGTACATTTACTATGATGATAATCATTAGACTATTAGCCATTATTATGAATACAAATCTATTATTCATTACAAAAACTAAAACTAAATACATCAAAAAGATCAGGATAAAGCTCTAACCGCATCAGCATAGATATGGCAAGTCTACAATGTGACATCAAACTGACAAAGTCTGGTGGTATCGTGAGATACTGCTGGGGTGCTCTTGGTTAGTGGTAATGATGGTTCAGCCCCAAAACCATGCCTGAACCCAGAGTCATCATCTGATGAAGGCTTTGTTAGTTGCAATGCTACTGTGTAAAAAGCAGTCATTGTATGAAGATTTTTTTAATTTTTTTTATTAAAGTAAGTACTTGTATGGAACAACCCACACATAAAACTTTAGATATTTAAAGATATATTCTAAAATATAAATTATCATTGATATAAAGCTTTTAAAAAGGTAACCGTTTGGATCCTGTCAAAGCCAAATTTTTGCTTAATTTAGTATTTTATAATGTAATGTTTTTTTTTTCTATATAAGTAAATTCGGTGGAGTGTCGTATTATCGGTATCAACTGGACAGTGAAGGAATCTATCCCCTTTTCGCTAGCGCTAGACCAGGGAGATTGTTTTTATGCTAAGGTGGACTGCCACACCTACCGTCAGCTCCCCACTTTACTGTACAGATCAGATTACCCAAGCTGTGATGCTAAAAGGTGCAGTGTGCGTATTCTACATCCGCAGCCGACAGGGTGGCTAACTTGCAGGTGAAATTCAATGACTGAATAATGTATGTGATTTGCATTAATCAACCATTGAGAACATTATAAAAGCAAGAGTTGCACTGTAACTCCTTGTTCGTCATGACAATAGTTGCAAAATTCATGGGGGAGGGATTTAAGAAACTCGTCAGAATGAGTAAACAGATAAAAAAATATTCTTGTTTGGACTAATCACAGACACAAGATTCAGAAGAAAATTTGAATAACTGACAGAATTGATGTTCATCACCAGAATCTTTCAGGGGTTGGGGGTGGGGTGAATCAAGTTGAGCGGGTGCAAAGTTCTCAAATTCAGAGGGATTGATTCTCAGGAAAATCTTCATATGTCTGGATATTATGTTCATCCTAATAGAATAAATCTCAGTAGTAAAAACAACAGTAGCAGCAGCAGTTGTACACTAGTTCAGGTTAAAAGTGCAGTAAGGGTAACCTGAATAATTATGATATTTCCGACTGTTGTCCTCATCTTTATTGTATATAAACACAACATTCAGGTCACTGTAACTTCAGGCTCTGTTTTAGATGTTTTTTTATTTATTATTTTAATAACACTAGACTTATGACAAAATTGTGATTAGATATAGAAAAAATAAATAGAAGTTACTTATTCTAAATAAATACACATAAAAAAATGGGTAACCTGAAGTTGAAATTTTTTAGACCTTATTTTTCTGATGCAAGTACCATTGGGGAACAAGAAAAGTTTTGGTAAACTGGGCAAAACCTGGACAATCCAGAATGAATTATCTTTTTCTTCACACTCTTTCTTACTTTAATTGTTCAGTCAACAATATAATAGAAAAATAGTAAAAATAAAAAAGCCTAAAAAAAAACAAACTCAAATGAATAAAATTTAATATATAAAAATTGGAATGTGTATCTATGTTATGTTTTTATGGGCCATCATTTGGCCTTCAAGCAAGAGTGCTTGTCTAGTGGAATTGTATCCTTGGTAAAGAGTCCTCCGATAATGAATCCTTTGGTTCTTCTGGTAAAGAGTCCTCAGTTCCTTCGTCAATGGTCATAAGTTCCTCCTCAATGATTGCAAGTGAACTGTGGCAAATATCAGTGTTTAAGTAATGTATCAGCCACACAGTATGGCTTGTTGATTGGCAGGAGGAGTAAAACAACATGACCTTGGCTAATCCAGGTGGGGAATTAGAGCACACCTTATATCTAAAAATATTCCAACAATCTAGATTGGTGATTTTCAACCTTTTCTTGCTAATGCCAATAACCGAGCAGAACTAAACAAAATAATCAATATTTATAAAACTTTTAACCCCATTCATCTTCCATTACGACAGGACAGTTGATAGAGCATCCGCCTAGGAATTAAAAGGTTCCTGGTTTGATCCCAGTCCCTACCAACTCAGTGTATGAACAGAACAGCTTGGGTAATCTAATCTGTGTGGTAAAGAATCATTGAGCTGACAGTAGGTGTAGCACACCATCTCAGCAAAAGAAATCTCCCTAGTCTAGCACAAGTGAAAAGGGGGGGATAAACCCCTTCGCTGTTTGGCTGATACTAACAAAGGGCCACTCCACCAACTTTTCTACTTTATATAAACTTAAAGTAAGTACTTGTATGAAACAACCCACTCAAAAAACTTATTTAAAGATATATTCTAAAATATAAATTATCATTGATATAATATATTTATATATAAGGTAAAGTGGGGAGCTGACGATAGGTGTGGCTCTCTACCTCAGCAAAAAAAACAATCTCCCTGGTCTAGCACTATCGAAAAGGGAATATTAGTATTACTGTCTAGCTGATACTGACAATAGGCCACTCTACCAACTTTAATTTATGACAGGTACATAAATGAATTGGAGGTGTCTGTGGTGTAATGGTTATTGTTGTAGGGAATGGACATGGTGACCCAAGTTCAAATCCTAGATGAAGCTGTTTGCATTTCACATAGCACTAATACCCTTGCGAAAGGCATGAATCCAATTATTCTCCCTCCAGCTATGGGTAAATAGTAGGGCAGACTGAGCTCTATCCTTAGTATGGCAACTGGTCTCGGAGAAGGAAAACTCAATTCAAACCTGTTAATCTGTGCTTTAAGAAAATGTGTTACATCTTGCTCATGAGGAGGGGTTGGGTAAATGGATATAAATCCCATTCTGGATTTGCATTTTTTAAAGACATAATTAAAGTTGTAAAAACTTTAATTATGTCTTAAAAAAAATGCAAATCAGCAATTTTCATCAGTTTTTATTTTGTTTTCCTGCAACCTGAAATGGCTTCAAAACAGAAATCCAATGTGTTTATGACATTCTGGATAAAAAGGAAATCCTTATAAAATTATTTTGACATTTATAAAGTGGCCTATATTGATTGATATTGAAATCACAAATATATAATCGATTGAAACTAATTTCTATCCACAAACTGACAGGTGAAAATTTTATTTTGATAAAAAAGATATTTACCAATTATGAACAAATTCTTAAAATCCAGATGATTTTTGATGATATAAATCTGTCTGAGACTCACTGACACTTTAAAAAAAAAATTAAAATATCAGCAAATCATAAGAATTTAAATGATTCCAGTTTAAAATTCCTATTTTTATCAGCAGAAATCAGACGGTAAGATTTTCTACAGAATTCACACTTTTTGCAGGAAGTGTAGTAAGATACCAAATCATTGAAGCAAGAATTGTATCCAAATTTAAAAGTCATGAAGCTGCCAAATATTTAAAACATTAGAAGAAAAAAAAGTTTAAATAAAAATTTCAAGACCAACTTTTCCTGCCAATTCATATTGACAAGAACTTTGTCATTTTGAATATGGAAATTATTAAAGAGAAGGAAATTATAAAAGTAGAGAAGCAAAAAATCCAAATTATCCAGTTTGGGGAAGAAAATAAAATGGGGAAAAAAAAAAAAAATCTTTGACAAATTTGCCAATAGGTAAGAATATTTAAATCTTTTCAATATCAATTTTTGATTTAGTAAATCTTGGTAAGTTAGTAAGTACAATTATTTCTTAACATTATTTTGATTATTCGGACTATTATCCTCATCTTTATTGTTATCTGTACAACATTTTGGCCGATGTGCTCTCCAGCTATCCTCAAGTATTTCTTGTTGGACTCAGGAACCTTTTTTTCAAACTTGGGAACCTTCTAACTACTAATTATCAAGCCTCATCTCAAAAATTCAGAGAAATAGTATATTTCTTAACAGTCTGAATTTTTAAGATGAGGCTTAATAATTTGTATTATTTAGATTTTTCAGACTGTTATCCTCATTGTTATATACACAATGGAATTTCAAACTGAACTCTTTATTTAATATGGGTAGATTGTTTCATTCCATTAACTACGATCAGGTAAAAATGTTAAGTTATGTTAAGTATTTTATGTTATCACTGGGGGTCAGGATTGAACATTCAACCTACAGATGATTATCAGAACCGCATTAACTGAACCCATATATCCATGTGTCCAACTGGAAGATTCTCAAGTTTGACAACAAAAACCTGAAGACACATCAGCCAAAACATTGTCTATATGCAGATCTACAAAAACTAAAAGATGAACGTGTTTCTATAGAATACTTCACCAATATAACTTTTGTAGATATATAAAATATATTTCAAATATAGTTGTACTATTTAACTCATAGCTGGGGTAATGAGGGGGTTCATACCTTTCCCAAGGTATTAGTCTGAAAAGGAACATAATAATTTGACTGGAGTTTGAACTCGCTTACTACGATATCGCAGTACAGCATGTTAACCAATATGTCACGGGGTCTCCCTAAGACAAAAATGGTTTGTAGTTTCTATGCATATCAACCATGATGGGTTATTTAATGCCAAAACCATCTTTGTAGAAGAACAGTAGTGGTACTATTTAATCCATAGCTAAGGAGATGAGGTGATTCATATCTTTTCCAAGAGTATTAGTGTGAAAATGAACATAATATCATGACTGGAGTACAAATTCACTTACTACAATGCTGCAGTCTGGTATGTTAACCACTACGCCAAGGGGACTACCCTTGAGGCCAAAATGGGATACACATTCATTTTATTTACCTGTCATAAGGCAAGATAGATGAGGTTCAAAATTTGATATCATCTCTTCGTAGCCATAAAAGATTTGACTATTTTTATCTCATTCAGAGGACATTGATTTAATAACAGAGTCAGCGCGCTTGTATATCAGTAGTTAATCACTTTTTCTTGTACTGATAGCAGATTCACATTCTTGCTAACCTAAACGATAACCTTTCCTCGACAAACTCCATTTGTGGATATTTGTCTGTGGCGTAGATTGGTGTATACCCCAAACAAGAAAAGGTTAAATTTCTTTTTTTTTTAAATGCTGCCATCAGAAATACGTTTCCAAGTTGAAAACGACAATAAGGCATGCAGTGCAAAGCCCTTTTGCACTTCACAGAAATACTAACTGTTGATGAAGATCAATGGCATTCCGTTCTTTGAAAAGAGTACAAAAAAAGTTTGTGTGAGAACTCTCGAGAAAGAAGGATTGCTCAATTATTGAAACAGAACACAAATAGGTCCATTATACAACAGAGTGGTAGTTGCATTCTGGGAAGTACAGAGTAAATTTTTTCCCCCGCTATTTTTAACAACATCATAACAAGAGTCAGACATTTTGTAGACATGGAATCTAATGTATAGACTAGAAATAAACTCTTAGTTTCATATTAATTCTGCATCTTGATTATTCCCCCCCCCTCACTGAATGTCTTTTTATGATATGACTTAACAACAAAACCAATGTATATGCATAACTCAGCCTGGTTATTTCCTAGTTGAGTAACATGATTGACCGAGTAAAAACAGAACCCAAATTATTTATTTATTTTCCCATTAAACTAACCCTAAACCCCAACCCTAACCCTTGTTGGACTTAAACTTAAAAAAAAAAAAAAAAAAAAAAATTAAAATTAACAGTTTAATTACAAAATTTGTGGGTTCTGTTTTTTCTGAGTCACCCTGTAATATTATGTTACTTAACTAGGGGGGTTAGGGTTAATTTAATTGGAAAATAATTAATTTGGGTTCTGTTTTTTCTTGGTCACCCTGTAATATCATGTTACTCAACTAGGAAATAACCTTCAGCCCTGTCGGTGGGGCTTTAGAATACACCAACTGCACCGCTGTAGAGGGGTAATACTCCCTCAGTGGAGTCACCTGTTGACCGTGAGTGGTGACCTATGATGCTTAAGGATGAAACACAGGTGGCTGAGCAGTCCATGACATGCAACACTCCATTTTGGTCCTTACTTAGGCTAGACGGTCAGTCAGAGAGGCCCCCTCCGATCAATCGGCTGGTCACGTAAAGCCCTAGCACCTATATGATTGCCCCAACCCTATTGCCCTTATGCCAACCCCCAACCCTTTTTATCATATATGTGCTAGAAGGTGGTGGCTGAGAGTCTTCATGTCCTGGGTAGGACATTAAACTATCTGATGGTGAGGTTCCAGTTCTGGAGGTCTGGGGAATGTGGAACCCCCCCCCCCCTTCATCACCATTGCTCCCAGGTCCATCCTGACCCAGTGTGGTAATACCTGTTAGGGTCCCATCTTATGTGTTGAATAGAAAAAAATGTGTTAATAAAAACAAATTGAGTACCTATCAAGAATGAGTTTATTTCAAAACTTTGTTGGCATTAAATGACCCAGTGAGGTTGATGTGCTGTAAAAACAAACAAAGTATGTGCATAACTACTTCAAATGAAGTCGTCCTTAATAACCATTCTTCTCCAACACCTGATCTCTCTTTCTAAATCAATAAAATTTTACTCAGTCGCACAAGTTCTGGTACATACACCTAATTTGGTGAAGCTTATAATTATAGCCACTCCAGTAAAACCAATAACAATATTGACAGAAAGAAACAGGCCATGAATTGTTTTTGTTCTGGATTGCTATTCTAATTTACAATTTTCATTTCTAAACTGAAAATATATGAACAGATATAGTCACAGTAAATAATCAAGTGATTGTAGAAAGTATCTACTTTTGCAGCTTGTTATAAAAGCCAAGAGAGCAGGTGTTTAAAGTACAGGAGAAAAATAATGCAAGGAACAAACAAAGTATGTATTTACCCAACCCCTCCGACTGAGGAATGAATGTATCATTATAAAAAAGTATTCATATTTAAAAATATATTTTATTTGTATTAGATAGTTAAATGATATCAAGTAGGGCACCTCACATAGTGTAATGGTTAGCAATCTAGGTTCGCAGACCATTATTAGTGAGTTCGATTCTCATTGGGTGCCCTATACTTATGGCCTTGTGCTGCATCTAAGCTAAGCTTAGTAAATAACTATTTTTTGAAGAACTGAGGGCACCTCAGGTTGTGTAATGGTTATCAAGGTAGGCTGAAAAACCATGACTAGTGAGTTTACAAAAATTTTAGTGATTATAATGAATTAAAAAAATACAGTGAATATAGTAAAATTTCCCAATCCAACTTGTGGTTCAGTTGTTTTATTTTACGGCGTATCAACACCCTTTTAGGGTCATTTAATGCTGAATCAAGTCATTTCTTATAAACAAAGACCAGGTTGCTTACAGTACCAGCTGTTGCTTAAGTGGTCACTGAATTAAGTATTGAACATGCTCATTGCTGCTTAATTTGGGTGATCTAGTGGGAACTGGTGCTTTCAGTGTGACTTGATCATAATCCGACTGATACAGTCATTTGTTTTATATCTGATCATTCATTTGTCAGTGGTTCTCAGTATGTCATTACCTGGTCTCTCCATCACAGACAGGTTGCGACATAAGGTCAATTTTTTAAGTGGAGTAAAAACGGTTTGAATTTAGAATTTTCTTTTTCCTAGACTGGTTAACTAGTCAGTCCTACAATTTGGACAGATATATTCATTCATGGAGGCACGTGGTCTAATAGTAAGAGTCGTAGGAAATGAACTTGTCGACCCGAGTTCAATTCCTGGTCAAAGCTGTTTGCATTTCACATAGTCCTAATACCCTTGGAAAAGGTATGAATCCAATTCTCCCTCCAGCTATGGGTAAGTAGCAGGGCAGACTGGGCTCTTTAACCATGGCTAAGATAACCAGTCTAGGAGAAGGAAAACTCTGAATTCAAACCTGTTCAACTCCGCTTAAGAAATTGACCTTGTGTCATATCCTGCTCGTGCGGAGGGGTTGGTGAATATATATATATATATATATATATATATATATATATATATATATATATATTCATTGCTTTCATTCATTTCCTGAGGCCATTAGCATGAAAATTAAACCCAAACAGCTTCATCCAGGATTTGAACTCAGATTGTCGATTTCATTTCAAAGACAATAACTGTTAAACAACATACCTCCAATAAAGTATGTGTTTCTCAAAAATCTTGTTTCTGGGTTCAATAAATCCATAAAGCACATCTAAACTTCACTCCAAGTTGCAGAAATGTTTGTTTAAAGCCCCCCCCCCAACCCATTAAAAAAATGACTGTGAATGGTTGTTATATATTAAGCCTTTCATCAATATCTGGCTTGATCTTTCTGAGTCTTAAATATCAGGTCTAAAGTGTATGGAGACAAAAATAATTCTCTTTCCTTGGATTGTGGGTGTAGCTTCTATGTCACATGTCTGTTGGTCACATGATAATTCAGCCTTTTCAAACTATCTTTTCACCTTGGTCTTTGAAGAGATAACACCTATTTGTTTCACTCTTCACTCATGAGCAAAAAGGACATGTTTCTCAGCTCTGTTCATAGAACAGAATAGAAACAATTAGTCTCCAACTTTGGCATAGCATTTAGTGTACCTTGCCATAAAAAAAAAACAACAAAAAAAACATAGAAAACACAGTAAGTCTTTTCTAACCATTTCTTTATTCCAATTTGTTTGTTTATGGAACATATTGTACCCTTAACTTGTTTAGGACGTATGTAGCATGTTATTTCTGTTATATGTTACGCATATTAAACATTCATATGTGCATTGTTCATGTGAGTTAGTTGTGTGTTTTTCCTTATAAAACGTTCAGTGTTAGTGTATCCCTGGATGCACTAATACATTATAAGGAATTAGTGTTTGTTTAAAATTAATACCAGCTATTCTTTATAATAGCATTCATCCCAAAATATATGGTTTACAGGCTTAAAACTAATCGACCATATCATTCTTGCAATTTAAAGGTTCCATCTCCAAAAAGCCATGCATGCAAAATTGACTCACAAACTTCACTTTACCTGGCAATGGAAAACCATATAAACATTGAATATCTTTCATATATCTTACCTGAATTACAATTTCAAGAGGGTGATTTGTTGATTTATTTTAATGGCATGTCAACCCATCTAGGGTTATTTTATGCCAAGAGATCAAGGAATCGCATTCATTGTATGTTTCATATTTTTTATACACTTAAAATAAAATAAAACATTGTTGAGTAATTACTATTATTTGGACTTGGTTAATTAGTTATTGAAGTCAGTAAGTCTACTGTTGGTTTGAATAACAGCAGCTAAGTAAGTACAACTTAAGCAGTGTCCAAGACAGTTGGTATATATAGAAATCAAGAATGACCCATTCATGAATTTGGGTGATTTGGGTCATTCCATTCCTTGAGTTCTGATTGGCTGCTTGACTGCTTGATTTGAATGACATTGTGGAGTCTTATATATATATCCTGTCATTCTGCAGTAGACTTTGTGACATTCGGGTTTGTATTTCGGTTACAACCGTTTGTTGCCTTGTCTTCCCAGTTTCGATGGTAATTGGAACTTTAATTATTCTTCATTAGTATTATTTTGATTATTCAGACTTTTCTGAGGCAGTTAGCTGGTTTTTACTAATGTTGACAATGGCATCTACTGGAAGGTGGTGGGCTTGCTCAGTTGTAATGCAGGTTTTTATCTTATCCAATTTTCTAATTTGGCAAGATTTGACCTCCTGAAATTCCTGGTTATAGGCGTCATTCAAATATTGTTGGATACGTTGTACAGATAATAATAAAGATAAGGACAATAGTCCGAATAATCCAAATAATACTAATTATCAAGCCTCATCAAAAATAGCATTCTTGGTTAGTTGCTTTTTTTAAGAATTCATGGTGTGCATTTCTTTTAGGATAGTAAGTAAACATTTTTCATTACTTCAAGGATAAAAATATGTCAAGCTGAATCCTTCACTAATAACCTTAATTCTTTATGAGAAAATATCTCCAGCAAATTATTGAAATATTTTCTGAAAGACCAACACAATTCTTAGCTAGAAAAAAAAAGCTAATAAAAAACAGCTTTAAAAATAGAAGTAAAATAATACTTTGTTTTTAACTAATCAAGATTATTGATTGCAAACTGAACAGACTTTAAATGATAATATTTAACAGTCTAATACTGTACACTGTGCAACAATAATTGCTTACTTCTCTTTTTACAATTTATTCCATCAGGTTACTTCCTTTACTTGCAACATCACAGGTCTATTTTTTTCAAGACTATTGAGAGACCGAGTAGGATAAAAAGTAGTAAAGTTGTTGGCCTAATGTCGGTATCAGCCAGACAGCAAGGGAGTATATCCCCTTTTCGCTAGTGCTAGACCAAGGAGATTGTTTTGGCATCTGAGGTGGAGTGGCACACCTACCATTAGCTCCTCACTTTACTGCACAGATCCCTATGCTACTCGTACGCTGCATTGGCGAGGGCTGGTATCAAACCAGGAACCTTGTGATTCCTAGCCGAACGCTATACTGACGAAGCTAAACCGGCCCTTCCGAGTATGATAATAGTATCAAAGTCATACTTTTTCATATAACTGTTTTGTATATGAATTCTATGTGCCACTATTATAATCACACTAAAGCCAAAGTTATAAGAGAAAAAAAAAAGGTTGTGTTTTATTATATTGTAAAACACGCAATGTACATGAGAAAAATCATTAACATACTGAAACATTTTCACACAATTGAACCTCTTTTTGGCATTCTTCTAAGGCAAGTAAATATTTCAACACTATGTGGTTTTCTATGCTCAAGAAAGTGGCTTTTTCAGACTAGCCCCAGGTACAGGTTTGACAAAAGACATAGTGCACCTGTTTAATGGTTTGGTATCGACTAGTAATTTAACATTACTGGAACTATAATAATGGATTTGTTTATTTAAGTACATTTATGACCAGCATCTTTTGATACTATTGTGGATTTTTTTTTTTCCAATAGAAAAAGATAAATTTTTCTCTTGAATTTGTCTTACACTTGATGATGGCTGTAAAGGGTTAAATGAAGAATGTCAAAACAATTTCTAATTTGCCAAACATTGTTTACTAGGAACTGCTCAATCTAATCAAGACCATCACTGACAAAATGTATTATATGCAATTGTAAAGTATTATTGGTATAATTACATGATTAGAGTAACAGTTATCATCATAGAAAATGAAATTGGTGACCTGAGTTCAAATCCTGGACAAGGCTGTGTGTGTTTCACTTTGCATTAATGTCCTTAGAAAAGCCATGAATACATCTGTTCTCTCTCCAACTATGGGTAGATAGTAAGGTAAACTTGATTCATTTAGCCTTGGTTAGGCAACTGGTCTAAGAAAAGGAAAACTCTGAATTCAAACCATTAAAAATAGACCTTGTGTTGCAACCTGCCTGTGGCAAAGAGGTCAGATAAATACATACTGAGAAACACTGACAATTGCATAATCAGATACCTTGGAATGCCAAATTTAATAATTGCTGAAGTAATGAAAAAAAAAAAAAACAAAAAGAAAACAACAAACATTAGAAACTGAGATATGCCAAAAATGCACTTCAGAATCACTCAGGGAATATTTCAAATAAACATGCATTTGAATTAAATGTAACATACCCCCTCCCCCCACCAAAAAAAAATTGACTGACCAGTTACCTGCACTGGAATCTGTAACATCTTATGGCATGATTTAGGATAATTAATGCTCTACATATAACATGAAAAAGCTTTATGGAAACTGGCCTATTTACCAAAACTTTTCTCATTCCTCAATGATACCTGCATCAGAAAAATAAGGTCTAAAATATTCATTTTCAAGTTACCCTTGCTAAACTTGTAACCTGGACTAAACCCCACCTCCAACTTATTACTTGATTCAATCAAAGTTATTTTTACATATAACCATATTTTTAATGATACCTGTATGAGATTTGGTTTGGTTTCTTTGTTTAAAGGCAGATCAATTTTTGTGAGTTATTTAATGCCAAATCATTCCTGTAGAAGAACTGTAGTGGTATTATTTAACCCATAGCTGGAGGAGTGAAGGGTTTCATACCTATCCTGGGGGTATTGGTCCGAAGGTTAACAAAATATTGTGACTGGAGTACAAACTTGCTTACTACGATATCACAGTCCAACACTTGTTGAATGGCTTATCAACCTTTGTGGGTTATTTAATGCCAAAACCATTCTTGTAGAAGAACTGTAGTAGTACTATTGAACAGATAACTGAGGGAATGAGAGGGCTTTATACCTTTCCCAAGGATACCTTTAACCAATTTTATTAACATGTAAAACACAACTAGACACAACAATATAACAAGTACTTAAAGGAAGTACTTACAGTTTTTATCTCCCTCACTGAGGGGGTGCTCGGGTTGTGTAGCTGACTATGCTCCCTCACTGAGGGGGTTTTCTTCAGTCACAGTTGACTGAGTGGCAAGAGCTTAATTCTATGCGGTTTACTCTGCGGAGCTGGTACCAGTTAAGAGAAAGTTCTTACCACCTGACAAGAGACATTACTTTCCCTACTTCCTGTCCCCATGTACATAGGAGAGTTCTAGCCCCTACAGCATTTTTAAACTTGACTATAATTATTTTGTTAACTGGACAAAATATTCAGAAACTTTTTTTTACTCAACTAGTAATTGAAAGCATCTTCTGATCTTGTTCAGTTTAAAACATTTTTTTTTTTGTTTTTTTTTAATTGTTCTGACGTTTGTAAATATGGAAATATATATTTCTTAGAAGGTTGGTGTTTACTGGATTTAGAAGCAGACAGTCTCTAGACATTTAGAATCTATGACTCATTGACAAGACACAGACATACTGAGTCATTGATTGCCAAAAATAAGATGCATAAATGATAGATTTTACTCAAGTAATTTTGATCATTTATTCTATTGGACTTTAAAATACCCAATTTGACACGTGAGAGAAAAGCTAGATAATCTCAAAATCTTTCTGAAAATAGTAAGTATGGGGAAAAGAAACAACAAAAAACAAAAAATCAGTATATAGAATATTTTTTGTTTCCATTTGAATCTCAGACAAGAAATAATCGTGTAGACAAAGATGGGAGCTGAGATTTGCAATTATTTTAAAATGTTATCAAAATAATCTCCACATTCAACTTTCATAGCCATCAAACAACAAAAGGTTTAAATATATATATATATATATATATATATATATATATATATATACACAGATTTATTTTTGCTCTTTGTGAGAGATCGAAAGGAAACAATGGAATCTGTCTCATGTGCAACTACCAATTCAACACTTTCAAGTTGAATTATATAAATCCATAAATTTTTTCCTTTAAGTGGTTCAGCTTAAAGTGAATTTTAAGTACACTGAGAACAGTCAGTTTAGAACAAATCAAAATTACACTTTGTCAACAAAAAAAGAAAAAAAGAAAAAGAAAAATATATAATATATATATATATATATATATATATATATATATATATATATATATATATATATATATATATATATAATTCATTACTTACATTAGTTGATCAAATCTTATTAGTAAGTCTGAGGAAGTATAAATCATTCAGATTTGTTTTCTTGCATACAAATATTTCATTCAGATTTAAAGATTCAACCAGCAACCAAGACAACATAAATTGTCTCTTTCCTGTTTCACTTTTTTGTATGTAAAAAAAAAAAAAGAAGTTAATTACTCTTCTCATAACTTAACAACCCGGAAGGCAAAATATAATTACTTATAATTACTTATAATTCCTCTAAGTGTTAAATAGTCTCTTGTTTAGCTCAGTAGGTAGAGCCTCCACCTCAGAACTGCAAGGTTCCAGGTTTGATACTGGCCACTCGCCAACTCAGTGCATGAGTAGCAGAGCTTGGATCTGTGTGTTAAAGTGAGGAGCTGATGGCAGGTGTGGTGCACCACCTCAGATGCAACCCCCCAAAAAAAACCAAAAAAAAAACAAACAATCTCTCTAGTCTAGTACTGGTTTGGTTTGTTTTGTTTTACGGCATATCAACCTCAGTGGGTCATTTAATGCCGATAAAGTTTTGAAATAAATCAATTCTTAAGGATAATACAATTTTTTTATAAATACATTTTTCTATTTAACCCATAGATGGGACCCTAACAGGTACTACCACTCCGGATCAGAGTGGACCAGGGAGCAATGGTGATGAAGGGTGCTCCACATTCCCCAAACCTCCAAAACTGGAAACTCACCATCAGATAGAGTTTAACGTCATTTCCAGGACATGTAGACCCGCAGCCACTGCCTTCTAGCACCCATATGATAAAAAGGGGTTGGGGCTTGCCATAAGGGCAATAGGGTTGGGAAAATCATATAGGTGCTAGGGTCTAGTACTAGTGAAAAAAGAATAGACTCCTTTGCTGTCTAGCTGATACTGTCAACAGGACACTCCCCTTACTTGCTGCTATGGTCTTCTATCTTCTAACCTTCTCTTTGCATCAGGTCGTGTTGAGTTCTCTTTGGGTTGGGGACATCATACTATTTGGGCATTGTATTGTTAATCAGCAACACAATGACATATTCTTTTGGTGTATACATAACTTTATTTCTGATACCATACTTTACCATGCGCATAAGAAAAAAAATCTTCACAATATGGCAGTTGGCTCAACTTTCAATAATTCTAACTAACTTTTCAGAGAATTGCCTGTTCACGTGATTCAATCAACCAATCAGTACCTCCAGATGACTCCATATATAAAAAGTTATTTTTCTTTTTTGTTTGGCTGAGAACTTTCCACCAGCCCCTCAATATTATACCTATTTGAACCATTGATTAACTTTAAATTATATATTAAACAAATATCTAATTAAGGAATAAAAATCAAGCTTAGCAATGAAAATTTTACTAATTCAAAACTGACTTTATAAATAAAGATCTTGCCAAACTAAATATTTTCAGATCTAATCACCTCTAAATTATTTTTGAAGATTCTTCAAACTATTTTTGAATTTTTGCCTGAACTACTGAGACAAAATGTTTGTTTCTATGATATTGTTTTGTGAAGTGTGACAGTTATCGGAAATTAACTCGGCAACCAGAGTTCAAATCGTGGATGAACCTGTTTACGTTTCACATCATACTAATACATTTGGGAAAGGTATACAATTATTCTCCCTGTAGCTATAGGTAAATAGTAGGGCAAACTGGGATCTTTAACCTGGTATGGCAACCAATCTAGGAAAAGGAAAATACTAGATTCAAACCACTTGTACTCAGCTTAAAAAAAACTGACTTCATGCCACTTCCTACTCACCGGTGAAATACATATACAGAGATGCTGATAGGTACATGTCCTGCATCCCTGACGCATAAAAATCTAAAAGGACTCAGTAAAATCGTATCTATGCATCCCAGTGATTTTCTTTTTTCTTCCTTCAACATTTCAAGCTAACTGTAAATACATTTCAATAGTCTCTTAGAAATGAATTACACAGGTTAAGTTACTAGATAGGGGTTAGATGGCTTTAGTTGTTTCCCTAGATCATAAATAAAAACCCTAAAATTTATTAACAAATTTTAGTTGGAACCCATAAATTTTCCCGGGGACTCATTCAAAGCAAAAATGTGCATCCCAGGATGCACTAAATTAAAAAGCTATCAGCATCACTGCATATATTGTTATTGTTTTTTGTTTTTTTTTACAATTTTCTTTTAACTTTTATTTCTTTTGTGGCCTGGTTAGGGGCCAGAATAAAGACACAAGAGAGGAAATGAGTTAAACAAATATATTAACAAAGAACAGTAGTACAAACATATAAAATGACGTTATCACACAAGGCTGTCTTATCAGCTATCCGCTGAAATATTAACTCTTGCTTAAGTGCAGAACCTGCAGCTATTTATAGTTGGAAGAATTCATGTATGCATGGTAAATTACCATAACAGTTTCAATCCCAAATTTCCAGTGTGTTACATTTTGTGACCCTTTTGGAATAGCATTGTCCTGTACTTGATCCACAAGTTCATGTTCGCATTCTTATACATGAGGAATTTCAGAACCATTAAGAACCCTCCTGATACTACTCCACCTCTCCCCTGAGGCAGGTGTTTATTTCGACACTAACTGATCCAGAGATTTGACTTTCATGGAACCATATCAACTCTACCAGCACTTTTAAACACTAGGCCATGTTCTGTGTGATACTCAGACAGTAGTTTCTAAAGATGTTTTGTATACACACAGAGACAGCCAAATTAATGTGCTTTGCTTGTATACATCGTAAGAGATTTCTTTTAAAGATATATAAACAAGATGCATAAAAAAAAGAAAAGAATTTAACATCAATGTAATTGTAAAATCAGAGTATACAAAATAGAAATTTATGTGTATGTGTATATATATATATATATATATATATAAATACTTGGAAAATCAAGTGCCGCAAAAAGGTTTTACCAAGCCTACTCACTCCGCAAAGTGGTCATATGCAAGAGCAACTCTTCTCTGACTCTGTACATTTAAAAGTAAAATCCCTTGTGAAGTTAGCAAAGAGGTTTTTCTTTTTTTCTTTTTCTTTTTATTTGTTGCTCTTAAAGAAAATTCTATGTATTTTTTGTTCAATTCAAATTAGCAATTTTGCAGGGATTTTTTCTTTTTCTTTCTTTTCTATATAATAATATAAACATTCAAACAATGAGACATAAAAAAAAAATCATTAAAAATATGATTTTACCATTACACAGAGAAAGCAAAACTAGAGCTGATCATGCTAAAAATCTCTCAAATCTAAAAAGGGGGAATCAATTTTCAGGAACTATATTCGAGTGATACATTTTATCAAATTTTAGTTCATTCAAGTTTTTTTTAAAGTTTTTTTTTTTTAAATTTTTTTTTATTTAAATAAAACTTGAGCAAACCTCTTTCAAAAAAACATCTAATAAGACAAATAATGCAGAGTTAGACAACAAAAGATTTTTAGGTTTAGAAAAAACAAAAAAAACCCAAAAAACATCTTAATAAACAATTATTATGAGAATAACAGACAACAATTTGATATTAAAGCAAAAATGAACTAAAAACATTTTTTCCTGTATGCATCCCAATCAAATTATTGACTGAATTGGAAATATCAAATCTAATATTTTTTGTTTGTCATATATATATATATATATATATATATAGGCCGGGTTAACTCAGTCGGTAGAGCGTTTGGCTAGAAACCACAAGGTTTCTAGTTCGATACTGGTCCTCGCCAACTCAACGCATGAGTAGCACAGGGATCTGTGCGGTAAAGTAAGGAGCTGAAGGTAGGTGTGGTGCTCCACCTCAGACGCTAAAATAATCTTCTTGGTCTAGCGCAAGTGAAAAGGGGATAGACTCCCTCGCTGCATGGCTGATACCGACATTAGGCCGCCCCGACTTATATATATATATATATATATATATTATATATATATATATATATATAATAAATCAAAGCTAAATAAAAAATGAATTTAATACTATTGCAAAGAATTTATAGTAAGAAATGGACTATTATCAAAACAGAAAGATGTCATTGTGCTTGAGCACTCTTTTGGACAGGTTTAGAATACGCTGACTGTATCCCCTGCGGAGAAGTAACTCCCTCCCCAAAAAGGGGTGGACTAGGTATGAAAGTTAACTGTATCTGATGGTGGTTTCCAATTCAGGAGATATAGGGAGTGTGAAGTACTCCCTCATTGCCATTACTTCCAGGTCCAGGTACCTATTTGGGTCCTATCTATGGGTCTAATAGATCTATTTAAAAAATCATTTGTATTCGACATGGTTTGTATGAAAAAAAAAGTAGTAAATATAAACATACAATGAACACAATTTGCTAATCTCTAAGTATAAAACAAACCTAGTGGGTTAACATATCAAGTTTTAGTAAATGATCCAAGCTTTGACCCGTTTACCAAAATTTTTCTCGTTTCCAAGAATAAGATCTTTAAAAAATGATAAATAAATATGAACAAAATTCCCTAATCTCAAAGCATAAAACAACCCTAGATGGGTTAACATCATCAGGACACTGTCAATATGTGTTGTATCTTGTGAATTTTATATATATATATATATATATATATATATATATGTAGTAGAGATATGTGGAACACAGGAACAAAACTGAAACAAACGTGTGTAGGAGGTATATTTCGCTAGGCCTTAAGCTCAGCATCATCAATAACGAATGATGATACTGAGCTTAAGGCTTAGCGAAATATATCTTCTACACACGTTTGTCTCAGTTTTGTTCCTGTGTTTCACATATCTCTACTACATTCTGTCGGATTTACTCCAATCCTCCTTCCTCATTATATATTATATATATATATATATCTATCTGTGTGTGTGTGTGTGTGTGTGTGTGTGTGTGTATAAATATTACTTTTAGTATTAATAGCATCTTTTATTTATTTCTTTTTTTAGATGAAGCCTTATCAATAATTATTAATTTCTACTAATATTTTCTTTATATTTTAATTTTTACTTGCTTTTTTAAAAACAAGTTCAAGTCACCCAGGCTGTCATTGTATGACAGTGAGAAACATTCCAACTTGCACTATTCCTTGCTATGATAGGATGACAACCAGAGTGAGGAAAAAAAAAAAAAAAAAAAAGAAAAAAAAAGAAAGAAAATACTAATCAAAATCAATGATATTAATAATAATACTAATAATGGTTGACAATGCTTAATTTAAAAATAAATGAAAGATACTATTTAAAAAATGTTATGAGAATTTGTTTTTATTTAAGATTTAAAAAAAAAATGTTGCATCCTCTAAACAATGTTGATTTCTTTTTTTTTTTTTTTTAAATTCAAAACTAGAAGTAAAAATTATCCATCTGTAAATGAAGACAAATTGATTGTTCCAGAATGAAAAAAAGAAAAAGAAAAGAAAAAGAAAAAAAAAGGTGGGTTGCAAAATAAATAAGTGCAATTTTATATAGAAGTGGGAGGGAGGGGGTAGTCTGTAATAAATTGCTGGAAATTGGATACAGAAGGTGTGGAACATTCACCACAGGAGTGGATTGGATAGACAGCTGGCTGCTTATCTTAATTTCATATAATTATCTTCCAGCATCTGAGAGGTGAGACGACAAGAAGTGGCCAAGAAAATGGCCTCTTTAGTGGAGATATCAACTCAAGAGAAAATTGAAAATAAATGAAGGAAAAGGCTAAAGGATAATTCAAGGAAGGTGACAGGAGATTGATTACGTTGTAGTTGTTGGTGAAAAGTAGAAAATTGTCTGCCCATTAATCAAAGATACATCAATTCATAAATAACCAATGATGACATCCAGGCAAAAATGTCAGAAAACTTTCAAGAAAATCCAATGTTATTTTGGTAAATTCCCTAGGGAAACTTTCCCTTAATGGAAAAACTATTTCACTGAATAAATATTATTGGCAAACAAATGAAGATCTAAAATTGGATCAAAGCATAATTGCCTTTTGGTTATTAGCATTATTTGGATTATTCGGACCATTGTCCTCATCTTTATTGTTATCTGTACAATGTTTTGGCCGATGTGCCCTCCGGCCTTCTTAAGGTATTTCTTGTCGAATTTGGGAACCTTATTGTCGTAATCGGGAGTCATCATGGAACTTTGAACCCAATCCAACCCTTTATTCGATCCACGGGGTAGCCTGTTCTCATTCCACTAACCAAAGCTGGGGTACAGGTGTTAAGCTGTGTTAATTATTATTCTATATTACTGCTGCCTCTGGCCAGGATTGAACCTGCAGCCTGTCACTTAGAACGCCTTTATGCTATGTGTCCAATTGGCCAATTCAGTGGGAATTTTGGGAACTTATAGACCTAATGTCTTGTTTTACCAAGAACATCCACCTTTTTGTAATGTTTATGAAATGTTTAAGATATACTTTTTAATAATAAAAAAAGTACTTGAAAAATAAATTCTTAAATATTAGAAGTAAAATATAGTATTCACCTAGGAATTACAAGGTTCTGGGTTCAATACTGATGCTTGCCAACTCAGCGCATGAGTAATGTGGGGATTTAAATAAAATTTTATTTAAAAAACAAAAAACAAAAAAAAAACACAAAATCTCAGGAGCCTTCACTGGAAGAACCCTCCGTGCATGTGTAGGAAAAAGGACCCACTTCCAACCACCAAGAGAATCTCTTGGCCATCCAAGTTTAGGCCTTATTGTGTCTAGTCTCTATTACTGGCCAGGGAGATATTTCCTTGCCATGTGGTGGCTATGACTGTTGAATAAAGCCTAAATCATAAAACCACCTTCTGTCTTTGTCTCTTTCTTTTCGTTCCTTGAATTCCTTTTTTTTTCTCTTCAGCCTGACCACCAAATAAGATGCAGTTAAAAGCAAACCCTAGGAACACGCACCAACAATAACCAGCCACCTTTTAAACCTTAAAACGTTAAACCTCTTGCCACTCCCTAATGGTGACCTCGACATGATCCACCCCATAGTAACACAGCTTGAGTAATCTGATTTGTGCGGTAAAGCATCTGGGAGTTGACAGAAGGTTTGACACTCCACCTCAGCAAAAACAATCTCTCTGATCTAGTGCTAGCAAAAAGGGTATATACTCCCTCGATGCTCAGCTGATACAGACAAAAGATTTATTGCATTCACATGTGATATTTAAATGGAAAAAAAATTGAATACAAAAATAGAATATTTGTTGAGTTATCCTAATAGTACATGACAAATTGCTTTTTTTTCTCTCTCTAACCTTTAATTACTTTAGGTTTCAGTTCTTTATAAATTAAGAGAGACATGTTCATTTAAATGTTAAATTATATCTATAATAAACTTGACAGTATGAATAAATATTGATATAAGTTCAGCAACATTTTTTTGCTTGTAAATACAAGGTGACCCCCCCCCCCCAAAAAAAAAAAAACAGGACCCAAATATACTATTTTTGATGCAGACTACCAGCACAAAAATAAAAAGAACCCAAATTGTTTTTTGTTTTTTTTTGGTGGTGGTGGTGGTGGTGGTGGGGGGGTCACCCTGTATAATATTAATTACCAACAACACATTTATTTACTTTCATTCTTCATTTTGTATTTTTTAGGTTTTTCAGACTGTTGTCCTCATCTTTATATACACAATATTTCGGCTTCTTCAGGTGTTTCTTGTCCAACTCTGGAGACTTTTTGTAATAATCAGGAGCTTTTACAGAACTTTGAACTGAACTATTCTATGAAGTATTCTATGTTATCATCACCTGTGGTCAGGATTGAACCTGCAACCTACAGATGATTGACACCTAGAACTATATTAACTCAACCCTTATATTGATTGTGCCATGTGTCCAATCTAAGTAATATAAATTATCAAGTCGCACCTCAAAAATTCAGACAAATAATTTCATTCTTTATGTTTGAAAACAGATGGACGAAATTCTATTAAATTAAATAAGCATATATTTACCCCCCCCCACACGAGCAGGATGTGACACAAGGTCAATTTCTTAAGCAGAGTTTAACAGGTTTGAATTCAGAGTTTTCCTTCTCCTAGGCAAGTTACCTAGCCACGGTTAAAGGACCCAGTCTGCCCTACTATTTACTCATATCTGGAGGGAGAATTGGATTCATACCTTTCACAAGGGTATTAGTGCTATGACCAGGATTTGAACTCAAGTCAACGAGTCGGTTTCCTACTACTCTAATCATTACACCACGCACCTCCACATTGAATTAAATAAGTAAACCAGAATCAAAATGATAATTGTGTATGTTGTAGTGCTAGATTATGCGAAGACATCAAAACACAAAGGTTGTAAATAGACATGAAAAAGGCATTGTTTTGAGTGAATATTCCTACTCAACTCGAGCTGTAAAATGAAAAATAGCATTGATATAGAAATTTAATTAAAATAAAAGTAATGAGAAATATTATATCCTTCACACACAAAATTTAACTTGCTTGAAGCAATTTCTTTTTTCAGATACCGGTAATAAGAAAACACAAAGAAGAAGATAGAGAAAGAAATGAAACTTGGAAACTCTCTCTCTCTCTCTCTCTCTCTCTCTCTCTCTCATCTCTCTCAGTTATTCCATAGAATAAAAGGAAAAGCCAACAAGCAAAAATATTGTTCTTTGTTAAGGAGTGACAATGAAGCTACTTTAATAGTTTTTTTTTCCTTTTTAAACTTGAAAGTCTTTGAGTTTGGCACAATACAGTTCAAAAGATTACTGGAACCATATCTTTGTTCTGACTTCCATTGGTGATATTATAATCAATCAACCCCGCCAAAAAAAAAAAATTTTCTCCCCTAAAAGAAAAAAAAAGGCTATCTTTTTTGTCCCCCCTCCCCCATGTGAGAACTCTGTACCAATTTTATATAAGAAATTATTTTCGTTTTTCTTAATTTTTTCAATGTCTAGAATATAGAGTACTCCCCCCCCCACACACTTTGATCCCAACTTGATTTTCATCAGTTTCCTCCAAATTCTATTCAATGACCAGAATCCAAAGAATTTTTTCTTTACTCCTCTACCTTTACCAAAGACTTAGGACTTATTTACAATTCATAAAATAATCAAATGTGAAGAACAGGAACTCCTTACAGTGAAGAAGATAACTTACAAGATTCATCTCACGACACTGGATTGCTTTTTATGAATCAATATTCTTGATACATTGGAACCTTGCAAATCAGCTTTACCAAGCATTGCATGAATGGACCTCATTCTACTTTAGAAAGACAATTCTTTTTTAAAAAATGCATTAAATCTATTAAATTCATGTTCATTCCAGCTCAATGCAACTTGATATTTTGGCAGCAACTAATATAACAAGACATTTAGCATATTCTCCGTTTTCAGATAAGGAAATGATCAATTACAATTTATGTGAAATTAACCACTTCTAAGATTTACATCTCTTTCTCGTAGGAGATTTTACAAGTACATCATATAATAAAATAAGTGGAGAAAAGTGACACTTGATTTCTTTTTATACATATGGCCTTATATAAAGTAAGTGGCCTAATATCGGTATCAGCTGGACAGCAAGGGAGTCTATCCCCTTTTCACTTGGAGATTGTTTTTGGCATCTGAGGCAGAGTGCCACGCCAACCATCAGCTCCTCACTTTAGCACACAGATCCTTGTGTTACTCATATGCTTCAACCACTTAAAAAAAAAAAAAGAAGAAAGTTTTAAGTGGTTGAATTATCACATGCCCAACGGACACGTGATGTGAAAAGCCACACCCACAATCCAAGGGAAGACAATTATGTTTGTTTCCCTACACCAGCAATATTATTGTCTAGGGCTGGTTTAGCTCAGTCAGTAGAGCATCTAACTAGAAACCTCAAGGTTCCTAGTTCGATACTGGCTCTTGCTAACTCAGCGTTTCTGCTCTTAAAAGGGACAACACCCCTTTGGTTTTCAGTCCTCGCTCATTGAGCGAAAAGGACATATTTCTCAGCTCTGTTAGTAAAAGTCTCAAACTTTGGCGTAGCATTTATTGCACTATGCCAGAAAAACCATGGAAGGCACTGTAAGTATTTTTTAACCATTTCTTCAATACAATTTGTTCATGGAACATATTGTACAATTAATTTGTTTGGGACATATGTATTCTGTTATTTCTTGTTACATGTTATGTTTATTAGAAATTCATATGTGCATTTTTCATGAGAGCTGTACGTTTTTCCTTACCATATGTTCAGTGTTAGTGTATCTATGGTTATTATAAATATTTAGTGTTGGTTTCAAACTAATACCCACAATTCTTATACTGGTACTTTTATAAAATAACTTTCTAATTATCTTGGATCCTCTAGTAAATAATTGAGATTTTTTTTATGTATCTGGCCAGGTGAAGAGGATTTATTTCAATGGCATACCAATCCGTTTAGGGTTATTTTATGTCTAAGATGATAGAGAATCACATTCATTGTACATTGATATTTACATTTTTTATGTAGATGTTTATTAAGAGATTTTTTTTTCTTTGTACACAGTCCTATTAAATACAAATAATTTTTAAAATGATCAATTTGACCCATAGATGAGATCCTAACAAATACTACCACCCCAGGCCAGAGTGGATCTGGGAGTAATGGAAATGAAAGAGTACTCTACACTCCACAGATCTGGAGCCTCACCATCAAATACAGTTTTTTTTCGGGGGGGGGGGTCTTACCCCTCTGTAGGGAACACAGCATATTCTAAACCTGCCAAAAGTGCTTATACAATAGACAAAGAGTTTTTTTTATCTTGCTACAATACTGAATAATTCACAATAGGACCTTCAGAATAAAATGTTTAATTATTTGTCTGAATTTTTGAGATGAGGTTTGATAATTTTTATAATTTAGATTTTTCGGATTATTGTTCTCATCTTTATTGTTATGTACACAACATTTTTACTGATTTGCCTAGCTAGCCATCTTCAAATGTTTTATGTTGAACTCAGGAGCCTTAACGAAACTTTGCACTGAACCCTTTATTTAATCCACTGGGTTTGATTGTTCTCATTCCGTTAACCATGACCAGGTACAAGCGTTAAGCTATGTTAAGTATTCTATGTTATTACTGTTAGGTCAGGACTGAACCTGCAGCTTACACATCAGAGGCCAAAATGTGTATATAACAATAAAGATGAGGATAACTGTGTGGGTGGCAAGAGGTTTTATGTTTAAAAGGTAGCTTGTTATTCCAAGTGCGTGTTCCTAGGGTTTGCTTTTAACCCCATTTTATTTGGTGGTTGCGCTGAAAAGGAAGGAATTCAAGGAATGAAAAAGGAAGAGACAGACAAAAAGTAGTTTTATGATTTAGGGTTTATTCACAGTTCATAGCCACCACGTGGCAAGGAAATTTCTCCCTGGCCAGTAGTAGTGTCTTATCCCAGATAAGGCCCAAATCTGAATGACCGAGAGATTTTCTTGGGGGGTCAGAAGTGGACCCTTATTTTTGCACATGCTTGGGGGATTCTTCCAGTGAAGGCTCGTGGGAGTTTGTTATCTATTTTATCTGAATTTTATTTTAATCCCCACAACTATCTGAAATATCTAAATAATACTTAATAAAAGATCTAAGTTGAAATAAAAATCTTTAGCCATATTTAATAGCTTTTTATGGAGGCGCGTGGTCTAATGGTTAGTGTTGTAAGAAGTAGACTTGTCGGCCTGACTTCAATTCCTGGACGAAGCTGTTTGCACTTCACATGGCGCTAATACCCTTGGGAAAGGTATGAATCCAATTCTCCCTTCAGCTGTGGGCAAATAGCAAGGCAGACTGGGCTCTTTAACCATGGCTAGGTAACCAGTCTAGGAGAAGGAAAACTGAATTCAAACTTGTTAAACTCCGCTTAAGAAATTGACCTTGGCTCATATCTTGCTCGTGCAGAGGGGTTGGTATATATATATTTAATAGCTTTTGGATCCCTATATCTGAACTATTGGCCAAAATGTTGTGTATATAACAATAAAGATGAAGACAACTGTCTGAAAAATCTAAATAATACAAATAAAAAGTCTAAGCTTAAATAAAAACCCTTAGCCATATTTAATAGCTTTTGGATCCCCAAATTTGAACTATTTTTCTCGGTGATGAAAAGAAGCTTCGTTATTATGAGAAGAACATAGCTAATCAGTAAAATGGAGTCAAGTCTTGCATTTAAGGTTGTCTAAAGGAAGAAGACATTGACTAGTGACTGACCTTCTGCCAATAGCACTTTATAACTAGAAAGTTTAAAGTAGAAATATGAAGTAATGTTAGGAAGAAGTGGGAAGAAGTAACCAGAAGAGGAAACAAGCTTCATCCTGAAATCATGACTGAAGAGGAGGAGGAATCAATAAAAACTCAAAAGAATCAATTTTTTTTCCTTGTCTGCATCAGCCTCATCTACTAATCGGCTAATGTCACAGGAAAAGTAAGAAAAATTAGCAGAAACGAAAACAACGACATAGAAAATGATAAAAATAGCATTAAAAAAAAGAAAAAAGGGAAAAGATTTGAAAGAAAAAGAAGAGGAAAGTCTATGAAAACCATTGAAGCAAAAACTAAAAAAAATTGCAATAAGTAAAAATAAAAACCAAGAACACTAAGTGCTTGCAAGAAACAAAACTACACACACACACACACACACACACACACATATATATATATATATATATAAGAAAGAAAGAAAGAAAGAAAGAAAAGAAAGAAAAAAAAGCTCCATTCGAATTATGTAAGAAGATACAAGTGGGAGGATGTATATAAAATCACAAGAGAAAACAAATGATTAAGTTTTCTTTATGTTGAAATGCAAACAAGTTTATTGCGAGCGATATAGAAAATTGAGTATTTGTTCTCTATCTAACATTTCATATTTATGTAGCACTAATGTTGCCTGTTGCTTTCCCTGTGATATTTTGAGATAAAAAGTAAAGAAAACTTTAGTAAATATCCTTGTTGCCAAAGAACGAAAAACTTGTTCGCAATGACTCATAAAAGAACTGTCAAAAAAACAACATGGCAAGGGAGATAATTCTTGTATAACAAGGGAGATAATTCCCCCTGAAATATTAACATAATTCACCAAATTAATTTTTAATTAGCTCGTAGATATCTTTGGTTAGTATATAGCGAGGAGAAATATGTAAACAGGATAGGATATAGTTTACTCAGCTCTGCCGTGTGATAAATAACATATAACATTAGGGTATTGTGTATAATGACGAAATCTATATACTTATATAATTTTAATCCATGCTTTCTCGTTTAAAAATGAAACACTTTCTTTACAAGCTGAAATCTAAAAATAACTTCACAATTAATACTACTGATTTCAGTAGGAATTTACCCAACCCATTCGCCACAGGTAGGATGTGACACAAGTTCATAAATATGGGGTATCCAGCGAGGATAAAACTGTCTTTTCAGTAGTAATGGATCTGCAAGACAAGATTGCTAACCATTACAACATGATGGAACACCCAACTAATCATTACAGTATAAGAATAAATTTATAGTCAGGAGAAAAATATAGAGATTGCATTAAAGATGGTTTGAGTATCTTGTGTGATATAATGGTTAGTGAGCTAGGCTAGTAGACAATTGCTAGTGAATTCAATTCTCACTGGGTGCTCTATACTTCAGGCCTTATACCAAACTAAACTAAGCTGAACAAATGACAACACTATAGATGATTTAACAAGTTTTTATATCTCAACTAGATTTGATGATTTGAAAATGGAACCAAAACATTGTGTTTCTACAGGGTGTCCACAAAGTCTGGGTACATGGGGAAAATTACCATATCTGCCTTCTTGGAAAAATAATATAAATAAATACAATAGTGAAATCTCCATGTACCCAGACTTTGTGGACACCCTGTAGATTGATTTAGAATGTTATACTCAAAGGCATTTGTGGCACCACAGTTATCAGAGGAAATGGACTGCCTCATGAGTTGGAGGTGTGTGGTGTAATGGTTATAGTTGTAGGAAATGGACTCATTGACCAGAGTTCAAATCCTGGATGAAGCTACAGTTCAATAGTGCTAATACCCTTGGGAAAGGTATGAATCCAACTACTCTCTCTCCAGCTATGGGTAAATGGTAGGGCAGACTGGGCTCTTTAACCTTGGTTAGGCAACCAGTCTAGGAGAAGGAAAACACTGAATTCAAACCTGTTAAATCTGCTTGGGGTGGTCACTACTAGACTCAGTCCTAACTAGTGATCTATTTCACTAATTTAAAAATTAAAAAAAAAAAATTCTTTAAAAAATTAAAAAAATTTTTTAAATCAAATTCTGAACAAAGTTGTTTTTGCATTTCACTTAGCACTAATCTATAGGAAAGGTATGAACCCAACTTACCTCCCTCCAGCTGTAGATAAATCATAGGGTAGAATGGGCCCTTTAATCTTGGAATGGTAACTGGTCTAGGAGAAGGAAAACTCTTAATTCAAAGTAGTTGTAGACCTAGAGAGGGATTGGCTCCACCAGGCTATTCCTGCCCAAGACACAAAATATGAGTAGCACCCCCACAATCAAACCAGGTTACAGTGCAGGACCAGTGATACTTTTACCTGGTATAAGAATAGTGGGTATAAGTTTGAAACCAACACTAAGTTCTTATAATGCATTAGTGCATCCATGGCCATGCTAACACTGAACATTCAGTAAGAAAAAACAAACAACTCACATGAACAATGCACATGTGAATGTTTAATATACATAACATGTAATAACATAATACATATGTCTCAAACAGGTTGATTGTACCATATGTCCCATAAACAACAGAGTGTAATGAAGAAATCCCAAAGAATTGTTAAAAAGACCTACTGTGTCTTCTATCATTTTTATGGTGAGATGCAATAAATACTATGCTGAAGGCTAATTGTCTCTATTCTGTTATATGAACAGAAATATGTCCTTTTGTTCACAAAGGAAGAGTGCTAAGAGATAGGTGTTATCCCTTTGAAGAAAGGGATCAAAAGAGAGAGTTTGAAAGGGGCTAAATTATCAGGTGAGCAACAGACACATGATGTGAGAAGCCATGCCCACATTCAATGGGAGCCAATTATGTTGGTCTCCCTACACTGATAAAAAAAAAGTGAACAATATTGGGAACATGATTACTCCAAGAGACAGCAACTTTTCTTTGTATATTTATTCATGTAAAATTATCAGGAAAGAAGTTTAATTGAAAAGTTAGTTTCTCTGAATTTTTTAGATGAGGCTTGATAATTAGTATTATTAGGATTATACGGACTATTTTTCTCATCTTTATTGTTATCTGTACAACGTTTTGGCTGATGTGTCCTCCAGCCTTCTTCAGGTATTTCTTGTCAGACTCAGGAGCCTACTCGAACTCGGGAACCTTCTTTTCGGACTTGGGAACCTTTTTTTTTTTTTTTTTTTTTAACTCAGGAACCTACTTGTCTTAAAAAAGCTTCCCGAGTTCAAGAAGGCTCCTGAGTCAGACAAGAAATACCTGAAGAAGGCCGGAGTGCACATTGCCCGAAACGTTATACAAATAACAATAAAGATGAGGAAAATAATCCAAATAATACTGAAAAGTTAGTTGTCTAAATCCGCAATATTATCCCTGAAAATTAAAGTTTCTTCATTATTTAAATTATTAATCTGAGATTTTAAACAAAAAGAAATTCTGAGAATCAAAAATTTCAAAAAGAAAAAAGAAAATTAAAAAAAAAAAAAAAAGATAAAGAAATGATTTTAAAATTTAAGAAATAATGCATTCATGCATTTTGTGAAAGAGAAAACTCCATTAGCCGATTCAATTGTCGCTCAATAGGGAATGCCTTACAACCGTACAAAATTAATCAAATTTTTTTTAATAGGCAATAGTGAATTCTTAAGATCCAACTGACTTGACAAATTGGCTGTTCAACATTTGACAACCATCATTCAGTTCCCTGATGCACATGTAATAACATTGAAATTCACTCATTAATAACACAATGTTTCTCTTTGCAATGTGCATCTGCCTTTGGCTCAGGATCTTAAAGTATCCATTTCCAAAGAGAAACACTTTAGATCTGAAGCAATATAATCACTTTTGTAACCTTAAATCTCATTCAAGGTTAAAGATTTGGAATTTGCTATCATTCTAAGAACCTCCCCCCCCAAAAAAAACAAACAAACAAACCAAAAACAAACTATACATCAATCAATATCAACTGAAAAATGCATGCACGTACATGCATCATTTACATACGTATACTTTATTGCATAGTAAACCGATGTAAATTTTCTCGTCTGCATTTCTCAAATTCCAATAAATGATTCATTATTGATTAGACGTGAGCATCATGGGACTGAAGTCGTATCGTTTAGAATGGATGAAATAGAATTCCCAGTGGGAGGAAAGTATTAATGACATCGATAAGAGGAGAGATTGTTGAAGTTATGATTAGAAAAACTCACAGATTCACGAACTGGGATTATCTAGTTTACAGATAGCTAACAAAGTACACAGAGCCCTATTAATGGCTAAATACATTAGTCAGTACCATCATAATCCAGTAGAGGCAATCAAGTTTCTTGACCATACATAAAACTATTCAAAGAAGAGAGATCTCAAGACATTTAAATTGACACTCCATTCCTTAAATGGTCAGATAACTAATTGCAACAATTAATCCAAGGATAATTTTCTTGCGGAATTTTCCTGAAAGGAAAAAAATATGAAAACCTCAGTACTCCCCTTTTGTTGCAATGTAGAGATACAAATTTCATAGAGTTAATTGGACTACTATGGATAGATTATTGATCATATGGAAACCTGATCTTTCTGATAAGATGAAGCGAGAATTCTTCCAAGCTGTAGCTATGCCAGTGCTACTGTATAGCTGCACCGTTTGGTGGGTGGGTGGTGGGTTGGTTGTTTTACAGCACATCAACCCTATTTGGGTCATTTTATGTTGAATCAAGTCATTTTTGATAAATGAAGGACTCAGGTTGATTACAGTACATGCTGCTGCTTAAGTGGTCACCCAATTAAGTATTGAACAGGCTCACTGCTGCTTAACTTCAGTGATTGTACACCATTTGGACTAACAAAACACTGAACTGTACAAGGATGCTATGTGCTGTCCTGAACAAATCTTGGAAGCAGCATCCCGCAAAAGAGCAGCTGCATGGCCATCTAACCTGTATCATACAAATCATCTGAGTAAGAATAATAAGAAATGCTGGACACTGCTGGAAAAAAGCAAGAATGAGCTTATAAGTAACATTATTCTATGGGCACCTACACATGGACATACCAGTGTGGGTTAGCCAGTAAAAATCTATATTGATTAGCTCTGCATGGTTACTGGATGTTGTGCAGAGGACCTGCCAAGTGTGATAGCTGATAGTGGCGCGCAAGAGTCATGAAGATCAATGCTGTTAACATAACTTGATGATGATGATGATGATTTCATACTTGCTAACTATTAAGGCAATCATCTTTATCCTTCACTCATATCACAAATCTACAATCATATTTTTTCTCCAAATCTATTATCATTTATATTATATATATATATATATATATATATATATATATATATATATTTACCAACTCCTCCGCACAAGCAGGATACGACACAATGTTAATTTCTTAAGCAGATTTCAATAGGTTTGAATTCAGATTTTTCCTTCTCCTAGACTGGTTACCTAGCCATGGTTAAAGAACCCAGTCTGCCCTGCTATTTACCCATAGCTGGAGGGAGAGTAGGATTCATACCTTTCCCAAGGGTATTAGCGCTAAGTGAAATGCAATTACCACGTCCAGGATTTGAACTCAGGGCCACGAGTCCATTTCCCATGACTTTAACCATTACACCACGCGCTTCCTACTATATATATATATATAATATATATATATATATATATATATGTAATCCACAGACACAGTGTTTCGACACATCAAATGTACACAGTGTAGCTAGACTTAGCAGACTACCTCCAGCCGGGGTTGAAACCCAACCGAGTTTTCATCAGTCAGAGTCCTTAACCTCTCAGCTACAAGTGAGAAGCAGAATTTTAACTGATAAATACATGCACAGGTATAATGTAAAGGTGACCAGAGAGCTTGTATCTGTTAATATGAGAGCCTTGCTTAAGTGAACACAGAGACTTAGCTAAATTCCCATCCAATTTATGAGTAAAGAGTGCTTAATATCATTGATAGAGCATGTATATCAAAGTTAGAGTAGCAAAGACAAAGTCAATGGTGTTTGGTAATTGTCAGTTTCTCACCTATGCGATTTTCAAACCAAGAGAATTATGTGAGATCGTATTTTTTGTTATATGCAAGATATATATAACACCCTTCCCAGAATGCCACACAAAGTAAATCAGCCTTCCCATCATTAAACTAACCTTCCAATGATCCACCACACAACAGTATATAAGGAAAAATATGAACACACATAATTCACTTTGTTTGAAAATTGCATAGGTGAGAAACTGACAGTTACCAAGTGCTTTGCTACCCTAACTTATATATATGTAAGTGAGAAAAATGGAAGTGAATCCGACAATTATGTTGAAAGATAAATGGAAAGAAAATGTATGGATAAAAATTATTTACTGAAATGCCGACATGGGTTTCGACCAGGCTTGGCCTGAAGAAGACCTTTTTTTATTTATTTATTTTTTTGTATGCATAAATTTTATGTTTCTCTATTATTATTATTTCATTTTGTATTTAAAATTACACTAAATAGAATACAATGTATACAAGGACAAACTCTTGGTCGAAACACATGTTGGCATTTCAATAAATAATTTTTTCCATACATTTTGTTTCCATTTATCTTGCAATATATATATACATTTAAAAATGAATGGTTTAAATTAACGACTGCAGTTTCTCAACGTAGTGCGAATCTTTGGCAAGAAACTGCAGTCGGTAATTTTAAGCCATTTGTTTTTAAACGTATATTTAGCTCTTTATATTGAGCATTTAAAAATTTTTTTTTTTTTTAAATCCAGAAGTAAATATATTTGTTTGCTTGGTGGACTTAAAGGTAACTGTGATATATATATATATATATATATATATGTGTATGTATCTTTTTGTAAAAGATCATATGGGCAGCAAAGAAACTTGGAATCATGTCTGTGTTTTGGGAAAAGTATAAGAATACTGAAAGAATGAAATGATATCAAATATACAGAAGCTGCATTTTAATATACAAATTCTAATTTACCTTATTTTATCTCATTATTACAATTGGGAAATGGAGAACATAAGAAAACAAACATATGCTTTGGGAATAGGAAAATATTCACCTAAAGCTTAAACATTTGAAAAAAAAAAAAAAAAAAAAGTAAATAAAATTGATAAATAAATAAAAACAAAAAGAATAAAGAAAAAAAAAAGTAGCCAATTCCCCCGAGAGCACATTGGAAATTTAGCTTGTGAGGCCAATAATGTCAAAGAGAACACTTCCGTTGGCATGGCAGTGTGAAGATTTCACAGCAGATAAATTCTCTCTTCTGTGATCATGTTCAAGGTGAGTGAAGCATTCCATGAGTAAACACATTTGCCCGTAGCAAATACATGGAACATCAAGCGAGTAACGCAGTAGTAATAGTAGTAGTAGTACGTCTCTCTCTAAAGATTCATCTTTCCACAGACTTTACAGACAACATGGACTAAATTGTGTTTGTTCATTTCACTTGACAGCATTTAACAATGGCTGGAAATGGAGTTTTTATCGCTTAAAGGTTTCTGCTCTCTTGAAGACAAGAATACGGAATGCAGGTTTCATGCGGTTGCATCTGTTGGCTGACAACTTCCTCTATTAGAGAACAGAATCCCTCTGAGCATTACTGTGCAGACGTTGGCTGTCAGATAGTTCACATCAACAGCACATGCTTTACACAAAGAAAAAAATATGCCTTAGCCATGTTCAGACATTTGTTCACTTACATTGGAATACATTGTATCTGGTACTGAACATTTATCCTGTACAACTGTTTGTCTATTACAGAAGATGTAGCCCAGTGGTAAAGTTAGTGGACAAGTAAGTATGAAGGTTACAGTCAGATTCCATAGAAAGAAAAGAAAAACTACATGTTAAATATCAATACTTTACTTTCATAAATAGATTTACTGTTTATTCATCACAGACATTAGTTGTACAAGAGAAAGATTAATATTACCTCCCCTTTTTTTAAAATTTCTTTAGAAAGTGGGTTCTTCACAAGAGGGGAAGGTATTAAAAGACTCTATGGGCCGGTTTAGCTCAGTTGGTAGAATGTCCAACTAAGAACCACAAGGTTCCTGGTTCGATACCGACCCTCGCCAACTCAGCGTATGAGTAGTACAGGGATCTGTGTGGTAAAGTAAGGAGCTGAGGGTAGGTGTGGCGCTCCACCTCAGTTGCAAAAACAATCTCCTTGGTCTAACGCTAGTGAGAAGGGGATAGACTCCCTCACTGTCTGGCTGATACCAACATTAGGACACCCCAACGACTTTAACACATTTTTTTTATTTTTTTACTTATAGACATATGAAATGAGTTCATGCATTTACCTGGACATAAGGTGTCCCGTTGTGGTGTAATGTTTAGTAAGCTAGTTGCACAGGTCTGTTACTACTGAATAGCCAGTTTGATCCTCGTTGGATGCCCCATACTTGTGACCTTGTGTCAAATATTACCCATAAGATAAATAAATTTAGGATATATAAGAAATATTCTGTATGTGTCTATATTTGTACAGCATTCGGATTAACCATAAATGTAAAAAAGACTTGTCATGTATTAGCCTGCTCTGAACAAATGCTATCTTTGTATATGGTGAACGCCTCAAAGTTGTCCATCATTTTGTCTATCTTGGGAGCACATTATCACAGGACAACTCTTTGGGTAGAGAAATTTCCCTTAGGTTTTAGAAAGCAACGAGATCCTTTGGTTTGCTTGAGAAGATGGTTTGGAGCCAATGTGGCATTAAGATCTCCACCAAGCTGGGTGTATACAGAGTCTGTGTGCTCACTGCCCTTTTGTATGCTGTGAAACTTGGGTTGTTTACAAACGACATCTCAGGACACTTGAGAGATTCCATCAGAATTGCCTATGCAGTATTTTATGGATAGAATGGTTGTCATTTACACCAGACACCACAATACTTGAAAGATGTCACCTGCCTAGTATTGAGTTTAATCCTTAGATCACGTCTTCGCTGGTCTGGACATCTAGTTCGCATGAATGATTGCCGAATCCCAAAACAACTATATTATAGAGAAATCTCAACTGGCAAACGTCATCAGTGCAAACCTAAATTGAGGTTTAAGGATTGCCTTAAGAACACTGCTACTGCTGTGGAGGACTGGGAGAAGCTAGCTTGTAGCCAAGACCAAAGTTCAATAAAATCCCCACTCTATTTTTGGCCGAGAAGGGATTAAAAACTTTTTACCCCTCTTTCTTCATAAGAAAAACTAAACAAAAATATAAAATGGATACGAGTATAAATCAATGATATATAAAAAAAATGATCAAAAAATATATCAATTTGTTTTATTCTAATAAAATATAATAAAAGACAAATAAAAGAAAAAATACAAACAAGAAAAATAATAGAAATAAACGACTTAAAAACAAGATAGAAAAATAATTTTAATTACTCTCTCTCTCTCTCTCTCTCTCTATATATATATATATATATATATATAGAGAGAGAGAGATAGATAATAGATTTATTATTAACTTTTTAAATCCTTTGCAACACCAAGTACTCTGCTAGTTTATTATGAATTGAGTTAATATTAATTCCACAGATATCAATTTGATTATTACATTAAAATAAGCATAGCTGATCAAATTAAAATTTCAGCAGTAAACATGTTTACAATCCATTTTATCTAATGAGAGCATAAATATGCTTAAAAGGAATCCTAAATGGACAGGTACAGAATCTGTAATGCTGATGAATATGCTTTTCAATTCCATTTCCCAGATTACAACCCTGAATGACTTGTAAATGCTCAGAAATGTTAACTTGTATTATTTGGATTATTTAGACTATTGACCTCATCTTTATTTTTATCTGTACAACATTTCGGCTGATGTGCCCACCAGCCTTCTTCAGGTATTTTTACAGATAACAATAAAGATGAGGACAATAATCTAAATAATACTAATTATCTCAAAAATTCAGAGAAATCTTGTATTCCATTAGAAACAATAGAATTGAGTGTTTAATTGGTTTTATGATTGTCAAACAGAAATATAATCCAAGCTATCATATACTCCTCTTTTTTGGTGACCATGGCATTTGCAGCATTTGTTGTTCTTTTCGTAATTGGGAGCCTTCACAGAACTCTGAACTCAACCCTCTATTCAATCCATGGGGGTATACTGTACTTTTTCTGCTAACCATGACTAGGTAGAAGTGTTAAGCTGTGTTAAATATTATTATATATTACTGTCACCCTTGACCAGGATTGAACCTGCTGCCTAGAGATAACTGTCATTTAGAACTATCTTAACTCAACGCATATATCCACTACGTCATGTGTCCAATTCGTTGAGAAAGTTCCCAAATTCGAGAACGTTCCGAGTCCGACAAGAAATACCTGAAGAAGGCCAGAGGGCACATTGGCCGAAACATTGTACAGATAACAATAAAGATGAGGACAATAGTCTGAATAATCCAAATTATCAAGCCTCATCACAAAAATTCAGAGAAATAATGTTAACTTGGTATGACAATGGTTTGCATTTTCTGCTGTTAGTATAGACCTAATTTTAAATTCATTACCATATAGAAAAAGAAAACCATTAATAAACTATAATAAAAAGAAGATAGAAATCACAGAATAAAATCTAGTTTCTCAAATAAATCTTTAAGCAAATTATACCAGAATGATGAAAAAGTACAAGCAACTTCATTATAACCTGATAGTTTCAATACATGTGCTTTTATATAATATATACAGAACTCCATAAAGGATTTATTCATATAACAGTTAATATATATATTTGGTTAATCAAAGTTGTTTGTTGAGTATTTGTTATTAGATTAGCATGTGGATCATTAAGTTTTTTTTTTTTATTAACTTCTGTCAGAAATATTGTATATAATGCTTTTAAAAAATTATGAAAAGGTAAAAATGGGGCTAAATTACAAAAAAAAAAAAAAAAAAAAAAAAAAGATACTTTGAATGATTGAATAGGCCTCCCATCATGGTGTAATGGTTAGCAAGCTAGTCTCACACATCCATTACTACTGAATAGTGAATTTGATCCCCGCTGGATGTCAGAAAATTATGACTTGTATCATATCCGTGGCAAACAGGTTGGGTAACAGGGCCTCCCATCATGGTGTAATGGTTAGCAAGCTAGTCTCACACACATCCATTACTACTGAATAGTGAATTTGATCCCCGCTGGATGTCAGAAACTTTTGACTTGTATCATATCCTACCCGTGGCAAACAGGTTGGGTAACAGGGCCTCCCATCATGGTGTAATGGTTAGCAAGCTGGTCTCACAAATCCATTACTACTGAATGATGAATTTGATCCCTGCTGGATGCTCCATACTTGTGACCTTGGAGAACAGATTGAGTAAATACCTACTTGAATGATCGATTATGTCAAAAGTTTATAAAATTTAAATAGATTAGTATTATTCAGACTATTGTCCTCATTTTTATTGTTTTATTGCCCTCTGTCCTTCTTCAGGTATTTCTTGTCACACTCGGGGGCCTTCTCGAACCTTCTGTTCCTGAGTTCGAAGAGAAGGTTCCAAATTTCAAGAAGGCCCCCGAGTCTGACAAGAAATACCTGAAGAAACCTGAAGGGCACATTGGCCAAAACATACAGATAACAATAAAGATGAGGACAATAGTCTGAATAATCCAAATGATACTTTTAATTTTTTACTTAGTTTTTTTTTTTTTTAATTGTAATATCATTCTATGACAGCGATGAACAAACAGGAAATAAAAGATAAGCTTTTGGTAATTCAGGTCTCTTTTGGCTTTGGGAAAAGCTGGTTCAATACACTGCTGCTTTACCAAGTGAGCTACCTAGAACGTGTGGTCTGCAAAAGCTCAAATCAAATCTATAAATCTATCCTGTAAGTGCATGGTGTAATGGTTAGAGTTGTAGGAAACAGACTCGTCGAACAGAGTTCAAATCCTGGACGAGGCTGTTTGCATTTTACATAGCGTTGATACACATGGGAAAGGAATGCCTCCAACTACTCTTCCTCTAGCTATGGGTAAATAGTAGGGCAGACTGGGCTCTTTAACCATGGCTAGGTAACCAGTCTAGGAGAAGGAAAACTCAATTCAAACCTGTTAAACTCCATGTAAGAAATTGACCTTGTGTAACATCATGCTCATGCGGAGGGGTTGATGTGTGTGTGTGTATATATATATATATATATATATAAACCTATTCATTTTGTTTTTTCACTCTCTTTCTCTCTCAGTACACCATTTATTGTTTTCATTTATTTTAATACTAGTCATATTAATAGTATTTTTTAAAAATTTATTTTTAGGTAAAGTATTGTCAATCTATTCAGTTGTTAAATTACTGTTTCCTGTGTCTCATCACACATTTCTTAAAATTACTTCACCAGAAAAAAAAGAAGCTTATTTTATATCCTCTTCCTTTTTTTCAAGGAAGCCATTTTTTTTGCATCTTAAGTTTTTTAAACTTTTAAAAAACATTTCATTTATGAATGCACATACATGAAAGTAAAAGTGACACATACACTGTGTAACAAAGATGAGAGACCAATGTGGTAAGAATTTAATGTTTTGGTTTGGCTTCTTTGTTTAATGGCATATCAATCTTATTGGATTATTTAATGCCAAATTCATTCTTGTAGATGAATGGTACCATTTAACTTATGGCTCAAGGGATAAGGGGGTTTATACCTTTCCCAAGGGTATTCATCCAAAAGTGAATGTAATTGCGTGACTGGAATTTGGCTTCTTTGTTTAATGGCATATCATTTTTATTGGATTATTTAATGCCAAAGTCATCTTTGTAGAAGAATGGTACCATTTAACTCATTGGGGCATAAGGGGGGTATACCTTTCCCAAGGGTATTCATCCGAAAGTGAATGTAATTGTATGACTGGAGTTTGAACTCACTTATTATGATGCAGCATTTCAGTACATTATCTACTATGCAACGGGACTCACCAAGAAGTTGATGAAAGTGTTAAATTATGTGAATATTGTACAGACCAAGTTAAAGAAATATACTGACCATTCCAGCTATAAATCTTGAATTCAGGAGTAGTCATTTATCGTAAAAGAAATTATATTGAAACAAAACAGTTAACCTGAGGCAATAGGACAAAACAAAAGCAGAAATAGATGTGGACATAGACTACTAGTTCGTTTATATGTAGAGAATTTACTTCTATTATAAGGAAATGAATAGTGAGTTACTAAGAAGGAGTACTCCTAGATATATCTTAAATATTAAAAAGAAAAATTTGATTCACTTAAAAGTATTCTTTAGAAAGAAAAAAGAAAGACAGTTTATGGTCTATTGTGGGATATTGCACAAATCACTTGTACACATATATTCAACTTTAATACTACCACAGTGAAGTATTTGAAAGATAATTATTGATTTTAGTAGGTAAATGCTGGTAGACATATGACAGATATATATGGCTAGTAAGTCAGGGTTGCCACTATCAGTAGAATAAATTGTAAAAAACAAACACAGAAAAATAATCAATAAAAATTTGAAATTTTGAATATTCTAAATACCATAAAACAGCAATAATCACCAAATTAAAAAGAAATATTCATATTCAGTCTCAAACTATTTGACCCAATTTGTAGAAACATAATTATATTGATCTTAAACAAAGTCAATATTTGAATTAATTTTCATAAGGGACTTGATGACCTGTGAACCTGTTTGGTTTTAGTTCTGTGGTCCATGATGATATTGATGCTTCTATTTAGGAAATAGGGTAGGATTTAAAAAATTATATTCAGCACAAATACAGACCATAGAAAATTATCTTTCAGTTGCCAATTGAACAGGAAATTGCTTTAATCCTCTAAGATTGAGCATTTTAAGTGTATTGCTTTAATAAAAATCTTGCTGCATCCAACTGGACACATGGCCTAGTGGATAAGGTAGTTAGGTTAAGACAGTTATCTCTGGATTCTGGGTTCAATCCTGAGTAGAGGCAGTAACATAGAAAAATAATTAACACAACTCCTACCCCAGCTATGGTTAGTGGAATGAAAACAGGATACCCCATGGACTAAATAAAGGGTTAGGTTCAAAGTTCCGTGATGGCTCCCGATTACGAAAAGAAGGTTCCCAAGTCCGACAAGAAATACCTGAAGAAGGCCGTAAGGCATATCGGCCGAAACATTGTACAAATAACAATGAAGATGGGGACAATAGTCCAAATAACGCAGATAATACTAATCATCAAGCCTCATCTCAAACATTCAGAGAAAAATCTTGCTATTATGTTGTTTTTGCTAGTTTATGATTCCATACATATATATACACTAACATAATTTTAGTAATATATTGTAAAAACTTAACAAAATTTTGTTTTCCAGTCATTAAAATATATTAAAAGAATGCTTAAGCAGATAGATGTGGGTATATATGTTAGAAGTGTGTAGTGTAATGGTTAGGAAATGGACATAGCAAAGTGAGTTCAAATCCTGGATGCAGCTCTTTACATTTCACATAGTGCCAATATGTTTGGGAAAGGTATGAATCTAATTATCCTCGCTCCAGTTATGGGTAAATAGTAGGGTAGACTGGGTTCTTTAACCTTGAGTATGGCAACTGGTCAAGGAGAAGGAAAACTGAATTCAAACCAAAGGGGCTCTCTTTTCATTAGTCAAAACTACTTTGAGACCTCCTCCTCCTCTAACCAAAAACCAATATGACCCTAACATAAGGAACTTCATCTACCCAGCATTCATGAAAGTCTAAGAATTGAAATTTAAATATTTTGTAGTAATGGGAACCTTTTCAACTAATAACTAGAAAATTTTCCTTGGAATAAATTTCAAAACTAGTGACTTGTGTAGTAGCAAACATTAATTTAAAACAATTTTAGAATACCCCCACCCCTTACACACACCAAAAAAATCCTAACAAAACAAAAACAGTTTGTCCAAATTTCATCCGTCTAGGGATAAGTCCCACTGCTTTCCGATCTCTCTTAAACTCCAGTGACATGCATGAAGAATTAGAAAATTCAATTGCAGAGACAGTCAAACTGAAGCATTCAACCAATGATAAATCTATGGATGGATTTACTGAACAATACACATATGAATGGATGTTATTACAAACTGAAGTCTATGAATGGACACAATAGTGCATTCAACTATAAGTACTTGGCTGGAGGGTGGGCTCCTTATAGAATACAGCTAATCCAAGTGGAAAATTCATTTCTTGATTTATGGCACATAAACTGTCAGAGAAGAACAGAATTTCTGAGTCAGGATTTAAATTTCAACATGAACTCATTTGGGGTTGATCATCTCTTATTAAACTTTTTCCCTGAAACTAATGAATTCAGATAAGCATGAAAAGGGTTCATCTGTACACAAACAAAAACGGAATAAATACAAGTCTGAGAGAAGACTTATGTTTTAGTTTTTTTTATTATTTCTCTGAATTTTTGAGATGAGGCTTGATAATTAGTATTATTTGGATTATTCAGACTATTGTCCTCATCTTTATTGTTATCTGTACAATGTTTTGGCTGATGTGCTCTCCAGCCTTCTTCAGGTATTTCTTGTCAGAGAAGAACTCAGGAATCTTCTTGTCATAATCAGGAGCCATCACGGAACTTTACCCAATCCTTTATTTCAATCCATGGGGTATCCTGTTCTCATTCTGTTAAACATAGCTGGGGTACAGGTGTTAAGCTGTGTTAATTATTATTCTATGTTACTGTCACCCTTGACCAGGATTGAACCTATGCTATGTGGTCTTGTTTGACAATCATAAAACCAATTCAACTCTCAATTCTATTGTTTCTAATGGAATACAAAATGTTTCCTCAAAATAGTGAATTAAATTTTAATCTTCCTCCATTAAGATGAATGAATTGAGCCAGTCCAAAGGCAAATAAACAAGTAAAGAAATGTATATGTATATATATATATATATATATATATATATATATATATACACACACATACAGATGCTGATAGGTATGCACCCGACACACAAAAATTTAAAAGGACACGGTAAAATCATGTCCATACATCCAAGTGATTTTCTTTTTTCTTCCCCACTATTTCAAGCTAACTGTAAATACATTTCAATAGTTTCTTAGAAATGAATTACACAGGATAGGTTAGGAGTTAGACGGCTTTAGTTGTTTCCCCAGATCATAAATAAAAACCCTATAATCTATTAAGAAACTTTAGTTGGATCCATTAATTTTCCGGGGACTCATTCAAAGCAAATATATGCATCCCAGGACGCACTAAATCAAAAAGCTATCAGCATCATTGTATATATATCAGATTGATGAAAAATCAGTCAAGTTTTGCTAGAAGTAGTTGTTAAGTCTAGCCACACTGAGGAAACGTGATATATATATATAACAGTAATTCACAGACACTGTGCTTTGATGTATCATGTTTCCTCAGTGAGGCAAGATTTAGCAACTACTTCTATCCATGAGCAAAACTTGACTGAGTTTTCATCAGTCCGATTCCTTAACCCCTCGGCCATCAGCACCTGCCAGTAAAATGCAGAATTTTAACTGATAAATACATACATAGGTATATATGTTATGGTCACTTAGAGAATTCATATTCAAAAAGTAACAATTAAGAAAATAAGGCGGGATAATATATATATATATATATATATATATATTTACTCCAACCCTCCTATCTTCATATATATATATTATCCTGCTTTATTTTCTTAATTGTTTATATATTGTTGACTTCATGTATAACTTAGATATATATGCTCTATCAATGATATTGAGCATTCTTTACTCATAAATTTAGCAAACTTTGTATATATATATATATGTTGCATTATAATCTAGCTAGTTACACAAGCTATTCTAACATAAAACTTACCAAATATTCACTGTTGTTTCAAGACTTTGCTTACAAATATTAGATCTTAAACACTTTGTCATAGACTGTGATGCATAATGCAAACATAGAAATAAGAGTTGTGTTTCTTAGTACTATAATCATAAATGAGTCTGGATAAAAAAAAGTGTAATAGTCAACTCAATAATAAAAAATCAATAATTATCTATTCAACAGTTACGAACAGTATATAAGAAATTAAAGTAGTGCTGTTTTTTATGTTTATGTCTGAATTTAACCGTGATTATATAAGATAATTTAGATACCCCATGCTCAAAATCAGTAATGGCCTCTGCAATCTTAGGCAACAAAAAACAAAAAAACCCCCAAAGATTTTGTTCTTGTTCAAATACTTATGATCGATACTTTTTATAGTGTATTGGTTATAATAGCTATAGAAAATATTGTTCATTAGATTTCCTATATATATATATATATATATATATATATATATATATATATAAATATAAAAATAAAATAAAAAAAAAAAGCTATAAATATCCACAAGAAATAAGGAAGTGACAAGAAGCAAGATAATTATCACAGGTGCACTTTTTTGCACATACAATGATGCATATATTTTATTTAGTGCAATGCACTAGAAATAAAGTGCACCAAGTACACAGGGAGAGGCTAGCTCCTTCCTTGAAATAGCCTTGAATAATGACCCTGCATAAAAAAAAAAGAAAATAATCTCCAAGACTGCTTAGAAAATTCAACTATTTCTCTAAAGTGAAGGAAAATATTTTACTTGTCCTTGAAAAGATTTTCTCTTTACTTATCTTTGATAAAAGGAAAGACCATTCTCCAAAGATGTTCCCCACTAATAAAATGACAGCCTTTGTCTCCCATCTGACATAAAAGTCTTTTCTTCCAAAATAAATGGAATAAGAAAACCTCATTCCTTTAGGAAACAGACAGACACACACACACACATATATATATATATATAAAAGAATGAAAGTCTTAATGTAAACCTTTAACTTTCTCCCTTGCTCACTCTCTTTTTTACTCTTTTCCAATTTTTTCTCTCTCTCTCATTTCCATCTGTTATGGTCCATGTCACTGCTGAGTAGTAGACAACTGCCACTTTACAATGCCCTGTAAGGTGAGTAGAATAATTTACACATGCTGCAGATGCATACCTTGATGCATCATGGTGTTTTAAGATTTTAGAAGAGGTTACTTGGTGCTACTGAAACAGATTTTAGAAGCTGTCAATAGAAAATACTATGCTGTGGAATTTTAAAAGAATGTCAGACACTTGTCATGAAAAAAAACCCCAAAACCATTTTACTCTATGATACAGCAGGATATTCAACTGAACAATTTTTTACCTCATTTGTTCTTTACTCCTAGCTGTTTTGTTTTTGTTTTACGGCATATCAACCTCAGTGGATCATTTAATGCCAGCAAAGTTTTCGAAATGAATTCATTCTTAATGGATTATCAGTTTTTTTATAAACACATTTTTCTGTATAACCCATAGATGGGACCTAACAGGTACTACCACTCCAGGTCAGAGTGGACCAGAGATCTATGGTGATGAAGGGGTGCTTCACATTCCCAGGCCTCCAGAACTGGAACCTCACCATCAGTTAGAGTTTAACTTCATAACCAGGACATAAAGACCCTCAGCAATACCTTCTAGCACCCATATGATAAAAAGGGTTTGGGGCTTGCCATAAGGGCAATAGGGTTGACTTCCTAGCTGACAAATAGTCTCACTGACATAGCAGCCATTGGTGACTATGCTACAGACATTCTATGCTCAGCAATGGAGAGATGTCTGAATTTGGACTTCAGTGAATTTCATGAAATTTGTTGACAATTAGAATAATTAGCCATTTTGCAGCATTTCTTTAAACATTACAACACCGCAGAGATAGATAACATTATTATGTCTGGCTTAAATACTTCTTAAAAATTCAGAGTGCAGAATGTTTTTCAAACCTAAACAACTTTGCCCGAAGCCTACACTTACAAGCCATTTGTTAAAGCTATTAACATTTCAACCTGTCTCCATTTCAAGAGAAAACACTTTCTCTCATATTTACTTTTTTTGTCTGTTTATTTAAGCATAATTCTGTAAACATATGAAAATAATGCCTATATAATATATATATATATATATATATATATATATACACAGTATTTGAAATATTGTAATATAATCTGATAGACACTGTCTCTTCACAAAATGTGGAAAAGCATTTTTGGTATTATCTTTAGCCTCAAAATGTTGATTTTCTATATTTTCAATATTCAATCCATATAATGCAATGGTTTAACTAAGTACATCTCCATAAACAACATTACTTACTGCATTATTTAGATTTTTCAGACTGTTGTCTCATCTTGTTATATACACAATGTTTCAGCCATAGCACTCCGGCCTTCTCCAAACTCGGGAACCTTCACAGAACTTCTAACCGAACCTTTTATTTAATTCATTAGGGTAGATTGTTCCCATTCTGTTGGTTTAACAGTTGTACCCAGTCATAGTTATGTTAAGTATTCTATGTTATTTTTTACCTGTAGTCAGGATTAAACTTGCAACCTCCACATAATTGTCATTTAGAATTATATTAACTCAACCCTTACGTCCTTACTGTTTTAAATGTTTCTCTAATCTTGCCTCTATATATAAAACACAATATCACTGTTAAATAAAACAAAATAGTCAGCTACAAATCACTATTTTTACACAAAGTCACTATCATTGGCTATGCATTTTTTACCAGTGATGAACAGGAGTTAGGCATGCTGTACTCATAAGAGGATTGCTTCAAAAGTAAGTAAAAAGTAAAGTTGTCGGGCGGCCTAACGTCGGTATCAGCCTATCAGCGAGGGAGTCTATCCCCTTTTCACTAATGCTAGACCAAGGAGATTGTTTCCGCGTCTGAGGTGGAGCACCACACTACCATCAGCTCCTTTACTGCACAGATCCCTGTACTACACATACGCTGAGTTGGCGAGGGCTGGTATCGAACTAGGAACCTTGTGGTCTCTAGCCGAATGCTCTACCGACTGAGCTAACTTGATTTTCTTATGTTGGTGGTATGGGAGTAGAGTTTGAATCCCTTAACCAATGACTTTTGTCTTGATACAGAAAATAGATTATCAGCAAATATGTTATTGAATTTTTCCATGCAGATTTTCACCCATGGACATTCACTATTTTTTGATCACAACTTGAATGGGAAGGAAGAACTGATTTTGCTTTGAGAAATATATATTATATATATATATATATATATATATATATATATTGCAATTATCATTAAATCCACCAAGCAAATAAGTATATAATCTTATTTACTTCTGGAGTTTTTCCTAAAACAGATTAAAAAGTGCTCAATATAAAGAGCTAAATAGACAATTCAAATCGAATGGTTTAAAAAGTTTCTTGCAGTAGCGTGAACCATCAGGGTATACCCTGAAGATTCGCACTACTTTTAAACCAATCAATTTTAATTGTCTATTTAGCTCTTAATACTGAGCACTTTTTAATCAGTTTTAGGAAAAAATATGGAAGTAAATAAGATTATATACTTATTTGCTTGGTGGATTTAATGATAACTGCAATATATATATATATATATATTTCTCAAAAGCAAAATCAGTTCTTCTTTCCCATTCAAGTTGTGATCAAAAAATAGTACAACTGAATATTTAAATACAAATAAAAGATAAAGACACTGCTAAGCAACTTATATAATAAAGTGAGCTGGAATAAGGGTGTTGAATGCCAAGGAGACTATTCTTAAGAAAATTAAAGTTTAATTCATTGCTTATTTCTGTCTTGGTAAATACAGCTTCAGTGTTAATACTGTTTGAATATACTTTGTAAATAAGTAATACCCTTAAGAAAAATAAGTCTTCCTTTTAAATGTATGTGAGTGGATGAGGCCACCTTCCTCTTGAACATAGCAGCAAACCTTCTGACCCTCTCATATAAACTCTTCCCACATGCTTATTCCAAAGGAAAAAAAAAAAATTCCCACCTTCTGAGATGAGGGAGAAAATGCCTCATTCCCCATAAAAAAAATAAAATAAAAATAAAAAGATAAAAAAATAAAAAAACCCTGCTTTCTTTCTCCTCCTGAAAATACCATCTTGCTTGTTCCCCATTTAATGAATTGACCAATGGAATCTGAGAAAAGTGATCCGTTCGCCAACACCACCTGCCAATCTATAGAAAACTGTCCACAATCCCAAAAAGAAATAATGCATATTGATTTCGAGCATTATCCTTCCACTCAAATGAGATTAATTTCATTCTCAGTTATCTGGGAAAAGTGAACAGAGGTTCTAATTAAAACCACATAGTAAATCCTGAAGCTTTCAAGACAAATGTTCATGATTAGCCAGTGATGAAGTGATTAGTAACAAGGACAAAATCCTTACCAATTCACACTACCACTGCTACTGCCATGGTAACAGCAGCCATCTTGGATTTTAGCGGCATTGAGTAGCTAATCATAGCTATCAATTCATGATTTTGTCAAGATATGAGATGCATCATTTAGCACTTTTTAGTAAAAAATTTAAAAACACATACAAAATATACATTCATGTATTGGTTGAATTTTGAAGACCTCCTTTTTTAAAGAAAAAAAAAAAAAAAAAAAATAACAATGTGTAATAATTTTGCAAGATTGAAATTCAAACATTGAAAGAGGACTAAGAGCAACCTTTGGCTTCAAATATTAATTCTTTAATTAATCTAATTTCTTTAAGTGACCAAAAATCAAGGGCTGACCTATGCACAAGTATAAGCAAAATGAAGGGAAAAATTTCTTCAAAATCTAAATATCAAATGCATTTCATGTTAGGAAATACAGTGGTATCTTGACTTACGAGTTTAATTAATTCGCTCATAACTCAATTTCTTTGTATAGCAAATCAATTTTTCCCCATTAAAATGAACTGAAATTAATTGCTCTAGCCTCCTTCCCAAACACGCTAATGTTTTTTTTTTTTTTTTTTTAAAGAAAAATAGCACTGTATTGTAGAAAAAAACAATAAAATAGAATGTAATGAATTATATGCTATAATATGTTTAATGTTTTTTTTTTTGTTTTTTTTATAAATGCTATTTTCTTTGGAATAATAAATTTTGAAACTTAAATGTTTTTACTGAACTTATTAATAGAATTAGTCACACAGGGATCTGTGTGGTAAAGTGAGGAGCTGATGGTAGGTATGGCACTCCACCTCAGATGCAAAAACAATCTCCTTGGTCTAGTGCTAGTGAAAAGGGGATAGACTCCCTCGCTATTTGGCTGATACTGACATTAACAGAAGCATATCTAAAATTCGCTCATACCTCATTTAGCTTTCAACACAAAGCAAAAAATTGACCTAGTGACAGCTCATAACATGGAAAACTTGTAAGTTGGAGCACAGGTAAGTCAAGGTACCACTACATAAGCAAAATGAATTAAAAAGTTTTCTTCAAAAAACAAATACTAAATGCATCTCATGTTAGAAAATACTTCAAATTATATTGTTTTTGTTCAGTATCTATGAAGAAAGTGAATAATTAAATTCAAATACTTTTATCAAAACGTATTAAATTGGTTGGCTGGTTGTTTTATGGCATATCAACCCTTTCTGGGTCATTTAATACCAAATCAAGTTGTTTTGATAAACAAAAAACTCAGGCTGCTTACAGTACCTGCTGTTGCTTAAGCAGTCACCCAATTAAGTATTGAATACACTTATCACTGCTTAACTTTGGTGACCTAGCAGGAAGTAGTGTTTTCTACGTGACTTGTCTGTAATCTTTTGGATTGATGAAAAATCTATGAAAAAGAGGTCTGTTGTACCTGTTTTCAATTAAACTACTACTGTATTATTCATAATTTTGGATATATTTCTAATGGATGTAGAATATGGTTTTCAACCTGCATACCTAATTGTGGTAATGCATTTGACCTCCTGTACACACAGCAGGTAAAGGATTAAAATGTGAAATTATTCCCACACAACTAAAGCTCACAAAATCTCCAAAAACAGTTTGATAGAGTAATCTGTTTTAAATTAATCATTCAGAATTAAAATCATTTATTCTTGTTTGTCTTGTCACATTAAAAGAAAAAAAAATTAACACCCTTCAGCTTTTAAAAAAAAATTCTAAATGAAAAAATTCCACATTATACAATGCTGAAAAGTTTTCTTGAAAGGCAAAATTCAGACTTTTTCTCTGTTTGTGTGTGTGTATGTAATTATTCAATTAAAATAATATTTGATATGTTATTTTAATAGCATTTCAAATACCTGTGGTGTATAAGTGTTAAAAAACAACAACAAAAACCAAAAAAACAGTCTCTAGTTTGTTATCCAACAGCTTTTGGCTCCACAAGTCCTGAGTAATTTGTATATAGAAAGTTAGCAAATATAAAAGATCAAAATAGCATATATATCTCAGAGGAAAAATAACTACTTAGTCTTAATTCATTATTTTTCTTATATTAAAAACTAAAGACATTAAATATAAAGATAATGTTGAAAAAAAGAAAGGAATTAAAATCTTTATAAATTTTACATTTTTATTTTTCTATAGAAAATTACTTGATGAAAATGTCAGCATCAGTTGGAGCATTGAGAGATAAACAAAACATATTCTGATCAATCTCCTATCAAAGTAGAAAAGTCACTGTCTACATCAAAATGGACTCATCCGATTGTGGATTTAAATCTCATTGCTGGCATCTGTGTTTTCCTTTGAGTTTTTATTTTATTTTGTGTAAATACTGATATACTTTTTATAAAAATAATTCTATTTCTAATGTTGTTGAAAAATAATGATTGATTGATTGATTTTAACAGCATGTCAACCTGTCTAGGGTTATTTCATGCCTACAGGTTAGAGAACTGCATTCATTGTATGTTCCTATTCACATTTTTTGTGTATTTTTTTTTGCCCTTAATTCTGCAATTATGATATCAAGTATGCCTATCTACTATAAATAATTTGCACACAGTTGTATGATTTCAAGTATTCTTATCAAATACTAATAATTATATTGTTTCAAGTAATTATTTCTATTTAATAATAGTCATTTGCTTGCATATAGTTACTTGAAAGTATAATAATGATAATCTTTAGTAAACAATAATAGATTCAAGTAACTATTCTTAATATAAACAATTTACAGCTAGATGGCATCAATATGAATAATTTTCAAACAGATCTATTTGATCCATAGATGAGCCCCTAACAGGTACTACCACTGGTAAACCTGGGAGTAATGGTAATGAAGGGGTACTCACCCCCCAGAACTGAAGCCTCACCATCAGACACAGTTTAGTGTCCTACATAGACCCCCTCTTTTTATTGGAGGGAGGGGTCTTACCCTTTTACAGTGGATACAGTCAGCATATTCTAAACACCACCGACAGGATGTATTAAAAATTAAGAATCTAAAGTGCAATATATTTGCTTCATGAGAAGACAACCGCTTTTGGGGGGCTCCTGTCCTCTGCGCGCCATCTGTGAGTTCACTGTAAAGTAGTTTACGGGGAGTCTGTCTGCAGGCATGTGGATGGTGTGACCCAACCATCACAGTTGGTGTTGCGATAGGATGGTCTCAATTGGGTTAATGCGTGCTCTGCTTCTAATTTCTAAGTGAGGGATTTTGTGCCACCATATTATGTCCAGTATGCACTGGAGGCAGTTGAATAACTACTGAAGAAATGCAACATCACACCTTCAAGCGTGGTTGATCTAGCCTCAAACAGACAGGGTTTGGGAGATGCCTGCTGCACAGGAGCTAAGCAGCTCAATAATGAGATAAACAGGACTGCAGAGAGGTGACGTCTTTGTCGTCATGAACAACCAAATGTAGATGGGTATTTCCCCTGCAATGTGTGTGACCGCATTCTCTATGATTTTATTTTTCATTTAAACCTCAATTATTGATAAAATTGTTTTATATTATTAATACTGTTGGCCTCATCTACATACTAATAACATGCAATTGTATTTATATATACAATAAAATAGCGGTTTACAGTGTGAATGGAAAGGCTAATTTACATATTGATCTTAAAAAATTGATTTTTACTAAATATGTGCTTGGTATTATTGATTTTGAATTGTTTGATTTTATCTTAATGATTATGAACAAAATATCGGGGATAAATCTTTAAAAAAATCCATTAACAAGAAAAAAAATAACTGTAATTTTATTCTTTACTTCTTAATTTAAGTAAATAGTTAAATTAGGAAAATTTAGCAATGAAATACGAGAGTGATGAAAATGATGGAAGAGTTAGTTTCCAAGTTGTTCTATTTTTGATTATACCCCCCTCTGTTTTAAATCATTTTATCTGTATTCTTATTTAGTTTCATTAGCCTTTCTTATTTAATATATTTCATTACATTAAAATTAAATACTTGCACCTGAAGGGTGCATATTTTTGCTAGTACAGATTAATAAAATTATTTTTCTATATATTTGTTTTATTATCTTTTATTCTTTATATATTCTTGTTTTTAACTTGTTTATTTTTTATTATCACTCATGTTTGTATTTTTTCTTTTATTTGCTTTTTATTATGTTCTATCCTTTATTAATTTGTTTTCTTTTTTAATCATTTAAAAAAAATATATCATTGATTTATACTCATATCATACTACCCATGTAGTTTTTCTTATAGAAAATGAGAGGTAAATTCTTTTTTAAGCCCCTCTAAGACAAAAATAGGGTGCAATTTTATTGAATTTTGGTCAATGCTTGCCTTTACCATTTTCCTTTATAAAAGGAAGTGTGCTCTTTCATTGTACGGACACACAAAATCTTTATATATATATATATATATATATATATATATATATAGAGAGAGAGAGAGAGAGAGAGAGAGAGAGAGAGAGAGAGAGAGAGAGAGAGAGAGAGAGAGAGAGAGAGAGAGAGAGAGATTGATGCACAATCCTAGCATGGTGAGAAGATTTCCAATATAGAATTTGCAGAAAACAATTTACTGAGAAGCTAAGAGAAAAACTAGCATTAGTCAACAGAAGAAATCACAAGAGATTAAATTTGCTTCTAAATGCAAATATGGATGTGCAGGTAGCATAACGGTTATCAGTGCGTAAAATGGAATTGGCAAGTAGAGTTCAAATTTCAGCCAAAGATGTTTGCTTTCACTTTGCCCTAAAGAGCAAAAGTCCATCCCTTCTTTTGACGAGGTCAAACATGGCTCTCATGCATTGGTGGAACAGTCTTGAAAAACAGCTCTTTAATTCAAACCTCCTACCAACATGTCATGGACCGGTGTAATAGAGTAAGGCCCATTACTTACCATGTCTTACAGACTTTGGGGGGGGGGGGGGATATGTTGAAGGCATGTGAAAGAAAAACACTAGCAAATTATCTTTGTATAATATTATCTAGTCAGTCATTGAAATTCACATAATGTATAAGTCTGTGAAGAGAGAGAGAACTGAAGAAATACAAATATAATTGAGTTTTAGCCACTTGAGTCAAAAGAAAGAAAGAATAAAATTTCCAGTCTGAAGTCCAAAATATAAATGGCATATTAAGATGTGTATGAAATCAATATCGAGAATAATATCTATTGATTGAAAAACAGCTTTAAGAATAATCTATATATTACTAAAATTCTCATTATGTTTATAGGTATTTACCCAACTATGACGTTAAACCCTATCTGATGGTGAGGTTCCTGTTCTGGAGGTCTGAGGAATGTGGAGCACCCCTTCATCACTATTGCTCCCTGGTCCACTCAGACTCGGAGTGATAGTACCTGTTAGGGTCCCATCTATGGGTTAAATAGAAAATATGAGCTCATAAAAAAACTGAGTATCCATTAAGAATGAATTTATTCCAAAACTTTATTGGCATTAAATGACCCACTGAGGTTGATATGCCATAAAATAAACAAATGGGTGACACAAGGTTGCAAGTATGGGGAATCCAGTGAGGATCAAACTTGCTATTCATTAGTAATGGATCTGAGAGACTAACTTGCTGATCTTTACACCATGATGGTACACCCATCTCATTATGTTTGTATATATGTAACAATAACATAGCAAAAATGGTACATAATTATTTTTTTTTTTAGAGTAATACACTTTTTAGAGTAATACAATTATAAGGTCAATTTGTAACTGAATTTTGTGGGGTCTGCTTTTGTGTTGAACATAATTTTTTAATTCTCCAAATTTCAATATAACTGGAGAATTCTAATTAGTATTCTTCATCCCTTCCTAAATATAAGCATCAAGGTACGTGGTGTAATGGTTATCATAGTAGTACATGGACATGGTGAGACAAGTTCAAATCCTGGATGAGGCTGTTTGCAATTTACATAGTGCATCCAACTATTTTTCCTCCATCTATGGGTAAATAGTTGGGCAGACTTGGTTCTTTAATCTCAGTTAGGCAAACAGTCAAGAAGGAAAACTCTGAATTCAAACTTGTTAAACTGCTTGATCAATTGACCTTGTGTCACATCCTACTCATACTGGGAGGGGGAGGGAGTGGTAAATATGTAAATAAAAGCATTAAGATCATCATGGACTATTGTTACAATGGGAACCCAACAGGTTTACAGAAGACTGTATAGAACAACCAAGGGTTAACATATTTTTCATACTGTAGAGAACATAGACCAATGAAAACTAATTTGCCCAAGTTCCTATCTCAGACTCAAGGCAGACATTTTTATAAACAGTGCTTGTCTTTATTTGTATAAGAACAACAGTTGCCTAATCCAACTGATAGACATTTTGCTTATAAATAGCAAGACTAAAATTAGATGAACAAGAAACATAACTGGACAAACAAGATGTGTATTGATAAATGACATACAACAACAGTAATAGCTTTTTATCTAAAAAAAAATTCTACTATCTCTGTAGCATGACAGTTGTTATATTAAATATTTGAAATATTCAAATATAATAAATACTATGGACAGAGATCAAGCACCTCTTGTGGTGTAATGGTTAATGAGAAAGAAGTTTAGCTCAGTCTGTAGAACATTTGGCTAGGAATCACAAGGTTCCAGGTTCGATACCAGCCCTCGCCAACTCAGCGTATGAGTAGCACAGGGATCTGTGCGGTAAAGTGAGGAGCTAATGGTAGGTGTAGCGCTCCACCTCAGATACTAAAATAATCTCCTTGGTCTAGCGCTAGTGAAAAGGGGATAGACTACCTCGCTGTCTGGCTGATACTGATGTTAGGCCGCACCGATGACTTTACTTTACTTTACTTACTTAGTGGACCATTCTTAATGACAATTTTTGTGAGTTTGATTTTCACTGGGTGTCTCATAATTTTTGCTGGCCTTTTGTCAAACTAAGCTAAGTTTAGTAAATGACTATGAACAGGGCTAGTAATTTCTTTCCTTTATCAAGTACATTGAAAAAACAACATTACTTTCAGTTTCAATCAAAAATGAAAAAAAATGTGTTGGTAATATTATCATTATGTCATGCTAACAGCACAGATTTCCATGGCTCTTCCTTGCCACCCATCCCTATTGGCCATTGCTCCTGGAAAGTCCTCTGCACAACATCTGATATCTGCACAGAGATAATTAATGTAGCCTTTTGCTGTCCAACCTGCACAGGTGTGCCATTCTATAGGTGCTCACAGGAGAATATTATTTAAGAGCTCGTCCTTGCTTCCCCAGCTGTGTCCAGTATGTCTTGTTCATCTTACTCATATGGTTAATGTGATAGGAGGCAAGTGGCTGTACAACTGCTCTTTTGTGGGGTGCTGCTTCCAGAATTTGTTTGACATCACACAGCATCCTTGGATAGTTCCCAGCTAGCTTTTTATCCAAGCATTTAGTTACAGTCCAAGTGGTGCAACCAAATAGTAGCACTGACATGGCTAAAGCTTATAAGAATTTTCACTTCATTTTATCAGAGAGATCAGATTTCCTTAAGATCGATAACCTGTCTATAGCAGTCCATACCTGCCTTAGGCATATATTGACATTGCTTTCTGCTATTATACTATTTCAAATAACTTAATTTTAGTATGTATCTTAACTCCTATATCGCCTCATTCCGCCTGGTTGGAAGTCACATTCATTTTCCTAATCTGCCCCAAATGATAGCCTTTGTTTAAATGTAATATTAAACATATTTAGAAGTCTTTGATTTAAGGGAAATAACAGGTAACTTTAAATGAAAAGGCCATTTTTTGATAAATCCTTATAGGAATGGGGCTCTGGACTTAGAAAATTCTTAACAGGATGTTAAGAGTTAAATTAAGCCATATTCTCATCTCTGTTGAGAGGCCACAGTTCATCTCCCTGAAGGAATGATTCATTGTTTCAAATAAATAAAAATTTAAAATAAAAATAAAATGCTTAACTATCAAACTGATTTTTCTCACACCATGGAATTCCCCTTTGGCTCTCACTTTATACATCACATTAACCATTATACAGTTTTTGGCATGTCTATCAGAACAAATAATACAGCAGTCAATTTTCTTTATATAATCAATAAGATATAGTTGGGGCCAAATACTGGGCTAAAGTATAAAATGTACATGACAAAAGATTTCTTTTTTTTAGGTAATTTCATGTTCAATGTTTATTTGATTATATCCTTTTACTTTTCAAAACAACTGAAAGTAAATATCAAATAAACAACAGACAGAAAATAAAATTGCAACATTCTGAAGGATGCAGCTGATTGTGACCTGGTTACAGTATCTACATACCAGTGTATAGTAGAGAAAATTTTCTAAAGTTTTTGGCCAACTTGCAATCTTAGTACTTACTTGTCATCTGTAAGTACGTAAAGTTGTCGGAGAGGTCTATTGTTGGTATCAACCAGACAGCGAGGGATTCTTTTCGCTAGCTCTAGACCAAGGAGATTGTTTTTGGCATCTGAGATGGAGCACCACACCTACCACCAGCTCCTCACTTTACCGCACAGATCCCTGTGCTACTCATACGCTGAGTTGGCGAGGACGGGTATCGAACCAGGAACCTTGTGGTCTCTAGTCGAACGCTCTACCGACTGAGCTCAAGAGTACAGGTTTGGGCATCCCATCATGGTGTAATGTTAGTAAACTAAACTTGCACTTTCATTACTACTGAATAGTGAGTTTCAAGAAGTCTCAAGAAAGCATACCAGAACAGAGAGAAACCAGCTCAGATTAGGAAAGATAGCAGAGAAGGGACACACAGATGATGGATTACCACCAGCCAGTATAGAAGACAGTAAAAAGAGAAGAAAAAAGCCATATTAACTGTATTAAAGGATGCACATGGTGTAATGGTTACTGCCATAGGAAAGGAACACAATGAGATGAGTTCAAATCCTGGACATTTCACATAGTCCTAATACCCTTGGGAAAGGTATTAATCTAACTATTTCCTTTCAGATATGAGTAAACAGTAGGGCAGACTGGGCTCTTTAACTTTGGTTAGGCGACCAGTTTAGGAGAAGGAAAACTGAATCCAAACCTGTTAAATTCTGCTTGTGTTACATGTTTGTGCAGAGGAGTTGGTAGATTTATATATATTAACTATATTAATAACCTTGAGTAAATTGAAACACATTGCAATTTTATTTTCTGTCAGCATATTTGATATTAGCACCTGTTTGATAAAGAAACTATCATTTTCAAACAAGACCATTTTATGTTCGGTTTAAAAAAAAAATTATTGTCCTTATAAAAGTTTTAATAAAAATTCCTATGTTATATTTTGTGCTAAAATGATATCCACTCTATTCAAGAGCATAAAAACAAAAAGAAGAAAAAATATTCTTTCCTGATATGGTTACATTCAACCATTAACCAATGTCATTTTTCTTTTTTTTGGGGTGGGTGGGGGTTATAGATGAGAAAATAATTTTTCAATAGACATCGACTGGATAATAATGAAAGGTACTTACCCGAACAACTTGTTTGGTCTTCTCAATGAAACCTCTCCTTTCTCGCAATTCATCATCCGTGATTTTAAATTTCTTAGGATTTTTCTCCACAATACTTGGAAACGGTTAAGGAAAAATGAAAGTTTGCAGAGACATTAAGTAACAACTTAAAAAAAAAATGACATTGAAAGAGAATAATTTCTCACAAAGTGTATTTTGAATCAATATTCAAAACAACTACAAATATATCTTTTAATTCAGATGACAAAGTAAATCTACAAAAATATTGAATCAATTTTACAGGGTGGTCCGAAAGTCTTGTCACCCCTACATATTGTTTTAATTTTCGTTATTTTTTGTTTCAATATAAGTTATGTAATCATTTTACCTCTTAAAAAAAATTAAAGAATAGAATAATTTACTAGAATTTCAAGTTGTATTGTATTTATTTTACCACTAAAAAAGATGATATATATATTATATATATACACCACACACACACAATATATATATATATATATATATATTTTGTAATGTTGTAAAAGTTGAAAAAACACAAATTTCATTAACGAATGATGTTTATTAAGCCTATGTTGCAGTGTTTCGGTCTGTTTCGATAGACCTTCATCAGGGCTTTTGTTAACAAAAACAGAGGCTCACAGACTTTTGTTTACATCAATAATTTATTTTTTCCTTAAACCGACGAAAGCCCTGATGAAAGTCTATCGAAACAGACCGAAACACTGCAGCGTAGGCTTAATAAACATCATTTGTTAATGAAATTTGTGTTTTTTTCAATATTTACAACATCACACATTGTCGGATTTACTTCCACTTTTTCTTCACACACACACACACACACACATATGTGAGGACCATCCTGTACATTGCAAGTTGTCATTACACAACAATTTGAAGCAATAACCTGTAACACAAATCCACACACATAAATATAACAATTAAAAATCAACAGAAAATAAAAGGTTAAGTAACATTCTTTTCATCAATTACTTTATCATTAAAAAAAAATAAAAATCTTGAATGAATTTAAAATAGAATTTTCCTCAATCCTTATTGCAATAAAAATTGCCACTATTTTAGATAAAGAATAAAAAAAAAACCCCAAAAAACAACACTCTCCACCCAATATATAAACAGTAATTATTTACCATTGTCCTATCAGTGAAAAGGAGTGGAATAGAACTTTTCCTTTAAAGATTAACAAAAAACAAAATGGAAACAATATGAACAGAAAGAATAAAAAGGACATTTCCCTATAAAAGAGAGGAAATTAGGTAAATGATAAAAAAAAAAAAATAAACAGGTATACATAGCAGCAGCAGCAGCAGTAATAATAATAATAATAATAATAATACCTTGTAAATGATATGAATAAATATCAATAAAGAGAAGTTTAGAATAGACTCCATCATTATGGTGTAATGGTTAGCAAGCTACTCTCACAGATCCATGACTACTGAATTGTGAGTTTGAACCTTGCTGGACCCCCATACCTACTACCTACAGGATATTTTTGGGGCATCCCATCATGGTGTAATGGTTAGCAAGCTAGTATCATAGATCTGTTACTATTGAATAGTGAATTTGACCCTCACTGAATGCCCCCATACTTGTGGTCTTGTGTCACATCCTACCTGTGGCAAATGGGTTGGATAATTTACCTACATCTCTGATGAAATGGGGATAAAAATTGAGGAGTGAAATAAAGGTAGAAAAATCAAGTAGAGTATAGAAAGGGGGGGATTGAGGGGTATAGGGAGAGAGGAAAAAAATCAAGGGATGGAGGAAAGAAAAATCAGGTGAAAGGAAACAAAAAGGTAAAAATATTGTGATACAAGTAGATAAATGAAATTAAAAAAAAAATATTAAGTGAGCACTAAGTATATATATATATATATATATATATATATATATATATATAAGGAAGATTCTGTATGTCTGTCTATATATTTGTTTGTACAGTAACTGAGCGCACATCCTTTTATAAAAGTAAGTTGGTGGAGACCAGCAAAGACCAACATCTAATAACATCCACACCCAATTTTGTCTGAGAGGGGCTTAAAAACTTTTTATCGTTAATTTTCAATAAGAAAAGCTAAATAGAAATATAATAAGTGTATAAATCAATGATATATTAAAAAGATAATTAAAAAAAAATGATTGAAAAATAAAAATTAATAAAGGATAATAAAAAGATGAATAAAAGAAAAAAGAATAAAAATAAACAACTTAAAAACATGAATATATAAAGAATAAAAAATAAAACAAATATATAGAAAAATAAATATAGAAAAGAGATTTATTTTTAACTTTTTAAATCCTGGGCAACCCTAGGTAGCTCTGTTAGTGTGTGTGTGTGTATGGATAGATAGATAGATAGATATATATATAGAGAGAGATTTAAGAAAAAAAAAAACATCCAAAGAAACATAAGCTGCTTTTAGTATTAAAACATTACATCAAACAAAATAATTTGTTAGTGACACAAGATTTAAGTCAAAGACTCTTATTCTTAAATCCTTCTTCAACAGATTGAAGTGAGTCTTGTAGGATTGTCTTCAGTTGTAGAGTGAAAAGAAGACAACAAAAATAAGAAAAAAATGCCAGTGTTATTAAATAAAATAAAAATATTTTCAATAGTTCCCAACTCAGCCTCATACTTAAATTCATGTCCTAATGTAAAAATTAGATAAGTTTTTGTTCTTAAAGAGATGTTTACCTCACAGAATACATTAGATTTGGTAAAAAATAAAAAAAGAAAGAAAGAAAGAACAGCATATCAATGAAAAATTCAGGTAATTTTGACTGAATAACTGAACATGTATTATTTTATCCTTTAATGTCTGATTAGATTTAAACAGGAACACAAAAAAAAAAAAAACAAAAAAAACAACAACAACAACAAAAATAATGTTATTTATAATTCATAAAGATGTTTAGCTGACAAAATTCTAAGTTAATATAATTTTTCTTTTCTGAAAATAAATTTTTGATAAAATTTTGAACATGCTTGAAAAGACATAATGAACTAATACTCAAAATGTTAATGATGATTTTACAAACATTCTAGAAGGAAGAATTATAGATTGATCAAGAAGTTTGTATTTTTGTTTTATTTACTTTCATTTAAAAGTAATATAATATTGAAAGTGCACTTTGAAAATGAACATTATAAACATTAGTGATGGTTAATGTCCCTTAGGCTAGTGGATAGGACATTCATTTGATAAAATCTGGAATGCCTTCCAATGAAAATCTTATGCAATAAAGATGAAGATATTAATCAGAATCAAATTAAATGTTTAAAAAGTGAAAAAAATGAAAATGAAAGAGTCATGTCAATTTAAATCTTACTATGATGTCACAGTCAAACACATTAGGCATTACAGCACAGGGACTCCCCAAGAGCCATATTTAGATGGGGAGCGGGGGTAGAGCACTTCTGGTACGTGGGGGCCCCTCAAGTTGCCTCAACATATAAATTAGATTAGGTACATAAGAATTTTTTTTAAAATTCAGGGACAATTGCTCACTGGACTCCCCCCCCATTCAAATTTTTAAAGTTTTATCAGCATGCGTAAAAATATAGGAGGCACTCATGATGTAACAGTTATCATAGGAAGTGGATGGAGTTATCCTGAATAAAGCATTTTGCATTTCACAGAGTGCTAATACTTTTGGGAAAGGTATGATTCCAACTATTCTCTTTCCAGCTATGGGTAAATAATAGGGCAGACTGGTGTCTTTAACCTCGGTATAGCAATTAATCTAGGAGAAGAAACTGAATTCAAACCAATTGTAAACCTAGAAAGGGATGGGCTCTGCCAGGCTATTCCTGCTCAAGACACATTACAAAGGAAGGATCCCTACGACCAAACTAAGTTATCATCATCATCACCTCGCGCTAGCAGCATGGATATCCATGACAATCTCTCACCAGCCGTCCCTATCATTCATTGCCCCTAGGAGGTCCTCTGCGCACCATCCAGTATCTGTGCAGAGTTGGTCTATGTATGTCTTTGCTAGACAGCCAATTCTGGCATGCCTATGTGATAGCTTCCACAAAAGAACGTCATCCTTGCTTCTCCAGCAGTGCCCAACGTGTCTTGTTCGCCTCACATGGATGGTTTGTGTGATATGGGGCAGGTGGACATACAGCTGTCTTTTCATGGGGTATTGTTTCCACGTCTTGTTTAAGATTGCACGTAGCATTCTTGTGCAGCTCCCATCTAGCTTATTCTCCAGGGGCTTCGTTAGGGTCCAAGAAGTGCAACCGTACAGTAGCACTGATACAACTATGGCTTGGAAGAATTTTCGCTTTAACTTGTCAGGGAGATCAGATTTCCATATCTCTGACAATTTGTTTAAAGCAGCCCATGCCTTTCCTATGCATGCATTAACATCACTTTCTGTTGATTTACTACCTGGGTATGTGAATTGTTTCACAGAGTTTACCATGGAGTATGGAGATGTCTCTTATTTTTAAGTGATAAAATTATATTTTGCTGCTTGATAACCAAAGGATTTAAAAGAACTCGAAAAATAAGATTAAAAATATCAAATTAATCTTTCAATGTTAATTTTCAGTGTAAATTTAAATATTGTTCTTTAAGTTTATCCAACATTTTCTTTTTATAAGACAAAAGTAAATGAGAATACCGTCAAGTTATTTTAAAGATATATCGCAATATGGCACTATTCAAATATTGATGATTAAATTAAATTAATTAAATGAATAGAAAATTTAATCAAGCAGGCCAATTAATTAATCCATATTGAAGTGGGCAGCTCATCATTTTCTCTAAGGCAATACTTGCTCATCTTGCTAGCCAAGCAATATATGGAAGATTGATGCTAAGGTTAATATATCTTTATCTCAGTTTCTCACTAAAATGATCGCTCACTCCGTTTTCCACTATTAATAATGTTTGATTTGATTAAGTAAGAAAAGATATATATATGAGTGGATTTGTATTATTTAAAGAGTGTAACATTGTGAAAAAGGGAGAAGTGTGATAGAATTTTACATGCATAGAATCATAGAGAATGCAGTGTAAGATTTTGCTAAGAAGAATGAACAGTGAATGGAGTTTAGTGAAAAGAAATAATATTGTGATGAATGTCTTTTATAGTAATATTCAGAAGGGAAATAAGCTTTTAAAGATATCCCAATACTATCAATGCCTGTAGACAAGACGACACACAAATATGAAAAGCGGACAAAAAATAAAAAAATAAAAAATAAAAAATCAGTACCCATGTCTCTATTCATTTATACAGACACACATACACAGAATGTTTTTAATCTATCTCAACACATACACACAAATATGAAAAGTGGACAAGGGGGAAAAAATCAGTACCCATGCTTCTATTCATTTATATATATATACACACACACAAACACTAAGACACATACACACAATGTACTGCCAGTTTTTAATCTCTCTCAACACATACACATCTATATAAACTATTATGACTGTTTTTGTATGGCAATAAATCAAAATATTTACAAAATTCCCAACTAAAAAAGGAAGGAGAGCAAAGCAGATGTCAGTGTTCTGTCATGTGTATTGGCACAATAAGAAAGTGCATGTGCATTCAAATATTTTAGGCCATATCTCTAAATACAATGAAGCTCTTCTAAATATGTAAATATAGTTTTCTTTCTCAAATGCTTAGAATTCATAATTTTAAAAAAAGAAACTGTACCTTGTTACTGTTTTATGTAAGAAAATGGAAATACCTCTGAGAAATATTTTCAGAATACCCAACAACCAAAAGGAAAGACAAAACATGCTTAGTAATTTGATATCCTTTTTATGGGTTAGATTCATATAAATTCTATCCTGTCTAATCAGGTATTGATTATTACTACTACTACTACTACTACAAACTAGTACTACAAAAAACAAGAAAGGAATTATATATATGGAGAAAGGTAGACCAAGGAGATTATTCTAGCATCTGAGGTGGAATGCCACATCTACCATCAGCTCCCCACTTTACCGCACAGATCCCTGTTCTACTCATATGCTGAGTTGGCGAGGGCCGCTATCGAACCAAGAACCTTGTGATTCCTAGGCGAACCCTCTACCTTAAATATAACAACATTCAATAGAATGAGTGAGTGAAAGTATTATGACAATAGGACATGGTCCATAGACTAAATGATAAGCAGAATAAAACCAACAAGACTGACATGCATATTTATTTGAAAAATACCAAAGAATTAACTCTGCAAAAATGTTAAAAAGAAAAAGATTATGTGTGTGCATTCTTGTCATTGACTACTCAACCTTGATCAGAGGAGAAGATTAGTAAAATGATTATAGATTTTACACTGATTATTTTAATAGTCAAATGTATTCAAACATAGGACGTTGTGATTTAAAAAAAGGTGGCAGGTCAATAATAATAATGAAAATACAGTATCTCAGAATTCAAACAATTTCAGATAGAGTTTGATGTAGTTTAAAATGTCCCACAGAAACAATATAAACAAATATTCTAGGCTTCAAGTGCTTTGCAGCACATTGTGAATAGTGGTATACAAAGTATAAAAGTGCACATGATCAACCTGCTACAGTTGTTATTATTATTATTATTATTATTATTGTTGTAGTTGTTTTTGTTTTTGTTGGTGGTGGTATTGTTACAACTATATTCTCATGTATGTCAAAGCTTATTTTTTAATTTTTTTTTTTTTACTATTTTATTTTATTATCGCTCATCTGAAGGCTTGCTGAAGGTGGCCATAAAGCTCAATGTAAAGTTACTTCCCTTTTGTTAAATTTATTTATAATTATTAAAAAAGTAACTGAATTGCAATGGAACATCAGACATTTAAAAAAAAAAAAAGTTGATTAAATGGATTTTAACAGCATGTCAACCTGTCTAGGGTTATTTTGTACCAGAGGTTAGAGAATTGCATTTATTGTGCATTCACATTTACATTTTTTGTGTAATTGTTTCTCAAGGAGCGCCCCTGGTTTAATGGTTATCATTGTAGGAAATGGACACAGTGACATGAATTCAAATCCTGGATGAGGCTGGTTGCAGTGCGCTATCACCCTTGGGAAAATTATACATCCAACTATTTTCCTTTCAGCTATGGGTAAATTGTAAGGATGACTGGGCTCTTTAACCTTGGTATGGCAACTGATCTAGTAGAAGGAAAATTCTGAATTCAAACCTGTTAAACTCCACTTAAAAAATTGGCCTTGTGTCACATCTTACTTGTGTGGAGGTGTTGGTAAATACATAGTTGTTTCTTAAGATGTTTTTCTTTATTTTTTGCACATGGCACTATCGAATACAAAAAAAATCTAAACAGATCTATTTGACTGATAGATGGGATGCTAACAGGTACTACCACTCCAGGTCAAAGTGGACTTGGGAGTAATTGAAATGAAGGAGTACTCCCAGATCTCCAGAACTACATCAAATGTAGTTTATGTCATACCCAAACATCATCTTTTGAAGGGGGTCTTACCCTTCTGCATATATATGCAGAATAAAAACAAACTATATATAAATATATAATACCAGCCATGTATTTATTAAAATTTGTTTTAAAAACAACGAGGACTGTCTAAGGTTGCATGCTCAAATTTTGAGTGTATTTATTCTGTTAGGATGATTTTGGGTAATGTGATGTAAGCAGTGACGTAGTTTCAGTTACAGACAAATAGAGACCTAATCTCCATTATTAATAGATACTGTTTCATATTTGAACTCAAAAAGACAAAATATTTTCCTTTGATTGATTGACTGATTTTAATGGCATGCAAACCTGTCTAAAGTTATTTTATACTTAGAGGTTAGGTAATCACATTCATTGTATGTTTATGTTTACATTTTTTGTATATAGTTGTTATTTATTTTTATTTTTTGCACACGGCCCTATCTATTACAAATAATTTTTAAACAGATCTATTTGACCCATAGATGGGATCCTAACAGGTACCACCACTCCAGGTCAGAGTGGACCTAAAAGTAATGGCAATCAAGGAGCACTTTACACTTCCCAGATCTTCAAAACTGGACCCTAACCATCAGTTGCAGTTTAGTGTCATTTCTAAGACATCCCCCCCTCTTTTTGCGGGGGGGGGGGATCTTACCCTCTGCAGGAAGTACAGTCAGCATAAGTCACACCGACAGGGTGATTCTTTAAGAGAGTGATGTTGGAAATATACAGAAAGAATATAAATAAAACATTAACAAATCTACACCTTGCTTTTTCATTTCGATAAATAGATACTGTTATTCATAGATAACAAGATAAAAAAACAAAATAAAACAAAGTCGGAATGTATATATATATATATATATATATATATATATATATATATATATATAATTCAGTTCAGCACTTTATCACACAAAAAATTCACAAACGTGAAAAGAATTGGAAGATGTAAATATAACTTATTACCAAACCAAAAACCAAATTGACGATAGAATGCAACAATATTAACAAATCTTTTTCTGTGTATATTTTTTGCTAACAGGTAAAAGTAAAAACATAGCCTCCAACTAAGTTTGTTGGTAAAGGTGAGGCAAGTGCAAAGTTATAAACATGCCCCAAGAAGTCAGTTACTTACAACAGAGGAACGATGCACTAACTTTTATCATTATTATTTTGCTGTTGTTGAACACAAAGAAGAGCCAAGCTGGATTTAACAAGTTTTCCCATGCCAAAACTCAAAATATCCTCACTGGAATAAAATGATTTCTGACAAAAGTATTTTTTCTCTTTCACATGCAATTCTGAGGGAAATAGGAACAATCATTTTTATGATAAAAAAAAATTGTTATCACTGATTTTATCAGTGAAACAAGCCTCAATCCTTGTAGAAAACAACTGAATTCTCTTGGAGCGCCAACACCACAAAAAACAAAAAAAAAAAAAAAAAAACAACAAAAACAAAAAACCCAAAAAACACATACACTGCTATGCTGTCAATGGGTTCATGCAGGTAGAGAAAAACTAATTGTGCTTTAATATACTTGGCTCCAACCTCTGCATCAACAACCAAATTCCCTGGGTACTTTCAAATTATTTCTTTTTAACAATTACCCAATACAAAAAAAAAAAAAAAAAAAGAATTGGAAGGATTTCAAAACTCAAAATAAATAAATGTCACACTGACATTAAGATAAACTTAAAAAAAAAAAAAAAAAAAACATTCGTTCTGAGGTCCCTGGTTGCTTTTTTTTTTTTTTTTAAACAGCCAATTTTTTCTTTTCTGTTGTCCTTATCTTTATTGTTGTGTTCTTTGGATAAAATGTTGTGTATATTACAAAAGATGAGGACAACAGTCTGAAAAATACAAACAATACACATTATCAAGCCTCATCTAAAAAAAAATCAGACAAACAGCCAATTTTTCATTTCAAAATTATAATGCAAATGATGATTAACTTCAGCAACAAAAGATTTTTATTTTTCTAGCCAACCAAAAAAATAACCAACTCCATATTGGGCACCAAAAAATTGACACTACTTTAAAATTAGGATATGGAATTCATATTTACCGAAATAAGAAACAAATATATTAAAAAAAATTTTTAAATATAAAAAATATTTTTTAAAAATGAAAAAAAAAAAAAAAAAAAAGTATAAATCTTGAAAATAGAAAGATTTCAAATGATAATCTTATCAAGCATTGTATAATTGATTTTTATTCCAAAGAATAATTGAGACATGGATAATCTAGAATCCATGCCTGGAAAACAGACTGCACATAAATGCATCCTGTTGTTAATATCAAATAATCAGTTACCCACAACATATCTTTCAGCTAATCAAACCTAATTATTCTTAATATTGCATAAAGATACAGACTCACTTAAAACACTCAAAGTGAAAACCATGCACATATAGAATTATACAATGATGAGTCAAAATATTATAACCACCATGTATGTTTCTACCCAACTCTATCATGAACTGGTACTATCACTCTGGGTCAAAGTGGACCTGGGAGTAATGGTAATGAAGTGATACTCACAGTTGCAGGACTGGAGCCTCATTGCCATTTGCAGTTTAGTGTAATACCCAGAACACCCCTATCTTTTCTTTTGAGGGGGTGGTCAGCATATTCAGGGCCATAAATCTTAGGAATGTAAATTGGAATAGCAAAATGCTAAAAACATGCTGTTATATATTTTCTAATGCTAATCTACCACTACATCCATATGTATGGCCTAGAGGTAGAGTCTCTGGCTCTGCGTTCTGGGGTCCCTGGTTTGATTTGTCGAGGGGGAGATCGTGGCATACACTGCTGATGAGACCTAATTAGGTTGAAACATCTATCCAATGTTCCTCATGTTGCACATGATATTCGCCAAGTTTGTTTGTCGTGATTATTTGATTATATCAAATTCTCTCTTTGTATCTTATACTGGTTACTTTGTCAAGATTAAAGTCTTGGCTACTATTTACCCGTAACTGGAGGGAGAGGAGGTGGATGCATACCTTTCCCAAGGGTATTAGAGCTATGTGAAATGTAAACAGGCTGGTCTAGGATTTGAACTCGGGTCGACTAGTTTAAAGATTAAAGTCTTGGCTACTATTTACCCGTAGCTGGAGGGGGAGGAGGTGGATGCATACCTTTCCCAAGGGTATTAGAGCTATGTGAATTGTAAACAGGCTGGTCTAGGATTTGAACTCGGGTCGACTAGTCCATTTCCTATGACTCTAGCCATTACATATACGCCTCCACTACATCCATATATGTATTTACCCAACCTCTCTTCAGGAGCATGATGCAACAGAAGGCCAATTTTTATGATAACTGTCACACCATAAGCACCTGTAACCATAAAACTGTACTATATACTTTGATTCAATCAGGCATGAACTCCAAAAAGACCTTAAAGTTTTCCTCTGGGATCCTGTATCAGAATGTTAACATTAGGTTTTTTAACTGCAGCAAATAACATGATACAAGTTCAGCAGGGCAAATTTCTTGATTCAACACACCCCATAAAAGTTCAATAGGATTAATATCTATGTATTAATATTTAGAGTCTGGTGACCCACAGCAACACAGTGAGGTCTTTGTGATCCGGAAACTAGTCTCATGTAGTGGAGGCAGGGTGTATTATCTTGCTGAAATATGTCATCACCATCATAGAAGACTTGTCACGAAAGGCTGTATCTGGTCTTAAATCATGTTGAGATATGTGTGACAGGACAAAGTATCTTCCACATGAATGATAGGAACCAGTTTTTCCCAGTATTGTATTACCCAAACCATCATACTGTCTCAACCAGCTTATTTTCAGACACTGTCTGCTGGTGCTGACACTTCCCTATGACAACAACATTGATAACAAAATGAAACTCATCAGAACAGGCAACCTTCTTCTATTGATACAAGATCCAATTCTGACATTCTCATGCCCTTTCAAGATGCTTTTAGAGATGGACATTGATTAGCACTGGTATTCTGACTGGCCTGCAACTACACAGCTCTGTGAAAGGTGTGTTTAGCATAATGGTTATCGCCATAAGAAATGGAATCAGTGACCCAAGTTCAAGTCCTGGAGGAGGTCTTTTGAATTCATTGTGCACTAATGACCTTAAGACAGGCATAAATCCATCTGTCCTCCCCACTCTCTCAGGTATGGGTAAATAGTTATCTAACCTTAAGCAACTAATCTTGGAGAAAGAAAAACTAAATTCAATTGTGTTACTTTACTTAAAAATTGACCATGTGTCACATCCTGTCCATGGTGGAGGGGTTGGGTATACATACACAGCGCTATACACACTAAGGATTGTTTATTAGCTTTGTTTATATCTTTGTTTAATGGCATATCAACATTCTTGGATTATTTAATGCCAAAAACAAACCACCCTTGTAGAAGAGCAGTAGTGAAACTAATGAACCCATAGGGAGTTCATACCTTTCCCAAGGGTATTAGTCCAAAAGTGAACGTAATAGCATAACTGGAGTTTTAACTTATTTACTACGATATTGCAGTTCAGCATGTTAACCACTTCTCCATGGGGACTCCCCCCCCACTACTACATATTGGGATACATTTCTTCCTTTATCTTTATTAACACTATAGGCAGTAAGTAACCATTCTATTGGCTTATACTTGACAGGAAAGCCTCTGTTCACTTCTTGCATTGCTAAGCAGAAATGTCTTCTGGCCATAGGAGTTTAGTCTTTATCAAAATCATTCTTCTTTCAAAAGATTCTCTGATGAATTAAAATATAAATACTGCAAAAAAGCAGAAGGTATATTAACCCAACCTCTCCGTATGAGCAGGATGTGACTCAAGGTCAGTTCTTAAGTAGAGTTTAGCTGGTTTGAATTCAGTGTTCCATATTAGTGAGGTCCAACAAAATTTGGAGGCTATTTTTCCAATTGTAATAAAAAGCAATAAATCTTTAAAATCTCTTTGGAAATTTATCCATACAGAATAGTTTCCTCTTTTAGTTTTGGAATTCTTAGTCTGTCTCATCAGTTATCTCATGCTTGAAAAAAAGCAATGCTTGTTTATAGAACTAGAAATATTGAAATGTCTGTTTATTTCTAATGTTTTTGTGATTCCACTTATCTTCTACAAGTTGTAAATGTGTATAAAAAAAGTGGATCAATAAGTCACTAGTTATAATTAGCTGAATTTTGATCTGAAATTTTCACTGAATCATTGATCTGTGGGATTAATATTCACCACTGAATTTAATGCACTGACAAGAATAATTATGTTTGAAAAATAAGTATTTGTTAAGTAAAATACTTTTTTTTTTTTTTTCTTTAGTCAGTACAGACTTACTGAGAAACTTATGTATTGTATAGTATAGTATATTAACTTTACCTCCCATTTCATCTTAAATGAGGATACAGTGCATTCAGTATATATATATATATTTACCAACCCCTCGGCACAAGTAGGATGCGACGCAAGGTCAATTCCTTAAGCGAAGTTAACAGGTTTGAATTCAGAGTTTTTCTTCAAGCCATGGTTAAAGAAACCAGTCTGCCCTGCTGTTTACCCATAGCTGGAGGGAGAATTGGATTCATACCTTTCCCAAGGGTATTAGCGCTATGTGAAATGCAAACAGCTTCACCCAGGAATTGAACTTGCGTCAATAAGTCCATTTCCTATGACTAACCATTAGACCATGTGCCTAATATATATAATTGAAACTTGAGCAAAAGTTTCATATATTGACAGGATATATAATATACAGTCCTCTTTATCATAGTTTGTAGCTGCAACATCTCAGGTTTATTTTATCTCCTGTGTTGTTGTGATACACTTGATAACCCTCTAGTGTGTAATATTAAAAAAATGCTTGATCAGTTGTCAGTTAAGGTTATTATACTTCACTTAACCAGATGAAGAGAGTATTGAATCAATTGTTGAAGTTTCCTGGCCACTGATTTATAATTATTTATTAATAAGTCCTGATCATATCTTCCAATTTCTGAGAACAATAAATATTTCTGTTTTGTTTTTAATTAAGATGATAATATAAGTAGATAAAAAATCAGTATGCAAATAAATCTGTCTGAAGAATAAATAGTCTAAAACTTCTAACATTCTGGCCAATATAAGAGCCTTTGTAATCACCTAATAGAAAAACACTGTAATTAAAAATCTTTGTAAAATAAAGTAGCTGTTATAGGAATAGGATTTTTTTTTTTAAGTAGTTAATTTAATGATTACACCGGGGAACAATTTATGTTAATTTACATGGCAGTTAAGATGATGGGTGGTTGGTGGCCAATCAGAACTAATCTCATTGCTTGATAAATTAGCTGCTTTATGTGGATAGAAAGACTGATGATGGTGTGTAGATTATTATTCCCACCCCGCTTCATTTTTTAACTATAATATTTATTGGTTTGGAAGAAACTCGCTACCCTGGCACCTGTCTGCTCCCAAGTTTCCTGGATTGTTTAGGTTCAACATCTATAGAGTTCAAATAAATACAATCATAGACTTTACTATTAGATAAGTAGCTTAAATGTGATTACAGGCTTTTTAATACCAATATCAAAATCCTTTGATAGAAAGAAGTAGACTGTCTGTAAAATCAACTCTCTTGGTTCATTTTATTTATCGTACAACCACAAAATCATTAAGAGAATTACCCTGTATTCTGATGTTTAAGTCAACTTCTAAAATTAATTAAAGTTAATTAACTTGATCAGTCAGCACCACAAAGTTAGTCAGCACCACTTCTATCAGACAAAGTTCAAAATGGTCAGTATAACCCATTAAGTAAGTAAAGTCGTCGGGGTTGCCTTGGTATCCCTTTTTCACTAGTGCTAGACCAAGGAGATTGTTTTGACATCCAAGACTGAGCACTATACCTACCATCAGCTCCTCGCTTTACCAAACAGATCCCTGTGTCACTCATATGCTGAGTTGTGAGGGCCTGTATCAAACCAGGAACTACACTAATTTTAGAGGATTACCATCTAGTGTGAAGAAGTCTCCATCTTGTTTGTAACGCATGAACTTTTTATGCGGTCTTGAACAAATATTGGAAGTATCACCCTCAAAGTGCAGCTGTATAGCCACTTGTCTCCTATCACCCAAACCATCTAGGTGAGATGAACAAGACATGCTGGACACTGCTGGAATAGCAAGGACAAGCTTATAAGTGATGTTCTCTTATAGGAACTTACAGATGGGCACACCAATGTGGGTCAACCATCAAAAACCTACATTGATCAGTTCTGTACATATACTGGATACTGTGCAGAGGACCTTCTAGGAGCAATGGTCGATTGGAATCGATGGTGAGGAAGAGTTATGGATATCTGCGCTGATGATAACCCATTAGGAGTATATATATATATATATAAAATAACCAACCCCTCCACACAAGCAGGATGTGACACAAGGTAGATTTCTTAAGTGGAGTTTTGTACACATACTGGATGCTGTGCAAAGACCTTCCAGCAGCAATGGAGAGATGGAGATGTGCTGATGATAACCCATTAGGAGTATATATATATATATATATATATATATATTAACCATCCCCTCCACATGAGCTGGATATGACACAAGGTTGATTTCTTAACTGGTGTTTAACAAGTTTGAATTCATAGTTTTAATTCTCCTAGACTGGTTAACTAATAAAGGTTAAAGAAACCTGCCCACCCTACTATTTACCCATAGTTGGGGGGAGGTTAGTTTGTTTTATACCTTTTCCAAGGGTATTAGCTATGTGAATTGCAAGCAGGCTTGTCCAGGATTTGAACTCTTCTCACCATTTCCTATGACAATAACCATTACACCATGCCCCTCCCATTAAGAGTATACAACACCTCCCAAATGTCATAAATGGAGTACAAAGACAACTTCACAAGTTTTATTTGTTATAACTCAGTGTTCTTTATTTATTATATGATTCATGTTGATGTAGCAATATAAATATAGAAATAAAACTATATCACTTCCATTAAATTATCATGGCTGAATAATTTAGTTTGAGACATCACAAGTTTTATGTGTTGTTATATATAACATATCAAACAAATATCACAAAGCACATTGCACATCAGTCATAATAGACGATGTTAGAAGATGTAGTAGTATAAATAACAAATAAAGATTACTAATGCACTTGTCATTTATGATTTGAATAAAGGAAATATATTTCAAGTCAGTGTAAAAAAAATATTAAGGGACCAACTATATATATATATATATATATATATATATATATATATATATATGTGTGTGTGTGTGTGTGTGTGTGTGTGTGTGTGTGTGTGGATCTCCTATTGATCTTGACATGAAGGCCTAAAAGTTCAGTTAAAGATGTAAACCAATAAACTGACTACACAGATGATTTGTTTATGGGAGTGAAGGCCTGTGTTGAACCAAACAAACTTTTTAGATAAGCTGATAACAGAAGAATGGTGCACCAATGTGCCACAGATTCTCCTGAATTACACTCCTCAAGTTTTGAATTCAGAGTTTTTCCTTCTAGACCAGTTGTACTACCAAAAGCTAAAGAGCTCAGTCTGCCATATATATATATATATATATATATATATATATATATTAAGAAAAATTTGAAAAAAACAAGTGTTCCGAAAATAGGAACACTTGTTTTTTTTTTTTCAAATTTTTCTTAATATGTTGGATTTATTTTCCATATTTACTCCCATATATATATATATATATATATATATATATATATATATATACATATACACACATACAAACACAGTGATGCTGATAGCTTTTTAATTAGTGTGTCCTGGGACGGATGTACTTGATTTGAATGAGTCCCCGGGAAATTTGAGGGGTCCCAACTAAAGTTTCTTAATGAATTATAGCATTTTTATTTGTGAACAACTAAAGCCGTCTAACTCCTACCTTGTACCCATACAGTGTAATTTGTTTCCAAAAAATATTGAAATGTATTTACAGTTAGCTGGAAATGGTGGGGTAAGAAAAAAAAAACACTGGGATGATTTTTCTGTGTCCTTTTAGATTTTCTATGTCAAGGATGCAGGACGCATAACTATCAGAATCTCTCTCTCCGTCCTTATATATATATAAAAATTACATAATATTACATACATTTTAAGTAGAGTAAAATATATTTGAAAGTATTATTTATCTCTATTATAATCATGATAGTTTAAAGTATTATAATTTCTACAGTAGATTTTTTTATATTATCTGTTAAAGAAAATATAAAACCTTTCATTCTTATGGAGATTACTTGTTACATTTGCAGAAAAGCAAGCTTCATAGTTACAATTGTATTGGAAGTATTTTTTTTTTCTTTCAAAAATATCATAGGTATGATTTCTGAAATAAATGTGTCAAAAAACTTCATTCACTATACTGATTACACAAAATGATAGCAAATACTAAAAATATATACAGAATACAAATAGATGCCAAATAGTGTTTTTTTTTTTAACTTGTAAGCAGATCTACTGAACACGTTAATATTTAACTACCTTATGTCACAAAACTTATTCAAAATCTATAGAAAACCAAAAATACATTTTGGCTTATCTTACTGAATTTTTTTTTAATAATTCACTCTTGAATCTTCTAAAACGTGAGGTATTAACCGCTGAATTTTATAAATATTTATCTAAGATTGGTTGAGTAAATTCTGACAGTCTGTATGTTGTCTATTGAAAATTAAGAAAGAAATTTTCAATGGTTAGGAATTAATATAAGTTTTACAGATAGAACTCTATCATATTTGTAATTAAAATAACACAGTGACTTGTTGGGTCACCTTTTAAGCATCTTTAAAAAAATAAAGGGAGGCAACTGTAATTAGCATTCAATAACTATCCTCCTTGTGCGTTACAGACAAATATATATGTATATATATATATGGTGTATTATTTTTATTATAAATTAACCAGTATTCTTAAAACTGGTTTGCATTGTAAACTTTGGTGGTAGTGTTACATTTTTTTTCTAATCTCTCCCATTACAGGAACTTTATGCTCTATGTATTGGTTGAACCCCAGTTTTTGAGATATCTTGAAATAAAAAGAAACACTTCAACAAATGAATAAAAAGTCATTATCACAACTCATTGATAAGATAAAGAGTAGATTAATAAGTAAAACCCAATCCAATTACATTGCAAAAAAAAAAAAAAAATGAATGTAAATGTTTAAAGGTTTATTTTTTTGAGAGAGAGAGAGAGAGAGAGAGAGAGAGAGAGAGAGAGAGAGAGCACAATGGTTCATTGAAACACCGTCCACTTTAAAGACTGCAGCTTTAATCATTGAAATTGAATTATTTCAATTAAACAATCTAAATGTGTTTATATCATTTCATGCATGAAATAATTACATAAGCAATTGATTGAAGTGAAATTAAAATTCATGGACAAATGAGCCAATTTAGTCCCATACAAACTATTAACTTAAATCTTCTATTTCTTTTTTTTTTAAATTTTTTTTTATTCATTGACTTCTTTTTGACTAATATTCATCCAACTTTAAGTAAGCTGATATATACAAGGCTCATTCAATAACTTAGGTGAATTTTGGGCTGAACTTGCACAAAGGTGTCAAAATTAGGGTGACCCAGAAAAAACAGAACCAAATTATTTATTTATTTTCCCATTAAACTAACCTTAAACCCTAAGCCTACCCCCCCCTTGTTAAAATTAACAGTTTTATTACAAAATTTGTGGGTTCTGTTTTTTCAGGGTCACGGTATACAGGGTGACACAGAAAAACAGAACCCAGATTATTTATTCATTTTCCCATTAAACTAACCCCAACCACTCCCATAGTTAAAATGAACAGTTTATTACAAAATTTGTGGGTTCTGTTTTTTCTGGGTCCCCCTAATTTTGACACCTTTCTGCAAGTTCAGCCAAATTTTGCTCAAGGAGTTGTCAATAGGAAGCACCATTTATAGTTGCACCTTTTTCAAGACAAATCAATAGTGATGGTCCTTTCATGTCCTGGAAGACTGTCAGCATGACCTTCTTTACTGATAACTACACTAGGATTTTTTTCTTTACTGGATGGTCAGTGGGTTTCTACTCCATGAATTGTTTTTATCGACTCAGGCTTGCAGTGTCTTATCTGTTTAGCTCATTTATAAACATTTTTTTGACTAAAACATGCTTCTTTGTACATATCCCACATTCTTCTGTAAATTTCATATGGTTGCATCAGGTACCAAACATTTGATGACACATCTGTTCAAGCCTGGAGCACACTGTTTGATTTGACTCCATTTTGAATAACCCAAAACAAATACTTTTAAGAGATTAAAATAATTTTTGCTATTCCAGAAAAAGCAGATTTTCATATATGAAAAAAAAAAAAAAAAAAAAAAAAAAGAAATAATTTATTTATTTTCAAAAACATCTTTTTATTTATTGAATGATCACCAAAATACTTTTATTATAACACTGGGCAACACAATTTCTTGTTGAGTTGGATCTGACATTTGTTTTTGACCTCTGAATCCAAAAATGACCCCACTCTTTTTCTATATCACATCAACTTTTTGAGCTACAGGATACCCTGATTTTTCTCAAAAACCATAAAAATACTGCATCTAACAAATTTGTCCTTATTTCATGGAATGTTTTAAAAATTGACATATAATGGAAAATAATAAAACATTATAATCCAACATGAGAATTTGTTAATAATGATTATAATTATTATTAACAAATTTCTGATGTTAGATTTTTTCATGTATATATTTACCAACACCTCCACACCAGTAGGATGTGACAAGATCTTAGAGCAGAGTTTAACAAGTTTGAATTCAGAGTTTTCCTAATCCTACCTAGCCAAGATTAAAGAGCCTACTCTGCCATACTACTTACCTATAGCTGGAGGGAGAGTAGTTGGATGCATACTTTTCCCAAGGGTATTACTAGCGCAATGTGAAATGCAAACAGCTTCGTCCAGGATTTCAACTTGTGTCGATGAGTTCATTTCCTACAACTAACCATTACACCTGGATTATTTCATGTAGATATTACTAAACAGAATTGTTTGTACACGAAACTATCAATGATTATTTCTACAAGCAAATATATGCATAAGTTTTAATGTAATAAAATGTTATATTAAATTAGAAAGGCTAATGAAACTAAATAAGAATGCAGATAAAATGATTTGAAACATGGGGCGTATAATAAAAAAATAGAACAACTTTGAAACTATTTCTTCCATCATTTTCCATCACTCCCATCTTTTATTGCTAAATTTTCCTAACTATTTAGTTTAAATACGAAGTAAAGAATAAAGTTACAGTTATTTCTTCTTATTAATGGTTTTCTTTAAAGATTTATCCCTGAGATTTTTGCTCATATTCATTAAGATAAAACCAAACAATTAGAAATCAATAATACCAAACATATATTTATTAAAATCAAATTTTTAAGATGAATATGCAAATTAGCCTTCCTGTTCACTCTGTAAACTGCTTTTTTGTTGTATATATAAATACAATTACATGTTATTAGTATGTAGATATGTCCAACATATCTAACTCTGGGACCGGGTCTTCGACCCTGGACCTTATAAACTAACATCGTTGATCCCAGGGGTCCATCCCCCCAGGCAACACCTGCCCGCTTGATTTAAACGGACAGGGCTGGGTTTATTGCCCAGTGCCTGAGGCCCCCTTGAGAGGGAATGCCAACAGGTCCCACATTAATAGGGCCTTGTGGGGTACATGATAAATATCTAGTATGCAGATATGGTCAACAGTATTAATAATGTAAAACTATTTTATTAATAATTGAGGTTTAAATAAAAATAAAATCATGGAGAATGTGACATAAATAACTTAGGGAATTGTGACTTGAGTAGTGATACAGTTTCGGTTACAGACAAACACACAATCTCTATTATAATAAGACTAGTAAATAAAAAACGATCTCCGGGCGATGTAAAAATAGATTTTTGAAACATATTGCCTGAGGGTTGGAGTAAAAAATTCAATGTCAGCGAGTTTGTACCCTAAGTAAGTAAAATCATCAAATTCATTAAAGGATTAAAAAAACAAACACTTTGAAATGTAAACTTTAAATATGTATTAAGATAAAACAAATTATATATAGATATATAATACCAGTCATGTATTTATTAAAACTTGTTTTAAAAAAAAAAAAGAGGACTGTCTAATGTTGCATGTTCAAATTTTGAGTGTATTTATTCTATGTTATGACGATTTTGGGTAATGTGACGTAAACAGTGACATAATTTTTGTTACAGACAAAAACCCGGAAGCGAATCTCCATTATTAATAGAAGATTTGAGTTGGAAATATCAGCCAAATAAGAAAATTTCTTGATATAGTTTGAAATTTAATCATCTAATCAGAAAAGTTTGAGTGAAATGAATTCTCCCCACCAAGTACAAAAAAAAATCTATTTCTAGGTTGAAGATATTGATATTCTGATACAGTACTGTGAGAGTGCAGTAAATAGGGCAGTAAAGCCAACAAGATTGGATACCTTTGTGATATGATCCTATCTGATCCTTTGCGACACAATCCAATTCCAGATATCAATCCAAAGCAATGGCTGTCCTGTTCCCAACAGAATAATTCTTTTACCAGCGGAGACGACTAAAATAGCAAAATCATTCAGACTGACTTTGAGATAAAAGAAATCCTACACAAACATGCTCATATCTACAAATTCTCATCATCAGCATTCGCACACACACACAAAGAAATCTGAGTTTACTAGATAAATTCAGAAGAAAGAAATTTCCATTGTTTAGGAATTAATGAAATATTACTGTCTGAATTAGGCTATTATACATAGACTAGCAAAAAAGATCCACCCTCCGAGTGGTGTAAAAATCAATTTTTGAAAGATATTGCTTCAGGGAGTGGGAGTTTGTTTTGTTTTACGCCAGACAATGTTTTTTTTTAAAGAATACATACATACATAATTCCACAAATTTTTTTATAAAAATTGAACGAATATTTTAATTTTAGAGTAAATAAAACGTTAAAAAAAAAAAAAAAAAAAAAAAATTCTTTTTAAATCTTGATTTTATCAACGTCCAAAAGGATGTCGATAAAATCGAGATAATTTTTAAAATTTTTTATTATATTACATTATTATATTTATCATATTACATTAAATTAAAATACATATCTTTCTTAAAGCTCTGGTTTTTTTAAAGAATACATACATACATAATTCCACAAATTTTTTTATAAAAATTGAACGAATATTTTAATTTTAGAGTAAATAAACGTTTAAAAAAAAAAAAAAAAAAAAAATTCTTTTTAAATCTTGATTTTATCAACGTCCAAAAGGATGTCGATAAAATCGAGATAATTTTTAAAATTTTTTATTATATTACATTATTATATTTATCATATTACATTAAAATTAAAATACATATCTTTCTTAAAGCTCTTTCGTAAAGAAATGTAAACAAATCTTTGAATTCTTATATTCTTTAATTGACATAAAAAATAGTTCTCCAGTCAAAATTCAAATAAATATGCTTTCTTTCTAATAAAAGCAAGTTTCCCACATTTAAAATCAAATTAATTCAAACAAGGTTTTTATTCATTCTATCTATTGATGATTTTGTAATGGGACGAAAGTAATGACATAGTTTCGGTTGCAGACAAATAGAGACCGAATCGCCATTATTAATAGATAATTATATCATTTTAAGCTGAGTTTAACAGGTTTGAATTCAGAGTTTTCCTTCTCCTAGATCAAGGTTAAAGAACTCTGTCTGCCTTACTATTTACCCATTGCTGAAGGGATAATAGTTGGATGCATACATTTCCCAAGAGTATTAGTACTATGTGAAATGCTACCAGCCATGTCCAGGATTTGAACTCATGTAGCTATGTCTATTTTCACTGATGATAACCATTACACAATGGATGTATAACAGATATAAATAATACTGTCAGATTGAACAAGTACTATGCTAGTATAAAAATAAGTTTTAATAAAAGCAAAAACCTAATTTAAAAAAATCAAGTGAAAGATAAATTGAAACATTCTGAATGAATCCACTTCTTATCGTAATAAATAGCTTTGTTGTTGATTAATAAGATCTTATTTTGACAATGTTTTGAGTTTCATCTCTATAAAAGTTTACTCTTATAAAATTCAGACTTAATAAATAAAAAAAAATGTCCAATAAGCACGTCTGATGGCACCAAAAATTAGTAGGAAGAGAGGGACAGGGAGAACAAAGAAGAATAAAAAACAAAAAACCCCAGAGAATGTGTATATATATATATATATATATATATATATATATATATATATATATATATACACATACACACACATGGATATAGTAGAGTGTGTATGCGTGTGTTTTATTTGAGCATTTTATTGAGACCATTATCAAAGATCAACAGACTGAAACCTAAAAACCTTGAGTATCACCAGATTTCTGAACCCTTTGTGAGGTTTCTTTTGATGTTTATGTATAGAGAATATCAAGCAAATTTAATGGCTTTTTTGACCAAAATGATTGGCCATAATGCTTTTTGGTCAAGAGGCACTTAGCTATTCTGTCTGCATGTTTGTATGCACACACACGCATATATGTTTATATCATATATAGATTTGTGCATGTGTGTTCATGGGTGAGATAAGGAGTGGCTTTAGTAGTACCAGCAAACTTTTATTTCTGTAAATTATGGACAGATCCAAAATTACAAAAAATAAATAAATAAATAAATAAAAAAAAAAATGCAGTAATAAACAGAATTTTCAAAGTAAACAACGTCTAGCATTAATATCCTATTGCTTTATTGAAAATTCTTTCACTACTTTACAAACCACAAAATTAATTTTCAAAATAGATCATTGAAAGTGGGGAGAATAAATTAAGGAATCTACAAAGTTAATTTTGAATGTACATACCCAACCCCTCCACAGAAGCAGGATGTGACAAGGTCATTTTTTAATGTAAAGTGGTTTAACTGGTTTTGAATTCATAATTTTCCTTTTCCTAGACTGGTTGCCATATCAAAGTTAAAGAGCTCAGTCTACACTACTATTTACTCATAGCTGGGAAAGGAGTGTATTCAACTATTCTCCCTCCAGGATGAGGCTGGTTGCATTTCACATAAGTCTTATGTGAAATGCAACCAGCCTCATCCTGAATTTGAACTCGTGTCACCGTGTTCATTTCCTATGATAACCATAACATTACAGGCACCTCCATTTAATTTTAAAGAATCATTTCAAGTTCACTAATCTGAGCATAATTTTATTGGGCAGTTTGTTATGCAACAATACTAATAATGTAATTAATATTCTGTATTAATAATACTACAACTAAATAAAGTAATGGCATGGCTACTATACTACTTTTAGCTGTGTTTCATACATTAATTAGGTTGGATTAAAACTATACA
>CM042150.1:54360322-54365322 GCA_023376005.1 Doryteuthis pealeii
GATGAACCTTCATTAGAAATGGAATGAAAAAATTCATCACAATGGATAAAATAAAGGGTTCAGTTCAAAGTCCTGTGAATGCTTTCGATTCAGATAAGAAACACTTAAAAAAGGCCGGAGGGTGCATTGGCTGAAATGTTGTGTATATAACAATAAAGATGAGGACAATAGCACAAAAAATCTAAATATAAACTAATTCATACATAAACTTTTATCATTTAGTGCCTTATAGTTATCAGATACACTAAACATTGCCTTTTGAAGATAAAGTTGGCATAAAAACATTTGACTGGATTAAACCATAAATCACTAAAGTAAACATGGCCTAATTACGGATATTTTTTAGTTACTCATTTAAGAGTCCTATCCTTTTTATAGAATTTATATTATATCTAATATAACTGCAAATATGGGGAAGTACTCTAATTAGCATTTAATAGTCATCTCCCTTAAAATGTTCAAAGTGAGCAAGAATGTAAATCTTATGTTATTAACTTGAAAATTAGATTGAAAATTGCTTTATATTGTGCTCACAAAAATCTCATGATGTGCCATTTTTGTTTTGTTATAGACCCATACATAGCAAAAATCAAATTATTGTGATATAGATTGTCCAGAAAAAAGAAGAACTATTATGAGAGAAATACACTTAAAAAGAACTTGTAAATATTTACAAAGAAGAGATAACAATAGTGGCATTAATATTTTCAGCTTAAACAGCAAGTTGTCAACACTTGATAGCTTAGCAATCAATCTTATTTAAAATATTAGTAATTAGTTCATAAAAATCACAATTAAATGATCTTTCCTTTTGCCCTTCATGACCTGTGATAAAAATTGGTCCTTTCTCATCTTTTATGAGAAATAGTAAATGTCTTCATGTGCTACCAGCCTGATGAGAAACTCCGGCACTCCTATCTTCCTGATTGACTTGCTGAGATTATTAATTATTACCTGGATCTTGTTGAAGTGAGTTAGTATACTGTTGGTTTGAACAACAGCAATTAGCTAAGCACAACTGAACTGGTGCCCAAAAACAGCTGGTATTTATGGAACTCAGGAATGCTCCATTCATGATTTTGGGTGATTCCATTCCTTGAGTCCTGATTGGCTGCTTGGTTTCTGTGGTTTTATGATGCTTGATAAATACTCTGGAAATTTGCAGTAGGCTTGCAACAAGGTAAGATCCGTATTGAGTTATGGCTTCCTTATTGTCTTGTCTTACCAATGCAACGGTAATTGGAATTCTTCTACAGATCTCACTAACAAATTCTGGAGTTTTTTTGGTTTTTCTTTATCAGAATGGTCAGTGAGGCTTCTGAGCTGCCATACCTTCATAATTACCATTGGACTCATCCAATTCTTTTTGAATCCTCTGTACTGTCCTTAGATGGACATCGAAAAACTCTGAAATCTTCATATTGGAGCTTCTGGAATGAATACCAAGCAGTAAAGCATGCCATTCCCAAATTTTTGGAGAAGCAAATTGCATCAAGGTGCTGCTTTCCTCACAGACAGAGCCTAACTTACTCTAGTTTGCTGCACAGTAGACAAAATCTGCAACAAAGTGCATATGCAAAATTGAAAATTTAATATGGTGACCATTTAACCATTGCCCCCTGTAGATTGTGGATAAAAACCCCTTGAAAGGATTTACAGTTGAAAGGTTTTTGTGAAGCCATACATGATCATTTTGAGGTCAACAACTGTTGTTACACTGCAACTCAAAAATTTATATTACCATTCTCTATACAAATCAACATATATCAATTATTATCTGTGTTTCTTTTCTGATTTCTCTATCATTAAAAAAAAGAAAAGATATGAACTTTATGATCTAATTTTAGTAGTCAATGAATTTAGCTTTGTTAACATTAGTCATATCTGCTTTATTTGGTAGAAATCATCGAATGATTAAAAAAAAAAAAAAGTAAAGGGAGTCTATCCCCTTTTCACTAGCGCTAGACCAAGGAGATTGTTATTGTGTCTGAGGTGGAGTGCCACACCTACTATCAGCTCCTTACTTTACTGCAGATCCCTGTGCTACTCATAAGCTTGGTTTGTCAAGGGCCGGTATCGAACTAGGAACCTTGTGGTTTCTAGCTGAATGCTCTACCGACTGAGCTAACCTGGGCCTATATCAAGAAAGAATATTTGAATTTAAGAAAAGAATAAGTATAAATGAATTGAAACTTGTGTCTTTTGCTTATAGAAATGGTTCCTTGAATTCTCCATGGCCTTAAAAAGGGTGATTAGCATTATTGTGCTCAAATGAAGGATAACAGTTAATCTCCCTGCAGTAGTTACAGAACTGCCAGCCAGAAAAGTTTCCAGATTCAATTGAGTAACATTTATTTATTTATTTAGTCTTTTTCTACTGTGAATGACATTTTCAAAAGGCACCACAGCATTTTTCTTATCCAATGCTACATTCATCTTTTGTTTTTTTTTTTTATTTCTTGTAAGTAACTTTTAGGCTTGATGGGATTAGAAAATAGATAAGTTGTATTGTTAAATTGCAAAAAAAAAATAGATAAAATAAAAAATAAAAATGGAGGAGAATCCTTAATTCACAACAATGAAAATGTGGAATTATTCGATTAGGCTTTTGTTAATGATTCAAGTGTATCTAAGAATGATATAAAAAAAATTATTTTACATACACTAATATATATATATATATATATATATATATAAAATCAATGGTGTGTATGGGAATATATATATATGCATCTATTAAATGTAGATATGTGTATGTATACATACAAAGTTAAATAATCTATGTGTACATGAATGCACATGTCAAGAAATTTATTGTTCCCCTCTCACCTTGAACATCAGTGTCTACAAAATGCCCCCCCCCCCAAAAAAAAGTAAAAGGAACTTTAACAAATTAATCTGTTCATCTGTTGCCCATGTTTCAGATATTTCACATAGCTCTCTAAATCATTCAATAAAAAAAAAATAAATAAAATCATTTTTTTTTTTTTTTTTTTTTTTTAGAGGGAGCCATTTTGTAACTCAAGCTCTCAAAATTTGTCTATAGTAGCTTTTATATATATATATATATATATATATATATATAATATAAAATAAAGGAATGACTTACTGGAATGACTTACTGGTAAAAATATTGGGTTGGTACAAGTGTTACTCGGATAAGTCAGCATTATAACAAATATAAAGTGCTCAATACATAAGTAGAGTGGATTTATTATTATAGTATGTACAGAAATAACCTACTCTAGTTTCACCATAAGGATCTTCAAGGTTAAATCCACTGAATTAATCAAGATATTGATTAATCACCACTAACTGCAGGAGTTCATATGGTAAATAACACTTTTGTGATTAATGAATATCTTGATTAATTCAGAAGAATTAACCCTGAAGATCTTTATGGTGAAAGTTGAGTACGTTATTTCTGTACACACTATAATAATAATAATATATATACATACATACATACACACACACACACACACACACACACACATTAATGATAAGTAGATTAGAATACCCTCTCTTAAATCCCACATAAAGAAAACCAACCTTTCTAGCATGTTTCACAAACTAAACTAGAATCAGCTAATCTAGTGCTAGTGAAAAGGGGATAGACTCCCTTGCTGTCTGGCTGATACCAAATTTAGGATGCCTCAATGACTTATTGTTGTGGCCTGGTTAGGGGCCAGAATAAAGACACAAGAGAGGAAATGAGTTAAATAAATATATTAACAAAGAACAGTAGTACAAACATATACAAATGACACGGTTACACACGAGGCTGTCTTATTGGCTATCCACTGAAATATTAACTCTCGCTTAAGTGCAGAACTGCTGCTATTTATAGTTGGAAGAGTTCATACGTGCATGGTAAATTACCATAACACTTATATATAACCAGAATTAATTCTTTCTCAAAGTCCAAATAAAATAATTTAGTAAACATATTTCTCTTATATTCCTGAATGGTAAAATATAATTCCTTACAAACTCCCGAGAGGAAGATTTAAATTTTCAAACGGTCTCATTTATCATTCACGTTTTTCAATATTATTTTAGATATCTCTCTCTCTCTCTCTCTCTCCCTCTCACACACACACACACTGGCGTACTCTAATACGTCTTTCTCTTTCCTTCTTTCATTCGTTGATCTCTTCTTTTTAACTCATATTTGTGTATCTATCTATCTATCTGTCTGTCTGTGTTTGTTTTCCTTTTACATTCAAAGAAGCATCATTAGATATATACACAGACAAGGATGGAATGAAAAAGAAAGAAGTAAAGAAAAACTGACAGAAGGTAAAGAAAAACTGACAGAAGGTAATAAAGAACAACAAAGAAAGAAGGTGAAAATAGACTAATTGAAATAATGCTAAATATCTACCGATCTATCTATTGTCTTTTTTGAATTCCAAAGAAGGGGAACATGAGCAGTATTAGATAGATAGATAGATAGATAGATGGATTAAATAAGGCCGAGCTATCTATGTATCTATGAAGATTATATATATATATATATATATATATATATATATATATAGAGAGAGAGAGAGAGAGAGAGAAGGATTGTGTGTAGCATTGTATTTCTTGCCTACAATAAACAAACATGGGTCCTGAGGACGGTATTTCTTAAAAGACAAGGGAAGAATAAAACAAGTAGTAGAATACTTATAATCAGTTTAGTTCATGGGATATTTATCTACTGGTGTATATTCTGAATAAGCAAATACTGTGCTATGTACGGTTAAAAACTAATGCACGAGAAATGGAATTGATAAAAGGAAATTCACCGAACGGCTGAGGTTTCAGTAAAAGACTGGTTCAGCAAAGCAACTCAATAAAAAGTGCTGCACATATGAGGATAACTTAGAACAAAGACCATGTGACAGATAGTGCAACCTTTTAAAAGATCCTATTACACACCTAAGAGATGTGCAAGAGGACGCGGATTCAACTATGACAGCTGCCACTATCTGCATTGAGCGGCAAAAGCCATA
>CM042150.1:54370322-54402822 GCA_023376005.1 Doryteuthis pealeii
AGTGGCCTTACAGTTGCTCTTTTGTGGGGTGCTACTTTCAAGATTTGTTCATGGCAGCACACAGAATTCTTGTACAGTTCTAATCTAGCTTTTTCTCCAAGTGAGTCCAAATAGTACACGGCTACAGCTTGGAAGAATTTGGCTTTATCTTAGAGAGATCATTGATCATATAGAAATAAATATAAGTTATGGTAGTGTGGACATGAAGTCAACAGTGTTTAGTAACTGACACTTTCTTATCTATGGGATTTTCAAAACAAACTTGGTTTGAAAATCACTTAGACGAGAAACTCTCAGTTACTAAGTGCTGTTGAGTTCATGTCCATGCTACCATAACATATATACACACTCTATCAATAATATTGAGCACTAATTATAAATATAGCACTCAATATATTATATATACATATATATTGGTTTGGTGGTTTGTTTTGAAGGCTATCACAATGCAAGTGTAAAGAAAAATAAGTTAACTATGGTGTTGTTTGTTAACGTGTCATTTATTCTTAATATTTCAAGATAAAAATCTCTTCTTCTGTAGAAGAAATTTTTATTTCAAAATATTAAGAATAAATTGACAGGTTAACAAACGACACCATAGTTACCTTATTTTTCTTTACACTTGCATTGTGATAGCCTTCAAAACAAACCACCAAACCAATATAAACAATACTTCAAGCAAATTATAAAATACACACACACACATATATATATCACCTATTTTGTTTTATACATATAAAAAGGAGATTATAATTCAGTCTAAGTATCAGACAAAATGTATATTTTCTTGTTTATAATTCAAACAAAAACAATTTTGATATAAGGACAAAGGATTCAGCAAATTATTCAAATAGAAAAAACTTAAGATAAAGAAAATCAAAGAGAAATGATTACATGAAACAAGACAAACATTTCATCACACCTAAAAATATTCCTTTGAATATTGATTTATGTAAAGAGTTTCCCCATTGTGTTTGCTTATATTATAAAAATACCTTTCTAAGATTTCATACCTAATTTCAATAGCCTGAAATGTCAATGCCAACACACTATCTCAAAAAAAAAAAAAAAAGATTTCAGAGAGAAAGAAAAAAGAAAAAAAGAAAAAGAAAAAATTTTTTTTTTTATTTTTACTATTTTTTCATTTCAGTATTAAAGCAGGTATCCCAACAAAATCATCCAGTCTTAAAATTTCTAATTCAATAAGAGATTTTTTCTTGTGGAAATTTTAAAGTATTTCCTTGAAACGCCTTTAAAAGGATGAAAAGAAAATGGAATTTGTTCATTGACCAGAATTGCAACATTGATTTCATCTGTTTGAATACCTCTAGCAATCTCCAAATCAATAAGCAAGCTCAACAATAGAATCAATTCTTAAACAATCAAATGCTTCACTAGAGTTGATTCCAATTTAAAGTATTCATATCATAACCACCACCATTAAGAAGAGTCAAACTTCAGAAATCACTTTATTTCACACAATATTTGAACAAGTCCAGACAGAACTTTAATCATCAACCCTGAAAATATTCATCATCATCATCAGCATTTACTGTATTCTGTCACTGTTGTATTTCTCTGAATTTTTTAGATGAGGCTAGATGATTAGTATTATCTGTATTATTCGGACTATTGCCCTCATCTTCATTGTTATCTGTACAATGTTTCAGCCAATATGCCCTCCAGCCTTCTTCAGGTATTTCTTGTCGGACTCTGGAACCTTCTTGTTGTAATCGGGAGACATCACAGAACTTTCAACCTAACTCTTTATTCAGCCCACAGGAGTATCCTGTTCTCATTCTGCTAACCATAGCTGGGGTAGAGGCGTTAAGCTGTGTTAATTATTATTCTATACCTGAAGAAGGTCGGAGGGCACATCGGCCAAAACTTTGTACAGATAACAATGTAGATGAGGACAATAGTCTGAATAATGTAGAAAATACTAGTCACTGTAGTAGTTTGGAACATCTTACAGCAGCATTCAGTCCTTCCTCATTTGAAGTCACTCTTGTTCTTTCCTTTGTGAGGGTCCTTAGCTCCCTCAGTCACTTTCCAGATCTTAAGGCTCCCAAATAATACAAACACTAATAACCTAGCTGGGGTGTCTATTGATGAGTTTAGTTCATCATAAAGCGACTTGATGATGAATGGATATTTGTCAGAATCTCTCAGTGGGTGGGTCATAAATGTTGATGATTGGTATCTAATGGTGGAACTGTTTCTCAACAGAAGAGATAAGTCTATGGCAGCAATGCCGTCATTGACTTACCTATAGTTGAGAACAGGATCCAGTAGCCTGGGTCCTATTATAGTGAATATAGGTATATACTAGGCTTTGCTTAGTTGTGGCACCCAGTAAGACTCCAATTCAAACTTTAAACTGATGCAGTAGGATTAATATAATATTAATATCTTCAAGCTGGAATATAGCCATCAGATCATGTTTTTAAGTTATGAATATTTAAATGATATATACACAATGTTACTTCACATATATGGTATATTGTGGGCACCTCACATGGTAGATTTGCAGACCATTGTTAGTGAGTTCGATTCACACTGGGCGTCTCATACTTCTGACCTTGTGCCACATCTAAGTAAATAACTATATTGTATATTGTCACATTGGAAAGCAAATTTGAGTACATGAACTAAGTAAATTATATTATATTCTCATATTCATATTTGTAGAGCACCCACATGAACACAATACATAAGAAACTGACCTCATTTCAAAAAAGCCTTTGATAAATTCATTCCTAATAACATAAGTATAAGAACTAAATATACAAAACAATTGTACACCAAACAGGTGATAACTATCAATGAATGAACCATGTTGACATAATTTTCAATATTCTGTTCTTTCTTTTCCTATTCTCTGATGATGATGATAAATGTATTTTTGGTGTGTGTGTGTGTAGGTGTATATATATATATATATATATATATATATATATATATATATACACACGTGTGTGTGTGTGTGTGTGTGACTATAAGTAAATAAGTATAAAATCTTAATCATTTCAGGATTTTTTTCCACTAAAATGACTAAAAAGTACTCAATATAAAGAGGTAAATAGATGAATAAAATCAAATGGTTTAAAATACAAATCATTTAAAATATAACTGACTTAAGTTTCTCATATTAGCACGAATCTTCGGGCTATTAAATCATATGTGTGTGTGTGTGTGTGTGTGTGTGTATATATATACATACATACATACACACACACACAGTAGAGTTGTGTAGTGTAATGATATAATCATAGGAAATATTCATAGTTTAAATTTTCAACAAGACTGCATTTTATATAGCACTAATGACTCTTGGAAAATGTATGAATTCAGCTATTCTCCCTCCAGCTATGGGTAGATAGTAAGGCAGACTGGGCTCTTTAACCTTGTATAACCAGGAAAGCTTTGAATTCAAACCTGTTAAACTCCATTTAAGAAACTGACCATGTGTCATATCCTGCTCATGCGGAGGGATTGGTGTGTGTGTAAGCTTTCATTGAGATGTACTTATTAATTTTTATCTGAATTTCTGAGATGAGAAATTATCACTATTAAACACAGATTTATTGTCATCTTGATTGTTAGTTTCAGCTATTTTACTCTCTGACCTTCTTTAGGTGTCTGTCATATTTGGTAATTTTCAGACAAAATGAACACAAGTGGCATAAATAACAGAATAATTAACTCATTTGAACAGACTGAATAAAGGTTCAGTTTGAAATTACAAGAACTCTATTGATTATGATGGACATCTGAAGATCTCAGCGTATAATGTCCAAATGGACTCTCTTGTCGATTCTGACGCATGAGGGTTCATCCAATGAACAACCTTCACAGTGTTTTATTTATAGTGGTGAAGGCTTGTGTTGGACCATCCGCACTTTTTGAATTCGATAGGAAAGAATTGGTGCACAAGGAATGTCACAAACCCAATCAACAACTGACCTCAGGTTTTTCAAATTCAGAGTTTTCCTTCTCTAGACTGATTACCTATCCAAGGTTAAAGAACCCAGTCATAGCTGGAGGAAGAATATATGGATTAATTCCTTCCCCAAGGGTATTAGCGCTAAGTGAAATGCAAACAGCCTTGTCTAGGATTTGAACTCAGGTTGACGAGTCCATTTCCTATGACTAACCATTATGCCACTTCCATACAATGTCCAAATGGCAACTATAACAACAACCAAGATATAAAACAGTTCGATTAAACCAATTTTGATTTAACTTATAAAGAATTTGACCAAAATTATTGTGTGGTATTGATGAAAAGAGAAGCTTCCACTAAGCAATATCACACATTCTACAAAGACATTTTAGAGTTTATAAACAAAACTGATAGAATCAGGTTTTCAATTTAAATTAGTTTTATTGTCAAGATGTTGAAAGGCATATCAATAAATATGGTAATAACCTACTGAAATAAAGTGAAAATTTACAATATGTATATCATGATAAAAGAATGTTAAATGCTGAAATTTTAAATTATCATTAATCATCCAACATCATTGACCAGTAAAAAATCCTCCATACATAGCAAACTTCAAGTAGAAAACAAAAAAGTTTAAAATAGTATTTGTATGTGACTTTCATTTAAACATCTTTCTTCACAACACACTAATATATATATATATATATATATATATATACACACACACACACACACACAGTGATGCTGATAGCTTTTTGATTTAATGTATCCTGAGACATACATATTTGCTTTGAATGAGTACCCGGGAAAATTATGGGTCCCAACTAAAGCCGTGTGACTCCTACCTTGTAACCTATCCTGTGTAATTCATTTCTAAGAAACTATTGAAATCTATTTACAGTTAGCTTGAAATGGTGAGGGAAGAAAAAAGAAAAACACTGGGATGCACAGATACGATTTTACTACGTCCTTTTAGATTTTTGTGCATCAGGGATGCAGGACGTACCTTTCAGCATCTATATATATCTAAACTAGGTAAATTGTTGTTGGGATTGATTCTAAGCAGGTCTTCTTTTTTTTTTTTTAAATCATCGAAATATTAAAATTGGTATAGTCTATGTTGAAGTTCAATGCACAATAACTGGGGAATTATATACAGTGCAATAAATTTGGCATAGAAAAGGTTTAAATACCAGTTATATTAACTGTTATAAATTGGCTTCATCAGAGTGTGTTTCCCAAGAAAATGTCTTTTCTTGGTAAAAACAGTCTGATGAAGCCAATTCATATCAGTGGAAATAAATTTTATGTTAATATGACTGGTATTTAAACCTTTTCTTTACCAATATATATATATATAAGAAGAGGGAGAGAGATATGTCTGTACATATTAGTTGAAATATCTTTCATTGTGTGCGGTATGTTTCTCTTGTTATTTCCATTTTAAACATTTGTGATAAAAAGTTTCAGAGAGGTCAATTTCTAAAGATGCATCATATATATATATATATATATATATATATATAAACTGAATGAAATTCCTAAAAGAGAAATATCATAAAAAGATATGCTATCCAAAGTGTCAGCAAAGAGAGAAACTGACAGAATAGTGTAAAGATATTTACAACAAAAATGATTGTAGTAAAGAAGAAGAAGAAGAAGAGAGAGAGAAAATTGCTTGACTGTTATTATACATTGATTTTTTAGAACAATTTCAAGTGTTGTACATTTTGGCCTTCCTCCATGTGTTTGTCACATTTGGCTAAAACATTGTGATAAAGATAATGACGAAAAGAAAAATAAAGAAAAATAAATGAACTGAACTCAAAGAATCAATGTATAATAATAAAAGTATCTCATTTAAGAAATTCAGAGAAAAAATTACTTCTGTTATACTCCATTATATCCCTTTACTTTTTTAGCCTCCATTTTGGAACACTTTACTTTCATCCTTTTGTTTTAATCATCAATTCAATTGAAAAAGAAAGAGTTAATATTATTGTGAATGTAGCAAAATCAAACAAGTCTTATTAGTTTTTCTTTCCTTCATTTTAGACTTTTCTTCTTCTTAGTTGTACTTCTTTCTTTTCAGATAATTATGTTCCTCTTTTTCTTTTATTCACAGCTTTCTTTTTGGGCACATCTTTTTTTTCTCTATCATTTTCTCTCTGTCTCATTTCCCTGTCTCCTTTCCCTTTCTCAGTTTCCTTTCTTTTCATCCACATAATTATCTTCCTCTTTCTTTTCTTTTTTTCACTGGTTTCTTTTCTCCCGTCTCCTTTCCCTTTCTCAGTTTCCTTTCTTTTCATCCACATAATTATCTTCCTCTTTCTTTTCTTTTTCACTGGTTTCTTTTCCACACATCTTTTTTTATCTATCATTTTCTCACCATCGCCTTTCCTCTCCCCACCTTATTTCTTCTCTCTGTCCCCTTTCCTTTCTCTGTCCCCTTTCCTTTCATCTTTCCTTTCTCTGTCTCCTTTCAACTTCTTTTCTTTTCTCTATCTTCTTTCCTTTCTTCATTTATTTATTCAATCTACCATTGAAAATTTACAAATTTCCTCCTTTGTTTCCACAGCTAAAAACAGTTGTGGTAGAACTTTTCAAAAGATCTGAGTAAACAGTTAATGGCAAAGTTCCTCAAAAGACACTATTCAACATTTTTCTTTTCTCTAATTCCTGCCTTCCATTTGTGTTGATTCTTATTTTTCTTTTCTAAAGAATCCAAAACGTAAGCAAGAAAACATTCCAGATAATCTCTTTACCCTTTCCAAACGGACGCTAAGCCACTAATCATTCCTATACAAGTTTCCTTTACCAACCCATCATTTACATCTCTCTCTCTGCTGTCCTCCTCTATGTACAAACACCGTAAAAGGACAAGTCTCTATGAAAAAAACAACCCCAGGTTCCCGAGCAAATGCTGCACATGCTCAAAACAGCTTTAACAAAGATTGGTCGTCCTATGACCAAAAAATAAAGAAAAGAGGAAAAAAAAAAATGGGGGGGTGGGGAGAAAGAAAGAAAATCCCTATTGCCACAAAGTGCTGAATTACCAGCCATTTTCTACTTTGAAGTAAAGCTACAAAAATGCAGATGTTGTGGCAATTTGATGGCTAGGAAATAAATGTAAGTGTGTTTTGTGTATATGTGTGTTCGCATAGATATTATTATCAAAGACTTCTTGCCAAAGGAACTTGCTTGATCAACTCCTGAAATCACCAATGTCATCAGTTGGCAGAAAAAGAAACATTAATACTAATGATTAGTAGAAAAAAAAAAGAAAGAAAAGAAAAAAATTGGCAAATTATTTGTTTTGAACAAGTATATATATATATATATATATATATATGGTGAGAATGGTATATATATATATATATATATATATATATATATATATATATATGGTGAGTCTAGATCTCAATATATATATTATATTTGTGTGTGTGCATATATATATATATATATATATATATATATATATATATATATATATATATGTGTGTGTGTGTGTGTGTGTGTGTCTATAATATATATTTTGTATTTTGTTTGAAGCATGGGTGTGAAACAAATGAGAAACTGTTAGATGTTATGTGTTAAGTTTCATTTTATTTCATTCAATATTTCAAGGGGCTAAGCCCTATTCAAGAATTTCTAGACTGTATTTCTAGACTCACCAGATATACCAACAAAGAAGCATACGTGGACTCCACAACGATAACATACACACACACATATATATATATATATATATATATATATATATATACACACACACTCATAAGTGTTGGTAAACATCTAAGAATTTGAATAGACATGGAAGGATTGATGTGGGTATCTACCCATATACAGACACAATATAAGGGAGATGGAACAGCTGCCAAAAGACATTATTGGAAAATTCAGAGTCACATGTAAAATGTATTGGGTAGCTTTTATAGATTTGCAGCTGAAAGAGAGGGGAGAGGGAAATGAGGATGAGAAAGTCAAAGGAAAGTAATAAGTGTAAACGATATCTATTAGCAGCAACCTGGATGTGGCTGTGAGAAATATAGGAATATGATTAGCTGATTTACAAAAAAAAAAAAAAACCAATGAGATATTCTTACAAAAACATGAGGGATTATGGGTAGAGTATATGGAAAAGTTAGGAAGATATTCATGACTGAATTACAAATTTACAAGGAACAGTGGAGTTTGTATTTTTGAATCTGGGAATCTTATATAGCATAATTGTTAGGAAATATTGCAAGCAGACTATTGTTAGTGAGTTAGATTATCACTGAGTGCTCCATATTTCTGGCCTTGAGCCCAAAAATCTAAGCTTAGAACACACACACACATATATATATGTGTGTGTGCATACACATATCGATACACACATATATACACATGCACGATTGCTCAAAATGTGTATTTTTTTTTTCTTCAAGTGGTCAATATTGTTCCTATGAAGCAGAGTCAATTAAAAATCTAAAATATTGAAAAGGTCATACAATGTGATATATGAGAAACTTTGAGTCAGGGGCAGTAGTTGATGTTGTGACCAGATTATATATATATATATATATATATATATATATATATATGGTTAAGTATGAGAAAAGAGCAACTAGTATGTAACATCATGATACCTTATAACAAATATACACTGGTATATATATATATATATATATATATATATATATATATATATATATATATATGCATAAAAAACAACTTACTATTTACAGAATATTTCCTTGAAAAATAGAAATAAAAATTGTTTTGTCTTGCATTTATATTTTTCGACAAAAAACTGTATAAAGTTTTTGGGGATAAGAGAAAAATCAGTAGATATATATATATATATATATTATATATATATATACACACACATTTTTACTGCACTATTAAGCAGTTTACATACCTGAAAAACAGGCTCGGGGTTTCATAAACAAACTCCACCCTTCTACAAATGAATGCTATTTTGTTTGTGCAAGACATCTTTGTGAATCCAAATAACAAGTTCAATTTTTTCCCCATCAATAGATGAAAAAAAATATAAAATAATTTTCCACTGGAAAATCAATGCATCTCTTATATAAGAAATATTTAATCCATCATAATCAGGAAGAAGTAATAAATTATGAATGAAACAAAATATATTAAGATAAATGTGTACTGCCTTTTTCAAGTGATTATGAGATAGAATTGACTCTTGATAATAGTACAGAAGCTTGAAAATGACAATGAACAAATTTCTTCATGACCATATCAAACCTGCAGTTATATCATATACTGGCCAAAATATTTAACATGAGTCTGGCATTAAATGATTCACAGAGGTTGATATGCTGTTAAACAAAAATAATGCGTGTCTAAGTGTGTGTAGTTGGGAAATTTTAAAACATCATAATGGCGTTTTTAAACAATATAGTTCCCCAAGAAAAGAAAAGAAAACTGACTAGTATATTTCAAACAATTTAATATTTGTAAATACCTATATGATATATATTTTGCTTTTAATGGAATCTTGTGTTCTAACTAAATGGAGTAAAAGAATTCTAAAATGATTTTTGAAAAAATTACTTTGTAGTCTGTACAAAAGAATATAGAAATGGAAATTATCAAGAATAAATATATACACACACATATCTATATATATATATGTATGTATCTATTTACATAGATATACATATTTTTTAAAATTCTCTGGAGAGAGAGAGAGAGAGAGAGAGAGAGAGAGAGAGAGAGAGAGAGAGAGAGAATAAAATAAAATAAAATAAAAACATCAGTATATGATTGATAATATGTAAAACTGACATTTTTTCAATAAAGTTCCTTTGAAAATTATTCTTTTCATTTTCAAACATTTCTAATGCTTTCTTTATATGTGGTATAAACATATGAAATATAAAAGTTGTCATATGTTTGACAAGCATATGTCAAATCTAAAACAATTTCTATAAAAAAATCTGTCTTAGAGGGAGGACAAAATTATATCTGATTTTTTCTCTCATCAGGAATGGGTGTGACTACATATTCTTGATTTTTTTAAAGCAGTAAGTATAAAAAAAAAAAAATTCATTTTCACAAAACCAAACCAAAGGAATATATATATTTTTTCATGACAACACATTTAAAAAAAAATTTTTTTTAAATTGAAATATTTTTTTTCCTGCCTTCGAGTCAAGTATTCAAATGCAGTAAACTATCTTCAGACATTGTGTTTGCAAATTTGCAGAATTCAACTGAAACAAATATGAATAATTTAAGAAAAAAGAAATGCCAGCTACTGTGTCTTTCTAATAAAGCTTGAACATTTTTTTTCTAGTCAAGAAAACAGCAAGCACATTCAGCTTCATTGGTATAGCTGCAAAATGGAGAAGGCAAGAAGCCAGCCTATTAGAGGACTGATAGAACAGACATACAGACAAGCTGCCCATTAAAACCCAGCTGGTAGAGAGACTGGCTAACTGTCTGGTCAGCTAGAGTGCCCTAGATGTTTGAATGAACCTAATAACATTATCAATCATAAAACCAAAAATCAATATCAACACTTAAAAAGAAAAAAAAAGAAAAAGAAAAAGAAAATGAGCCTATTTACAATTTTTGGACAACATTCTATACAATGTAGAAATCTTTATATAAAAGTACAATAAAAATGAATCCAATATTGTTTCTGTGTATTTTCTTTTGTGATAATAAAGACAGTAATGAAATTTGATCAGACAGCTGACCACTCGGAAATATCATGAGCCACGAGAAGTAACATTCTGTGATGAAAAGCAATACATCTTAGCTAAACTGAAACCTAAGCGGCTTCCCTCGTGGGTTGGGTGACTCATGATCAAGTAAAGACTTGGAATGCCAAGTACAGTGTGGCTGGGCATTTATACAACCTCTTCACATAAAAATAAAGTATTTCTCTTGCATTTTAAAAGGATAAAGCTATTGCTTTATCCATTTGGACAAGCAATCACTACTATAAATTTTCTTATCACACACAATGAGTATAAATTTTAAAAGTGTATATCAAACCTAAAAGCATTGATTTAGAATAAAATTTCTGAAGATTTAAAACCGAAAATTAAGTCGCCCTGTCAGTAGGGCTTAGAATATGCTGACTGTATCTCCAGCAGAGGGGGTAAAAAGAAAAAAATTAAAATTGTCACTCACCCCATCAATTTTTCTGAAATTATTTTCCATGTGTGGACTATGTTAACGTTAGACAATCTCCAAAATTTGAGCTTCCAATTTAAAAAATTGGCAGAGTTATGTCAATTTTTAGCTCTCCAAATTTGGTTGGGTAGGTGAAAATGGCAACTTTTTGGAATCTATTCTTGTCTGTAAAATGAGTTCTAGAGCTTCCCTACTCCTAAAAACTGGTTTATAAAAGCATTTTTGCCCAAGGAATTCAAACATTTTTGTCATCAATGCAGTGGAGGCATCCCCATGGTGTAATGGCTAATGTGCTGGACTGCGACATTTTAGTAAGTGAGTTCAAACTTCAGTTATGCTATTATGTTCTTTTGGACTAATACCATTGGAAAGGTATGGACCCCCTCATACCCCACTATGGGTTAAATAATATCACTACAGTTCTACATGGATGGTTTTGACACTGAATAACCCACAAAGGTTGATATATTATTAAACAATAAAAAATATAAATGTACATTGTACACAATTTCCTAACCCCTAGGCATAAAACAATACCAGATGGGTTGACAGCCATTAAAATCGGTGCTCTTCCAATATGTGATCTACCGAATGGTTTTTAATCCAATATGTGATCTACCAAATGTTTACATTCCAATATATTATTTTCCCATTAAACTAACCCTAACTTCTTTTTTCCTAGTAGATCACATGCCACGAATAGTAGATCACAAACCTTCGGTAGATCACATATTGGAAGAGCACCTTAAAATCAATCATGAAAACTTATTTTATTAATGAATTTTACTATACAGTTTTTATGCGTTTTAATGCATTTTACTTTCATTTGATAGCAAGACTTTTTGTTTTATATTTTCTATACCAACTTTAAGATCGATAAAGTAAACAGACATTTTCTTTCATGTAAAGCATGAAAAAAAGAAAAAAAAAAAAAAAAAGAAAGAAAAAGTCTCTTTACTTTAACAGAACACTGGGAAAGAAAAATCAGTGTGATTTGAAGTTTAAAAGGTAAAGTAAAAGAACATTTTTTAAAACTCTAAGGAACAAAGATAGGTCAGAGTTCATTCCTTGCTGTGCTGGTTCAGTGTAACCTACTACCATCTATTAGATGTTACTTGAACAGGCGATAGAAACCATCAAATGACCTGAGAGATTCTGTGAAGAGAAATACCCATTGGGGCACCCTGACACTTTCATAGCTTATGAGAAACATCCATCTATTTAAACATATCAACTTTAATCAAAAGACAACTGTCATTATCAACTGATAATTAGTGGTAATTGAGATTACACACGCACACATATATATATATATGTGAAGAAATGTAGACAAACATGGAATATAACACTGAATGGAAGTTTATTATTAGTCGTAATTTTGACGTTCAAAAGTCTTGGTTTATATAGAAACCTCCTTCAGGAAAATATGAAACAAGTAAAGAAAAAAAGATTTTTGTTGTTAATAGATGATGGATGTTTTTGAAGGTTTACTTGTTTCATATTTCCTGAAGAAGGTTTCTATATAAACTGAAACGTTCGAATGTCGACATTATGACTAATTCAAAACTTCTGTCCGGTGTAATATCCCGTGTTTGTCTACATTTCTTCACATACTGTTGGACTGATTTCCTTATTTTCTCACACACACACACACACACACACACACATATATATATATATATATATATATATATATATATTATATACACACACACACACATACACATACTATGGAATTATTTAATTTTTCTTTTTGACAAGTAATTATTTACAATAAAGAATAGATCCTTTCTTTTTTTCTTGAATTACCTTCCCTTACCAAAAAAAAAAACAAACAAAGAAAAGAAACTAAGTTTGGTACTGAAATTTATTAAACATACAAATTATTCTAGGCTTAATAAAATATTTATTCACATAAAATCATATAATCATCTCTTAAGATGAAGAAGGTGGTTGATGCTGTGGCAACTGGCAGAGCCAGTGTAGGTTGCCATCTACGATATTAGTAGTCAAAGGAGTTTACAAGAAATAGAAATATGGTCACAAGAAATTCCTCTATTAGGTAGAAGCTGCATCTGCATGGATCTGGTTCACCAACAAAGCCTGGTGGTATCATGAGGTATCGCTGGGATTCCCTGTGTATTACATTAGCCTTAAAAAACATCTGACGAAGGCTTTCTTGATGGCACTGCTGCTGTCTTTTTGGCAGCAGTTGTATGGATTTGCACATACACACATTATATATCATATTATTCTCCCTCCAGCTATGGGTAAATAGTAGGGTAGACTGGTTCTTTAACCTTGGCTAGGTAACCTGTCTAGGAGAAGGAAAACTGAATTCAAACCTGTTAAACTCCACTTAAGAAATTGATCTTGTGTCACATTCTGCTCGTGTGAAGGGGTTTGGTGTATATATATATATATATACACAAACACACTAGCCTAAAATTGTATATTGTAATTTTGAATACGGATTACATAACTTTCTTATTGTTCTTTCCGATGACAATCATAAAGATAAGAAAATTTAAAAAATACACAAAGCAACACATTTAAAATGAATCAGGTTTTCTAATGTAAATAGATAAATACTCTTTGGATGAAGGTAAATTAAAAATGAAAAAAAAAAAATGAAAATGAGGAAAGAATTTATTTAGCTCTAGAAAAAAGTATTTATATTATCTGTTTTCAAACAGAATTAGGTTTTAAAAAAATAAAAAAAAATAAAAAAAAAATCAATGTAAAAATCAAAGAAACTATTTCAAAATTATTTCCAAATTGACAGCAACTATCTTAAAAATTTAGTGAGGAGTTTATAAAGAGGAAAGGAAATTTATTTAAATTCTATTTTGAATTGGATCTTTGAATATTGAATGCAAATTAAAAAAAAAGGAAGATGGCAAGGAAGGGCAGATGTGACACAATGGTTAAGAGAGAATACGGTCAGAGATTTAAAAAAAAAAAAAAAAAGAAAAAAAAAGTAAAATAGAATACGATCAGTAAGATAAAGTTCAAGATAGTCATAAAAGGTGTACGACCACCATGAAATTTAACCAGTTAGAGATAATATCCTTTAGAGTCTAGTTTTAAGAGAAAAGTTTATTTAGTTTGGTTTGTTTTATGGCATACCAACCTCATTGGGTCATTTAATGCCGATAAAGTTTGGAAATAACGTCATTCTTAATGGATAATTAATTTTTTTATAAATACATTTTTCTATTTAACCCATAGATGGGGCCCTAACAGGTACTACCACTCTGGGTCAGAGAGGACCAGGGAGCAATGGTGATTCTCCAAAACTGGAACCTCACCATCAGATAGAGTTTAACGTCATTCCCAGGACATGTAGACCCTCAGCCACCGCCTCCTAGCATCCATATGATAAAAAGTGTTGGGGCTTGCCATGAGAACAATAGGGTTGGAGCAATGTTAGGGCTTGATGTGACCAGCCGACTGATCGGAGAGGGCCATTTAAGAGAAAAAGTGTCTTGAAAAAGTTGATGGTCTGAAAAGTGGGGACACTCAGATTGAAAAAAAAAATGCAATTGCTTTGTCACATAGAGTACTTCTAAAAAATGTACTTGTACATAGTTATAGAATCTAAAGAAACTTTAGGTAAAGGTTTGTTTAGATTCTACAACTATCATTAATTCAATCTAATTAAAATTCAGTCTCAATAAAATCCTTTACTCCCCTCCCCAACATTCCTATGTGGATGTTTTGCTTTTCTTGTAATTAGACTATTTCTTTCATTTATGTTCTTTTCATTTATAACATTTTGGCCTATCATATGAATCATATTCATATGGTGGTGTTCAGTTTATCAATTTACAAACGATAAAAAAATCATATTTAGTATTAGAGTTCTAATGGACATTAGATAGCAGCTGCCAACAGTGGAACAAATATAACATTACCAGAAAAAGTCTGGAGGGTACATGACTGAAGTGTCATAAATAAAAAGAATATAGAAGAGGGAAATAGTCCAATTATAAGAAAGAAATATTTCTATTGCTATTCATCTCTAGAAAGATAGAATTGTACACCGATACATATATAAGTTTAAAAAAGTCACTGAAAATAAAGAAAATGGTGGTGGAGGTAGGGTGTCCCTGGTTAAGCTTGGTTGATAAAGCATCCGCCAAGGAATTGCAAAGGTTCCAGGTTTGATACTGGTCCACGCCAACTCGGTGCATGAGTAGCACAGCTTGGTAATCTAATCTGTGTAGTAAAACATCTGGGAGCTGACGATAGTGTGGTGCAGCAACTCAGCAAAAACAATCTCCTTGGTAGAGTGCTAGCAAAAAGGAGATAGACTTCCTTGCTGTTTGGGGTACTGACAATAGGCCACTCCACAGGCTTGACTTTACTATATGGTTATTATATAAGAGATTTGAATATTGTTCAAAAGAGTTTAATGTTAGGTTTTAAGTAGTAGTAACAAAAATTTGATCCCTTAAAAATTAAGGAGATGCTTGTGGTGTAATGGCTATCATCATAGTAAATGGATTTGGCGATCTGACTTTGTTAAATAGTGCTAATATGCTTGAGAAAGGTACGAATCCAGCTGTTCTCCCTCCAACTATGGGTAAATAATAGGGTAGACTGGGCTCTTTAACCTTGGTATGGCAACCAGTATAGGAAAAGAAAAACTTTTAATTGAAACCTGTTAAACTCTGCTTAAAAACAGATTTTGTGTCATATTCTACCAGTGCAGAGGGGTTTGGTAAATACTTAAATAAACATTCAGAAATAGAAAAAGACAATCAATTTAAAAATCAAAGTTCTTGATTTATCTATCAACACTACATTGATGAGATTTCATAGCAAGTTGGCAACTTATTCTTCTAATGTCAAAAGGTTTTAAATACACAATAATTAACCAATATAAGCATGACCCATGAAAATGACATGGTTATTGCCAAATTTATTGATTGGATTGATTATCTAAAGAAAGACTAATACATTTATATACTTTAGAAAATTATAAAAGAAACTTATCTATATTGTAATAAATTGTAAATAAGAAAATAAATGAAGTAGAAAATACTTTATAGCATTTAATAGTTATCTCTCTTGAAAAATTATAATGATCAGGGTGAATACAAATGTTACATAATTTATGTGTTAGCATGAATTATTGACAAACCCTGTAGAATAAGGGGTCATTGGCTTTCAAATGAGTGAGTGGAAAAATACCAGTAATGGTTATAGCTCTCTGACCCCTAGAGAACACGTTACAAGAAACATGTGACTAGATTTAGTTTTCAGTTTTTAACCAGACATGGACGCAAGGTAGACATGCCACTGCAAGGTTGATTCTCCAGCACAGTGAATGAGAACATGGGCAGAAATAAATCTTGATCATGAAAATAAGTCTTGTGAGTTGATTAATTTGCATGATTAAAGAGTTAACCCAGAAGAAGCCCTAAGAAAAGACTAGACAACATGACGGCCATAGAAGATAAAAAGGAAACAGTCAGACAAGAACTTATCAGAAGTAGTAAAGAAGAATGAAGAACAAATAAGATTCAAACTCTGTATCTGTCTGTCTCTCTCTATCACAGAGACTCTCTCTCGATTATATACCCAACAATATTCAACAATGGGGTATATAACACAAATCCAGCCATCACATTATTATTATTATTATTATTATTATTATTATCAGTAAATTGCAAATTTGATTAGAAATTGCTCTTTTCTTTAAGATAGAGCATTTAAATAATACTGTATGAACAAAAATTTTACTGCAATATGTAATTTTTGTTGTGTTATGAGCTCAGTCGGTAGAGCATTCAGCCCTCACCGACTCAGGATATGAGTAGCACAGGGATCAGTGCAGTAAAGTAAGGAGCTGATGGCAGGTGTGGCGCTCCACTTCAGACACAAAAAAACCAAACAATCTTGGTCTAGCGCTAGTGAAAAGGGGATAGACTCCCTCACTGTATGGCTTATACTGACATTAGGCTGCCCCAACGACTTACTTTTATATACAAAAAACAGATCATTATGATTTCATAGAAAGTGTTTGGTGATATTCAAATCTTTCATCTTTTGTATAAAGTCATGTACTTACTAGTGGTCTAATAGTTTATCTCATAAGACTAATACTTTAAATATCATAAGAATGTGTCTCCTATTAAACACTGGATAATACAAAGCATAACACATATCTACAGGAATGAACAAAATAAAATAAAAAAATGTAGATAATAACAAAGCAACTGCAAAAGTATGGTTTGGTTTGGTTTCTTTGTTTAATGGCATATCAATCTTCATGGGTTATTTAATGCCAAAGCCATACTTGTAGAAGAATAGTAGTGATACTATTTAAACCATAGCCAGGTGGGGGATGAGGGTGTTCATATCTTTCCCAAGGGTATTAGTCCGAAAGTGAACGTAATAACACAACTGGAGTTCAAACTCACTTACTACAATATCATAGTTCAGCACTTTAACCACTACACCACAAGGACTCCCACTGTGAAAATATGTGTTAAATTATTTGTGAAGTTTGTATGCTTAATGAAAAAAAAAATGAAGCAATGAATAATCATTGATATGCCCAACCAAATGATACAACTTGAAGATGTGTGATTTCAGAATTCAAATATTCAAGTAAATATAAGGTGTGAAATAAAATCTACATGAATATTATTTAAAAAAAAAAAAAAATTTAAATAAAGATAAAATAAAAAAACAGAAACTCCTGTTAGAAATGATTAAAATCTGATAAAATAAAAATAAAATTTAAAAAGTTTACATTTATTTTTTAAATTTGTTAAAATATGTGAAATATATTCAAGAACGCATAAAAAAAATTCAAATTAATTTTTTTAGATAAGTATGTGAATATAGATTTTCCTTCCTGTAGCAAAAGTAATTTGATATATTTAAGTCCTACCATATAGATGATATAGTTATGAGTATAGGCTTCATAAAAGAAAAGTCAGAAACTTGCTAAGTTAAAATATTAAAAGGAAACTTGTAAAATAAGAACAACTTATTTCGGTTTACTAGACAGAACTAAATTAATCTTCTAACAAACTTGCTTAAAAGACATATTTGGTGGCCATCATGCTCAATACTGAGTCACATCATACTTATAAAAAGTAAAGTCATCGGGGTGGCCTAGTGTCGGTATCAGCCAATCAGCGAGGGAGTCTATCCCCTTTTCAATAGACTAAGGAGATTGTTTTGTGTCTGACGTGGAGCGCCACACCTACCATCAGCTCCTTACTTTACCGCACAGATCCCTGTGTTACTCATACGCTGAGTTGGCAAGGGCTGGTAGCTCAGTCGGTAGAGTGTTTCGGCTAGAAACCACAAGGTTCTTAGTTCATATTTATAGAAATAATAATTAATTGCAACTGCCCTATTGTTATTAGATTGGAAGTTGATTTATTTTCTAAGTTAGAGCAGTTTAACCCTATTGCACTAATAAAATAAGATCTCACTATGATGTCTATAGTTCATTGTTGTCATTTGCAGTCATGTGTACCAAAAACAAAGCTGAACATTTAGGGAATTTAAAATAACAATTTGTCAAAAATATTTCTACAGCAAAAGAAATATTAGTTGCTGATATGATTGTTTTTTGTTTTGTGGCATATCAACCTCAGTGGGTCATTTAATGCCGATAAAGTTTTGAAATAAATCAATTCTTAATGGATAACACAATTTTGCTTATCAACTCATGCCCCTCTATTCAACCCATAGATGGGACCCCAACAGGTACTACCACTCGGGTCAGAGTGGACCAGGGAGCAAAGTTGCTGATATTTAAAAAAATCTTAATTAGGTTCAATTTTAGTATTTTTCATAGATAAAATTTATACTCTTGAATTTATTTATATGCCTCAATAGTCTAATTCTTTACTTCATCTTTGAAAATAAGATCAAACTTCTTACAATCAATGGATGAAACTATTTTCAAAATTTCTTTAACACATTTTGGATTTTAAATACTAATTTTAGAAAGTATGAAATGACATAAAATATAGGGGTAAACTAAAGAGCTCATTTGTTATAGACATCAGGCTATTCATTTTGTCATGTAGTCTAAAAGATTTAAATTTAACGGTTGGTAATTAAACCATGGAAAAATCCCACAGTACGTTGGACAGACAAAGTTGCACCCTTGGTTGACCTGTGATGGGATTCTTTCATTGGTTGAGGGAGTCATGTGACCGAGCAACTGTAGGAAAGTTAGAAGATTAGGCAAGTGAGCCTTAAGGTTCAGATGCGTAATTTGTGTCTGTTTATTTCTTTCTCACACATTGAGTTAAAGTGGGTTTTGGGAAATGTAAATAAATGTGTACACCAAAAAGAACTAAGTCTCCATGTCCATGATTAAGAACTAACAAAAATGGATGTAGAGAAATGTGACTTGATGAAGGAGAACCCTAAAGAGACCCCAACACAACCAACAGAGAAGGCTAAAAGACATTAGAAGAAAAAGACTATAGCAGAAAGTAATAAGTAGTAATAAAGTACTATTCAACACATTTACCAAAACTTTCCTTGTTCCCCAATGATACCTGCATCGGAAAAATAAGGTCTAAAAAATTTGGCTTCAGGTTACCCTTAGTGTACTTTTAACCTAGACTACAGCAAGAGCCGGTTCAGCTCAGTTAGTAGAGCATCTGCTTAGGAACCGCAAGGTTCTGGGTTCGATACCGGCCCTCACAAACTCAGCGTATGAGTATTACAGGGATCTGTGCGGTAAAGTGAGGAGCTGGTGGTAGGTGTACTGCTCACCTCAGATGCCAAAACAATCTCCTTTCCGCTAGTGAAAAGGGGATAGACTCCCTCGCTGTCTGGCTGATACCGACTTTAGGCCACCCTGACGATTTACTTACAGCTAGTTATTTCATCAATTCAGTTTCCATTAGAATGTTTTTGCCTAAACAAATGCCAGTTCATGTTTTGTTTTTTTTAGAAATGGAGTAAATTGATTCAAAATGAAAAGAAGCAGTGTCACACTTTGTTTCTCTACATGAACTGCATTGATTTTAATCAATTTCAACTAAAGGTTTCAGAAATAACAAAATTATAATTTACTTAATTTTTTTTATTTTGTCTGATTGCTAAAAGTTCCATAAATTTGTCTAGACAGAAAAAAAAAAGCCATTGTATTTGATATTTGTGATTATAAAACAATTTACCACCTGCTACAAGCAACAAAAATACTCTAACGTCAACTTGTAAGTCTTGTGACCAGATCTTATGATTTAAAAAAAAAAAAAAGTGTAAAATCTTTTCAAGGTGTTATAATTAAATGAAGTTACAAGAATTTGACACCAGACAATAAGGATAGAATTTTGGAACAATGAGAGAAAGTCAAATAAATATAAAAAAGTAGATATTCACAGATAAAAGAACTTTGTCTCAGAACCAATTAAAAACCAATTCTATAATGTGCTGGGTTCTCTAAATATTTCTACTCAACACTGATTAAACTGCATCTAGTTGTGAGGTTCCAATTCTGGAGCTCTAGGGAGTGTGGAGTACTCCTTCATTGCCACTCGGAAACAGAGTGGTAGTACCTGTTAGGGTCTCATCCATGGGTTAAATAGATCAAAATATGAGTTTGAAAAAATTTGAATACTCCACAAGAATAAATAAAACAAAAACGTATTTGGCATAAAATAACCTGAGGGTTGACATGCCATAAAATCCAACCATCCAACAAACACTGAACTATGCATTTGAGCAGAAGTACAACTGGAGGGAGGGACAGTATTTGAAACCTCCAAAGGCTTTATAAATACACAGTGATGCTGATAGCTTTTTGATTTAGTGCATCCTGGGATGCACATATTTGCTTTGAATGAGTCCCCAGGAAATTTGATGGGTCCCAACTAAAGTTTCTTAATAAATTGTAGGGTTTTTATCTATGATCTGGGGAAACAAACTAAACCTGTCTAACTCCTACTTTGTAACCTATCTGTATAATTAACTTCTAAGAAACTATTGAAATGTATTTACAGTTAGCTTGAAATGGTGAGGGAAGAATAAAGAAAAACACTGGGATGCATGGATATAATTTTACTGCGTCCTTTTAGATTTTTATGCATCAGGGACACAGGACACGTACCTATCAGTATCTCTGAATACACCTTGTGTATTTCTACTGACATTATACAAAATGTTAAAGGGAAATCTTCTAGACTGAAAACCTCCAATGAAGTGAGTTTTGTTTTATGGCATATCAACCTCAGTGGGTCATTTAATGCCAATAAAGTTTGGAATAAAGACAATCTTAATGGATACTCAATTTTTTTATGAATACATTTTTCTATTTAACCCATAAATGGGATCCTAACAGGTACTAAAACTCTGGGTCAGAGTGGACCAGGGAGCAATGGTGATGAAGGGGTGCTCCACATTCCCCAAACCTCCAGAACTGGAACCTCACCATCAGATAGAGTTTAACGTCATTCCCAGGACATGAAGACCCTCAGCCACCACCTTCCAGCACCCATATGATAAGAAGGGTTGGGGTTTGCCATAAGGGCAATAGGGTTGGGGCAATCATATAGGTGCTAGGGCTTGACATGACCAGCTGATTGATCGGAGGGGACCCCAATGAAGTGGAGAGTAGAGGGGCATTACTTGGAAAAACTTTTTTTTTCATTTTTCTATATAGATATAATTCTATATAATCTTATTCTGAGACTCATTATGTCACAATAAGACTTATCTTATTTTAAAATAAGATAAATATTCTAGATTAAAATTTGAAATTAAATTAAATTAAACATTAAATTTAAATTAAATATAATGTTTAAATATTAATATAAGTTTATACTATAATGGAATACCAATTATATAATAATCATATATTATACCAATAATATATATAATTAATGTTTAAATATTGATATAAGTTTAAATATTGAATTAGATATTAAATTAAAATTAAATATTTTAGATTAAAATAAGACTTATCTTATTTTAAGACTGATTAGGTCACAATAAGACTAAAACCAAAAGTTCATTAAATACTAACCAATCTAGAGCAACTTTTGATAAGTCTTGATTCAGATCCCAATCTGACTGACAGTTACAAATACAGCTAATCTGTTGACTGGATGGAGACATGTTAACTGTGCCTAATGGTTAATGGAGCCGTTATCTGCAGAAAATAATTTAAAAAGAAAAAAAAGTGAAAAAGATTTTGTAACAAGCTTTTAATCCTGCTAATTAAGTGCAATTAAAACATTCAAGAGAAAAAAAAAGTTTGCTGGAAAATAATCTTCTCCAATTCCAAGCCGCATAATTTCTCCAAAGTCTTCATATTTAACTTTTCTATGAATAAGAACAAAAATGAAGAAAAAAAAAAAACTTCTCAAAGAAACTAAAATGTAAACTAAGTCAAAACTTGAATCAATATACAAACTATGCAGCATGACTATGTTGTTGGGGGGTGGGTGGCCTGAAGTCGGTATCTGCCATACAGCAAGGAAGTCTATCCCCTTTTCATTAGCGCTAGACCAAGGAGATTGTCTTTTGGCGTCTGAGATGGAGCGCCACACCTACCATCAGCTCCTCACTTTACCACATAGATCTCTGTGCTACTCATACACTGAGTGGGCGAGGGCTGGTATCGAACCCAGAACCTTGTAGTTCCTAGTCCGACATTCTATCGACTGAGCTATACCGACTAAACAAAAGAGCAATTATATAGGAATAGAAAACGATAATGTTGATGAACTATTGATTTTTATTATATCATATATGATTTATGATAATACAAAAAGTCAATATATAAAATACTAGAAGCAGCTACCTGGCATCACCCGGGTAGAGGAGGGGGGGGGCAAAAAGTTAGTCTCCCAGATCCATTATTACTGAATCGCAAGTTGGATCCTCACAGGATGTTCCATTAAAATCCCTACGTATAAAAGACCTTGTGTTGATCCAGTTTGGTGGGGCGTCAGAAAGAAAAGTGCACAGACACTTTAAAAAGAAAATTAATTTTCCTATTTAAAATATTAAAAGCAAAAAAAAAAAAAAAAAATCCATGCTGCTACTATTCAAATTTTATTTTATAATTATTTTCATGAATATAAATCAAATCTTCATTATTTTTTCTCAAAAACCAAGATCTAAATGCGTATATTTACTTTGCCCTTAATTGTTTTATTTTCGTAGTTTTAGCCAGACATACATGCATACAACTGCCCTTTATATATGTATTGTTGTAGTTTTGTTGATATAAGGCATCATGTAAATGGTCACTCATACTTATAGACTCGCCTATAAACACGTGACCTGAGAAGGATTTCTATTGTCCAATCACTGGCACTGCTGCTGCTGCTTCTACTGTATTAATAGACATACCACTCTGAGTTACTTCATTGACATTTGGATTATCTCTGACGAAGGACTTACAAGGAATACGTTAACACTGGATTCTTACTGGCTTGCTTACTTATTCATTACATCTGGAACGAAGGATGGCTGCCAGATACTCAACAGGTTATGGAACCAGACGCGCACGGATCTTTTTCAATGGCAATGATGACAGCTTCGAAATTTGGGAAACTAAGTTCAATGGATACCTTCGAATCCTTCAACTGCATGATATAATCAATGCACCATCTGACCACCCGAGGACCCAGTTTTCGTAGATAAAAATGCTGCAATATACGCAGAATTAATACAATGCTTGGATGATCGAAGTCTCTCACTCGTAATGCGAGAAGCTCGTGATAATGGTAGAAAAGCAATGGAAATATTAAGGACCCACTATTTGTCAAAAGGCAAACCAAGAATTGTGGATTGTATCGACAACTAAGTTCGTTAAGTAGAAACGATTATGAATCAATTACTGATTACATAATCCAACTGAGAGCATTGCTAGCTCATTAAGGGATGCCGGGGAGATTGTAAGCGATGGATTGTTGATCGCTATGGTATTGAAGGGCCTGCCTTCAAATTTCAAACCCTTTGCAACAGTAATAACCAAAGGGATAAGACTATGACGTTTACGGAATTCAAAGTCAGTCTTCGTAGTTATGAGGAGACAGAAAGTATGTACTCTGGGGAACCAAAAAATAGAACTATACAACTAAAGACCCAATTCAAAAAGGGTAAAATCAACCCTCGCTATGAGGACAGATCAACTAGATATACCAACTACCAAAATTATCAGGGAAGCAATTGGAAGGATACCAGGAAGTCGCCAACAAAAACAAATATTATTTGTTTATGTTTGTCAGAAAAAGGGCCATATGTCCTATGATTCAGGAATAGGAAAGACTTTTGTCAAATGTTAAATATTCCCCCAAGAAAAAAGACATATTTCTTTTCTGCTGGATATGATTCTTTAGCACATAAGAACATTTGCTCGTTGATTGCGGGGCCACTCAACATGTCATCAAACGATAAAACTAAATTTATCAGTTGGGACCCCAATTTTTCAATCTGAGAATCACTTCGTGGAATTGGCTGATGGAAGTCAATCCACTGGCTTAGTGCAAGGACGTGGTGACGCGCGTGTATATTTGAAATAGTAAAAGTCAAATTTGCGAAAGCATTTTGAAAGGGGTATTGTATATCCCCACTTTTAAACAAAACATCTTTTCAGTAAGGGCAGCTACGGCTTCCGGGGCCCACATGAATTTTGGACACAAAACATCAAAGTTGATCTACCCAAATGGTACTATATTTAATATAGTAAGAATGGGCTGTTTGTATTATTTAAAAGATATTAATTCCTCCGAGATTGCGAAATATGATATTAATCCGTGCCATAGTCTTGGAACTCTGTAAAATGAGTGATATAAAAAAAAAACTGCAATAGTAGTAAATGTAAGGAAAATGAAATTTACCCCCCTCATTAAAAACTAACTGTTGTAATATATGTATTCAAAAAAAAAAAATGGCCGAGACTAAAAACAAAGTGTTAAAGAAAAGAGATACGAAGATATTGTCGCTCGTTTTTGCGACAGCTGGTCAAATTGAACATGTTGGAAAATCCAATTTAAGGTATGTTTGTAAATTTATTGACGATTTTTCTGGACTTATGATGTTATATTTCCTAGCCCATGAATCTGATACTCTGTTAGTTACGAAACAATACTAAGCAGATGTAAGCCAATATGGCAAAGTTTGAAGTTTTACCGGTTCTAGACCGAATTTAAGTCGTATGCATATTTTTGGGACGACTTGTTTTGCTGTGTGCAAAATAAAAAGAAATTGGATCCTCGTTCTAAGGAGGGTATTTTTTATCAAGTATGATAAAAAGTGGGCGTTCCTGGAATAATATTTTCCAGAGTTACCTGTTTGAACAGGATTATGTGATGCCGAATGGGCAGGTTCAAATGACCAAAAAAAAGTATATCAGGATACTGTTTTAAATTATCGGGACGAAAGCTCGAGCATTTCCTGAAATCTAAAAGAACAACCAGTGGTCTCTTTGTCAACATGTGAGGCCGAATTTGTTAATATGGCGGTAACAGTCCGCGAAGCCCTTTATTTACAAACATTAGTGTTAAAAACCCTGTAACTATTTATTGTGACAGTCAGTCGAGCATACTACTGGCAAAAAACCCCTCATACACCAGAAAAAAAACATATTGATATAAAATATCAACTTATAAGGAATGAAATTAAGAGGGGTAAGATTAACATTTCAGATCTGTTCACAGGATCGTTGAACAGGATAAAGCTGAATGATTTTTAAAAGAGATATCATGGGGGCCCAAAATTAAACTTAAGATTTTGCCCTGTCGGTTTGGGCTGTAGAATAATCCGACTGTATTCATGCAGAGGGGTAAGACCCCCCAAAAATGAATGTCCTGGGCAATGACATTAAACCTGTTCAATAAGTTACTAATTCATTAACTTGTATTAATTAAATGTATTGTACTGTAAAGTACCGTATTCGTTTGAACTAACAAAAACAAAACAAAGATAAAAAAAAAAGGGGCCAAAAATACTAACTTTGGCCAGTAATGTTAGGAGTAAAAAATAAAAATAATTAATTAATTTTTTTTTTTTTTTACAAAGTAAGCTTAGTAGAATATTAGATTAGTAATAGTATTTTTGCTTTTACTACAAAAATGAAATTACAAATTTCTGAATGACTTTATTGTAAACATTCTCTGAATGAAATGATTGTCGATTGTAATCGATTGTAAATTTCCTCAATGGAGGAATTTAATATTGTTTAATAAGATAGCCCTTATATCAAAAAAGGGGGCGTGTTGTAGTTTTGTTGATATAGCATCATGTAAATGGTCACTCATACTTATAGACTCGCCTATAAACACGTGACCTGAGAAGGATTTTATTGTCCAATCACTGGCACTGCTGCTGCTGCTTCTACTGTATTAATAGACATACCACTCTGAGTTACTTCATTGACATTTGGATTATCTCTGACGAAGGACTTACAAGGAATACGTTAACACTGGATTCTTACTGGCTTGCTTACTTATTCATTACATCTGGAACGAAGGATGGCTGCCAGATACTCAACATGTATAGATTTGAAAAAACTTTTCACAAAAATAAAACCATCCAGGATTCTACATTTCCTAAAAGAAGTGGGATTGTACTTAAAATAGGAACAATTAAACAATAGTTAAAATCTATACATATATACATTAGTTTTCTACCTAACTACCGCTATGAACCCAAAATTTAGTCGGCATTAAATGATCCACCGAGGTTGATATGCCGTAAACCAAACCAAACTTTTATAGATGTCCAATATGAATATTATTATGAGAAAAGACTTTAGGTTATTTTACTTTTCCATAAATCTTTAATCAATTCATTTAAGAATTCTACTCTATTAAACTCAGAAGAGTTTGTGCAAAGTGATAGACGACATCCTTCTCTTTTGATTTCACCAATTAAAACCAAGAAACCTGTGTCAAGTTAGAAATACAAAGAAACAAATGAATAAAGAATTCCTATAAAGGAAAAGTAACAGCACAAAATGTTAAAATTTGTTTTAGAATTCTAAAGAAATGTTTTGTTGTTTTTAGATTTCATTTCATCATACATTATTGCCTTATATAAAACTAAAACAACAAAAATAGATTATTTGAATTCAAGTTACACCAATTTAAGATAAGAATTGGTTTTAATTTAGTCAAACTAGAAGCTAATCAAGAATACAAGGAAAACACTTAAGTGATTAATGGAGACATCTTAAAAGCATTTCTTTTTAAGATGAGTGTCCTGAATATGACAGTAAAATGCATCCAGTGGTGAGGCTCCAGTTCTGGAAAGTATTCTCTTCATTGTTGTTAGAAATTATTAGCATTGGATAATAATACTTGATACTATATAACTGTGCAAATTATTCTTATGAAGAATTGTTATATAAAGCTATACTTGTTTACTAAGGATTATTATGAGTTACTTGAAACCATATAATTGCTTGCAAATTATTGGTATTAGATATAAATACATGAAACCCTATAACTGTGCACAAACAAATCGTTATTATCAAATAGAAATAGTTACTTTGAACCATATAATTGTGTATAAATGATTAGTATTAGAAAGGAATACTACTACAACTGTGTGCAAATTATTTGTATTAGGAATACTTGATACAATAACTGCTTATAATCATTTGTTTAGACACAATTAAAAAAAAAAGACGCAATAGGACATTGAAAATATAATCATCATTACAATGAAACCATAACAAATTAAACAAAAGTTTGGCACTAAATAACCCATAAGAAGTTGATATGCCTTAAACAAATAAACCATAAACCAAACCAAGGGTCTGGGTGATTATTGGCATTTCAGTCTCGGAAGACTATAAAATAGTTTTTGTGCCCCTGAAGTTACAGCGCCTCCTGGGACTGTAAAGTCCAATGTTAGAAAAACATTCTCAACCACAGATTTCGCATGTGAAGGCTGTCCCTGAAGATGTTGATGTGCCGGTGTCTTGTTGCCGCTGCTTTCTTCTGGACCTCCTAGTTTCATGGTGTTGGGCCAAGGTGACCTCAGACATGAACAGTCCTCTACAGACTGTTCCAGACTGCTTTCTCTCTCTACACACACACACACCCTAGTTCTGTAACCTGGTTTGGTCTTGGGAGAGAGTGTATTGGGCAAGAATAGCTTAGCAGAGCCCACACCTTTAATACTATTAGTGCTATGTGAAATGCAAACAGCTGCCTTCTGGATTGGAACTTGAGTAGCTGTATCCTCTTCCTACAATGATAACCATTAAGCTACAAGCACATCCTCTCTCTTACACACACACAAAGATAAACCTAATTCCATTTTAACACCTTCACTTTAGATCTATAATCTATTAAATCTCCGAATACATTTTCCAGTAATGGACAAAATCTTTCAATATTAATTTAAGATAAATTACTATTACTCATGAAAATGAATGATATCTTAAATTGCCTTCACTAACTTAAATTAATTTATCAACTCCTACTTACCATAATGAATTATTTCAATAAGTAAATAAATAACAGCCAAGAAATCTTATTTGTTTATATTCTTATTATAATGGAGATTGTGTTTTTGTCTGTCTGTAACTGAAAGTATATTACTACTCAAATCACAATTCACAGCCTGACGCAACACAATGAAGCTAAGAGGTTCAGAAGAAAGCAACAGCAACAAAGCACCAGCACATCAACATCTTCAGGAGCAGCCTTCACATGCGACATCTGTGGTCGAGAATGTTTTCCAAACATTGGAATCACAGTCACAGGAGGCGCTGTAACTTCAGGGACACAAAAACTTTTATCATAGTCTTCTGAGATTGAAATGCCAATAAAAAAATTAAAAAAATTATAATGGAGATTGTGTTTTTGTCTATCTGTAACCGAAACTATATTACTACTCAAGTCACAATTCCCTTTGTTATTTACGTCACATTCTTTATGATTTTATTTTTATTTAAACCCCAATTATTAATAAAATTGTTTTACATTATTAATACTGTTGACCATATCTACATACTAATAATGTGCAATTGTATGTATATATACAACAAAATAGCGGTTTACAGTGTAAAAACGAGAAGGCTAATTTGCATATTGTTATTAAAAATTTGATTTTAATAAATGTGCTTAGTATTATTGATTTCTAATTGTTTGGTTTTATCTTAATAAATATGAGCAAAGAGATAAATTTTAAAAGAAATTCATTAACAAGAAGAAATAACTAATTCTATTCTTTACTTCCTAATTTAACTAAATAATTAAATTATGAAAATTTAGCAATGAAAGACTGGAGTGATGGAAGAGTAAGTTTCTATTTTTCGATTATATCCCTCTCTGTTTCAAATCTTTTTATATGCATTCTTATTTAGTTCCATTAGCCTTTCTAATTTAATGTAGTATTTTATTATATTAAAACTTAAATACTTGTACCCGAAGAGTGCATATATTTGCTAGTTAATTTAAAGAAACAGCATGTACTTTATACCATAAACGAAATCAGCTAGACACCCCAGTTGGTATATTACCCCTCTTAGATACAAGAGAATTTACTGAATGTCTTGTCTATCCATTGTTTTCAATGTTGACTGTGCTGAGAAAAGATAAGATAACCCAATAATAAGATAGTGTCATGCCTCCCACCCCCACATTACAGTCTCTCAGGGCATCCAAATCCAATAGTAGATGATAGGTAGGAAGGGGGGGTTAACAGGTTCAATGGATAAGGAGGCTGCACTGCAGTGATAAGTAATTAATCTAGTGATACCATATGTTGAGCAGCATTCTGATTCCTCTGCATGCCAACAAGGTGGTGGTACCGTGGGATTCATCAGCCACGGGGACCATCAGATACTCTTCTGCCAACATCATTGTTGGCTGCAACCATTGCTCTGGAAAAGGAATAATCTAGAAGGTAGAAATCTCGAGCATATCTTCACATTCAGCTCGCCATGATCCTACTATTAAATCTAGGACTAGTAGTATACCAATAGAACATCAACTTCCCAGCAAGGTCAGACCTGTCAGAAAATGAATCTCCTCAACCATATTTCACTGATAATCATATTCCGTATCATTCTCATACTACAATGAGAGAAAAAAATGTAATTGATTATTGAATATCAGAATTAGTCATAACCAATAGTATGATACCTTGGAGCTTCATTCAAGTGAAAAGATACAAAATAATATTTGCATTATTATTTAGAAAAAGAAAATACTATTTCTCTGAATTTTTGAGATGAGGCTTGATAATTTTGATTATTCGGACTATTGTCCTCATCTTTATTGTTATCTATACTATTTCTCTGAATTTTTGAGATGAGGCTTGATAATTTTGATTATTCGGACTATTGTCCTCATCTTTATTGTTATCTGCACAATTGAACAAATGGTGTAATGGATATAGGTCTTGAGTTAATACAGTTCTAAGTGACAGTTATCTCTAGGCTGCATGTTCAGTCTTGGTCAAGGGCAACAGTAACATAGAATAATTAACACAGTTTAACACTTGTACCCAGTCAGGATTAGTGGAATGAGAACAGTCTGTCCCCATGGATTGAATAAAGGGTTAGGTTTGAGTTCCAAGAAGGTTCCTGAGTTCGAGAAAATTCCCAAGTCTGACAAGATATACCTGAAGAAGGCCTGAGGGTACATTGACCGAAATATTGTGCAGATAACAATAAAGATGAGGACAATAGTCTGAATAATCAAAATAATACAAAAAGAAAATAGTACCATTGCCATTAAAAGAAAAAGTGATGTTTTAATCAGGAGAATCAAATACATTTAAAAAGCCTGGTTGGTGGGGCTTAGAATACACTGACTGCATCTTCTGCAGAGGGGTAAAACCCCTCAAAAGGGCATCCTGGATATGACACTAAACTGTATCTAATAGTGAAGCACCAGTTCAGTAGATCTTCATTGCTATTACACCCACAGTGACTCTGACCGAAAGTGGTAGTATTTATTAGAATTCCATCTATGGGTCAAAATAGATCAGTTTGAAAATGATTAGTATTGAACAGAAATATTTGAAACATACAAACTGTGTGCAAATTATTTGAATTAGATAGAAATACTTGATATTATAACTGTGTGCAAAGAAATGATTATAGACAAATAAAAAAAGTTAAAATAAAGAAAAATGCAAGGGAACATTGAAAATATAGTTATGATTATGATCAAACATTTAGAAATTAATCTAATTTCAGCATTAAATAACCCATAAGAAGCCATTAAACAAATAAATCAAGCCAAATACATATATAAAATCAAATAATAATTAGGTTTGGTAGTTTTTACTTGAACACAAGAGGAACAAAAAGATTTGCTATTTGAATTTGAGTTTTACAAATTGTAATCATCTAAGAATCAAATTGTAGACATTTATGGCTTTTAGTTAAAATATTTTAATATAAAAAAAAGTAAGTTGTCGGAGTGGCCTAAAGTCAGTATCAGCCAATCAGCAAGGGAGTCTATCCTCTTTTCACTAGCACTAGACTAAGGAGATTGTTTTTTTGCACCTGAGTTGGAGCGCCACACCTACCATCAGCTCCTTACTTTACAACACAGATCCCTGTACTACTCATACGCTGAGTTGGCAGGGGCCGGTATCGAACTAGGAACCTTGTGGTTTCTAGCCGAACGCTCTACCGACTGAGCTAACCTGGCCCTAATATTATATTATATTCTGATGGGTTTTTTAAAATCTCCTAATATAGTATACAAAAAAATAAAAAAATAAAATAAATACTTCAATGGTTAATTCTAAGCCAAGTCTATTCTGTTTAGAACCGCAATAAATCTTTTCCCCTCCCAATAATTCTTTCTCAATGAAAAATGGAGACTGAACAACAAAACTTGCTAAAACAAATTTTAGGTAACAAACTGAAAAATTCTATCTAATCATCAAATTATTTAGTTTTGTATTATTTGGATTTTTCAGACTGTTGTCCTCATCTTTATTATTACATACACATCATTTCAGCCAATGTACCCTCCAGCCTTCTTCAGGCATCTATTGTCATAATTGGGAGCCTTCACAGAACTTTGTTGAACTGAACCCATTATTCAATCGACCGGGATAGACTGTTCTCATTCCATTAACCATGACTGGGTATAAGTGTTAAGTATTCTATGTTATTATTTCCCATAGTCAGGATTGAACCTGTAACCTACAGATGATTGTCACATTGAACTGTATCAACTCAATCCTTATATCCCTTGCATCATGTGTCCAACTGGAAGAAGGCCAGAGGGTACATTGGCTGAAATGTTGTGTAGATAACAATAAAGATGAGGACAACAGTCCCAAAAATCCAAATAAAACAAATTATCAAGCCTCATCTAAAAAATTCAGACAAATAATATTGTTTATAATTTTTAATGCAAAATGCATTTGACAAGTTTATTAAAACAAAAATGTATTTGGGTT
>CM042150.1:54407822-54412822 GCA_023376005.1 Doryteuthis pealeii
ATACAAGCTAACTAAATAATTAGCTTTTTTTCCAGCCATGTCTTACTATATTCAGTATAGCATGACCAAAAGTAAGTTATATCAATAGTCAAGACTTTGTGCCTTTTTCTGAGTGCATTTGCTCTTAATACTGTTTAAATTTTCTAATTTAAAACAATGTAAATTGGAGGTGTTCGTAGTGTAATGGTTATCATCATAGCAAATGGATATGATGAACCAAGTTCAAATACTGGACAAGCCTGCATTTCACATAGTGCTAATACTCTTGGGCAAGGTATGAATCTAACTATTCTCCCTCCAGCTATGGGTAAACAGTAGGGCAGACTGGGCTCTTAACTATGGTATGGCAACCTGTCTAGGATAAGGAAAACCCTGAACCTGTTAAACTCTGCTTAAAAGTTGTCTGCTCATTGGGCAAATATGAGGCTTAATAGGCCGAAATGTACATACAGAGATTGATTTTTCTTGATTTGTTTAGCCTTACATTTAAATAGTCAGTGCATATATTATTAATTATTAATTAACTTTCAAAATTAGGTACGACTTCAATTAAGCACATATTCTCCCAAAAATTGTCGGCTAAAAAAAGCCATACCATAAAACACATCGCTGTGTATTTACTTCTCATATAACATAATGTAAACTATATAAATTCTTATTTTTAGTCGATATAAACTTGATAAAAAAACAAATAAAATGTTGAACAGATATTAAACTTCAGTTAAACTTAGCTGCTGCAAATACCAAAAATAGTCAGTGCATATTTATATCAGGCACAAAACTCCATTGGGTCTGTCAGCCGAATCTTTCCACTGTAAAGTAATATTCGCTCATCAGTCGACTCGAAAATGTAAGTCCAACTGTTTTTCTCCACTGTAAAAGACAATCACCAAATGGGCTCAAACACTTTGCCTTTATCTCTGTAAACACTTTTCGTATGCAAATAATAATGTCACCAAATCAAATGCGATCTACAATAATCAGGAGTTTGCGCCGTGACTGCCCCTCTTCGTAGCCTAACGGATTAGAGTTTGTGTCGGACTAGACGCTATCTACATATGCAGCACGCGACTTGTTGTCTCTTTGAATGACAAAGACAATCTGACTCATCGACGATAGCTGGATGTTCGCCATGCTGGTCATTTCCACTACAATATTATACATAATTGTTGTTGTGTTTTGTTTTTTTTTTAGAATTATGCCAACCAAAATTAGAGGTGTCATAAATGCATCTTATTCCCAAATAGTAACAGTAAGAGGACTGTTCATGTCTGAAGTCACCCTAGGAGGTCCAGAAGAAAGCAGCGGCAACAAAGCACATGCACATCAACATCTTCAGGGACAGCCTTCACATGTGACATCTGTGGTTGAGAATGTTTTTCTAACAATGGACTTTACAGTCACAAGAGGTGCTGTAACTTCAGGGGCACAAAAACTATATTATAGTCTTCCAAGACCGAAATGCCAATAACAGTAAGTAATAAGACTAAGACACACATGACCATTCATTTAGATGCTCAAGAGAAGAAAGAACAACATTTAATCAATAAACATCAATTACTGAAAAGTGAATCCAAAGTGTTTTATATAGGAAATTTGAAGAATGAATTTGTTGAAATTAAATGAACAATTACCTCACCGAACATTTGAATTCAAAAAGTAGACAACAGAAAACATCTTTAATACAAAATTATTTTAAAAACTTACTTTTGCCTTTATTCTTTGAATTAATTTTTAATCTGATTCTTAATTCTTAATCTTAAATTTATTCATTGTTCACATTCTTTCCATAGCCAATGATTGATTCTGCAGTTTAAAACATTTTGTTAATGATAAAAAAGTCCATTTCAATCTAATCTACCAATTTAAATGTTAAGTGTTTAAATTTCATATTCAGCAGATTTTTATCAAATTCAATTTCCATTAAGACAACTTTTAAAGAATAAATAACTATTTTATACAGGAAACATTTTTCTAAGTTTTTAATTAAATATTACAGACATTAGCATAGTTCTGATTTTTTTTAAATGACAAGATAATTCATGTATGAATAGGCAATTTTGCCTAGGACCAGAGTATAGTATTTGTATCCATAGAAATCCCAGTTATTTAAAAAAAGATATGTATATGATATAAAATATGCAGATGAAAATAGTTATTATTTCAAAGTATATAAAATTTAATATTTTCTTAAGAATAAATACACAATACAAAAACAAATATGAGGTTCATTCAATAAATGAAGTGAATTTCACCTAAGGAGTTGGCAATAGAAAGCACTGTTTACAATTGCACCTTTTTCAAGGAAATCAATAGTAATGGGTCCTTTCATGTCCCAGAAGACTTAGCATGACCTTGTTTACAGACTGCTGTGCCCAGAACTTTTTCTTTACTGGAGAATCAGTCTGTTTCCACCCCATAGACTGTCTTTTCCACTCAGGCTAGTAGTGGTAAACTCTTGTTTAGCCCATTTGTAAACATTTCTTTTTGACTAAAATATGCTTCTTCATACACATCCCATATTCTTCTGTAAATTTCATATGGTTTGCACTTCTTAGCCACCAAAAATTTGTTTAGAGACCTCTGTTCATGCCTGGAGCCCTATTTGATTTTCCCACAATTTTGAATAGCGACAAAACAAATACTTTCGTGAGATTAAACTCATGTTTGCTATAAACCAATTCAAAACAATGTAGAGTTTACATTTATGAATAAAGGGAATTTAAAAAAAATGAATACATTACAAAAATAAAATAATCATCTATGTACAAGAGTCATTCATTGACTAAGGGAATTAAAAGAAGAAAAAAAAAAAGAAAAAGAATTCCCTTATTAATTGAATAACCCTCATACATAGATGATTATTTTTGTAATATATATAATTTAATAAATTTCAAAAGGTACAAATAATACTATGATCCTAGACAGAATATAGATAATACACTCTTATTGTAGTAGAAGTTACAGACAAAGAAAATGTCAGAGATCATTATATAGATAGTAGATAGTTATAAAATTTGTATGATTACATTATCAAGATAATTCCCTATACGGTTTTCTTAATATCTAACTCCAGATATAAACCATACTTTGTTTTACTGCGTAAATAATTCAATTGTACATTCATTTACTACATTTATTTGAATTCATTGATTTTTGATGTTTTTTCATGGCTTTGCTTCAGTGTATCAAGAGAACAGGATTTTTTGTAATGCAGCTGGATGCAAGCCAAAGAGAGAAAAAAATAAAAATATAATGAATCATACAAAACCATAAGAAACATTTTTAATTCATTGTATGATAAAAGCTTTTTATTTTCCAACCAGGCAAAGATATGAATAGTTGAATAATTCACCAACAAAATCATTTTATAATCATTAGAAAAAAAGTATTGAGAAATTATTTCATGTACTTGTAAGTTTGATTCAAGTGGTGACAATACAATTGGCAGTATTTCAAGTGTTTTGGAAAAATTAATCAGTTTTTAAACTAAACAATATATTTTTTAATAACATTGATCTTTTATTTTGACCATATTGAATAAACTAAATTTAAAAGATAAAAAAAGAAAACTTATTTGACACATACAAGGTGTTTCTCAGAGTTCACAAACAAAATATAACATATATCTAATAATATATAAGACATAAAGGGTATTTCCCAAGGTACATGAATTAAATATACAATAGTATAAGAGTTTAATTTGTTCAGCTTGTAACTCAATTTCCTTGTATATCAAATCAGTTTTCTCCACTAGAAAAAACTGAAATGCCATTAATCCATTCAAGTCCCACCCTAAAAAAAAAAACGGCCTTTATCTTTTGTTTGTTTTTTTTTTTTTCACAAACAAAAAAATAGCACTGTACTGTATAAAAACAATCAAATAGAATGTAACAAATTAAATGCTATAACATGTTTTAATGTTTATTTTTGTTTAAATAATATTTTTCTTTCGCATAGTAAATTTGAAAACTTAAATGTTTTTATTGAACTTATTAACCTAAGTGAATCTGAAGATTGCTCATACCGATAATTTTAGCACACAACACAAATCAAAAAATTCGAGTGAATGACAGCTCATGACTCGGAAAACTCTAATGATGGGGCACTCGTAAGTCAAGGTATCACTGTATTTAATAATATATAAGACACACACAAGATGTTTCTCAAGGTAGATGAATTAAATATACTGAGGATTTGGAATGGAATCTAAAAACTTGTGATATCAATGTATATAAGCTTAAGGTGAAAAGAGAAGGGATGTGTAATTTTTAGATAAACAAAAAAAGAAAAAAAAGATTTTTTCCAAGGTAGGCTCTTTTAAATTTTGAGCATTACCTCAGACATAAAATAAAATTATTATTTAGTTTTTAAATTGTTAAAAATCTTTTGATCTCAGTAGCAAAACTACCTTGAAAGGGTTAATACACAAGAGCAATGAATATTTAACTAAACTTGTGAAAATTCTCCAAGATTAAATCATGTTCCTTCTGTTGTTACTAAAAAAGCATCAATAATAATTCATTCAAATATTTTCAAAAAGTATCTGATCATTTACAGTGTCAATATGACCATTTTGTGATGAATTCTAAAATAGAAATAAAAAGATCTGGGTAATATGATCAAGTTTCCTATTAAAAAAAAAAGAAAAAAAAAAGGGCCCTTCCCCCAATATAAAACTAATTTTGCCATTTTTAAAAAAATCTTTGACCTTATTTGTTTTATAGGAAAGATTTCTTTTCATGGCCTGCAAAATTGATTTATGTATAATACATATAAGTAAAAAAAGTAAATTTTTAGGTGGCCTAAAGTTGGTATCAGCCAATCAGCAAGGGAGTCTATCCCCTTTTCACTAGCACTTTGCGTCTGAGGTGGAGCGCCACACCTACCATCAGCTCCTCACTTTACTGCACAGATCCCTGTGCTACTCATATGCTGAGTTGGCGAGGTCCAGTATACGAACTAGGAACCTTGCGGTTTCTAGCCAAATGCTCTACCAA
>CM042150.1:54415322-54475322 GCA_023376005.1 Doryteuthis pealeii
GGGATAGAATCCATCACTGTCTGGCTGATACCGACATTAGGCCACCCCGACAACTTTTATTATTATATACATCTATATCTATATACATTCACACACAAATGAATAGTAACAAGATCTGAAGGAATAAATCCTAATTCAATGTTTATATTTTCAGTCTGATCAATCAAGGTATTGCCAAGATACAAAGTGAAAGACAAGACAAACTCCACCTGAGACATCTTCATTTCATAATTGACACTAATTCTAAAAGGAATCTTTTAGGTTAGAAAGCCAGATTATCCAAAATAGACAGATTCATTCTCCCAATGTCTCTTAGGAGATTATACAAGATTCACCATTTAATTAGAAGATTAACTATATTAATACAACAGAAATGTCAAGATATTAAATGATCATGGATATGATAAATTTTTTTAACTATATTTTAGTATTTAATATTACTGATATGAAAGATGTTCTAAAAATTTAATCAAACAAACACAAACCTATATTGTAATGTTTAATAATGTTGATTATAATCTATACATATATAAAGGGCAGTTTGTGTGTATGTATGTCCAGAGGAAATAAAACAATTAATGACAAAGTAAATATATATACACATTCACTATCATCAGATCTTGCTTTCTGAACAAAATTAAAGAGTGTCGTGCACTTTTTTTCTGATGCCTTACCAGGCCGGATCAATGCAAGGTCTTTTTACGTAGACTTTAATGGGGCATCCTGCAAAGATCCAACTCATGATACAGTAATAATGGATCTGCGAGATTTTTTGTCTCCCCCCCTACCCAGCTGATGCTGGCTAGCCACTTCTAGTTCTATAATAAAAGAAAGAATCTGCCTATCAATATTATTTATAACTACCAATTGATTAGTTGTAAGAGTTCCAACATAAATTAATCAGAATCTTAAAAAGACACTTTTTTAAGTGGAGGTTTAAATTCAGAGTTTTCCTTCTCCTAGACTAGTTACCATACCAAGTTTAAAAGAGTCCAGTCTTCCCTATTATTTACCCATAGCTGGAGGAAGTATAGTTGGATTCATAGCTTTCCTATGTGAAAATGCAAACATCCTCATCCAGGATTTGAACTCAAGTTGTGTCCATTTTCAAAAGGTATTAGCACTATGTGAAATGCAAACAGCCTTGTCCAGGATTTGAACTCAGATCACTGTTTTCATTTCCTACGATAATAACCATTACACCATGAGCACCTCCTAATAAGCGACAAGTTTTAAAAGATGCCGTCTAATTATTTATCAACTGATGCTTGAAAAAGATTGTTAAAATAAAAAGATGTAGAAATTAATTAAAACAAATCTCAGAATCAGTACGGTAGACCATACCACAAGGTTCCAGGTTCAATACCATCCCTTGGCAACTCAGTGCATGAGTAGTAAAGTAGGAAGCTGATGGTAGGTTTGGCACTCCACCTCAGACACAAAAATCAATCTTCCTGGTCTAAAAGGGGATAGATTCCCTCACTGTCTGGCTGATACTGACAATAGGACTTTATTTTTACTCATAATTAGACCACAAAAACTTGGATTTGTGTTGAATTTATATCAGATACTTGTTTATATTAGATCAATGCATTTTTAATTCAAGCCCTCATTAAACGCAAATAGGCAGAAATATTACTAACTAATCCCAACTGCATGTATTATCATTCTCTTGTTTATGATTAGCAACAGATAACTGTCATAGTCAGTGCAAAAAGAAATAACAAACACAATTAATCTTCTTTAATCATGATATTCAGAAGAGAATTAAACCTAATCCACTGGAGATCAAACAAATTAATCCGTACAAAATACACAAAGTGCATTTGTACAATCTCACATCATCAACATGCCCTTCTCCTTCTCCTCTCTAGCATTTATAATAGGACAGAAGATATCAGCTGATTATCTGGATATTCAGAAGGAGTCAAGTCTATTCAGAAAGAGAAAGAGAAAATTGACCTGAAGGAGGATAGATTTCTCAGTTATCTATGAATTATATTGAAGAATAACAGAACATGAGAACTAAGAAGCCACGTACAACCAGGGTAATGGGGGAGGGTGGTAACCCTAACTACTCACTTTTAATGGGCAAAGAGACAACTAAAGATATTCAATATAAGGTGTATCTATTTGAAAGATTATTAATCCTATGACCAACCACTAGTCCCTTGACCCTCAGATGACCTGTAGCTTATAAAATTTTAAAAAATCACAAGACATTTTTCAAACAAAACAAATTCTATCATTACTCTTTGGCGTATATGAATTTATTTAAAACTGTTGTAATATGAGTATCAGTTAACAGGGAAATAATTAGAAGAAACACAATGAGTATTGAGGACAGGGGAAAAGGTTTACTAAGCAAAGATACAAGGTGAACAGTAATTAGCAATTGCAAGGTTGAATTAACAAGTCTCGTGACACCTTGTTTCTCTCTTCTGAGCTTTCGTCAGACATTATAGGAAAAGCAGACAGTTCTATTCTCATTATTTAGATACTATATGATACACCTCAAGGCTATCTCCCATATCAAATCTTTTATTGTTAATACCTGACATGATCTCACTAAGCCCAAAATATTGGACTTACACATTCAAAGAGTTAATAAATATTTCTAGTGACCTAATAAAATATTAAGGAAAAAAATACTGCTAACTAAATGATTAAAAGGAATGTCTTTTAAAAATTGTCTTCAACAAATCTTTAAGTTAATGTTTCAGACAATCTATTCTTTGGCTCTGACACAGAATGAAGAATGGATCAGTCAAAATGTTGACAACATCCAAGACTACAAAGAGATTCAATTGTCCAAAAAAATTACCAAAAAGTACAAAGGAGAGTCAAAAATTATCTACACTTTTACCATAACCTATCTTTATTATTGTCACACTGCATTCTGTGCATGTTGATACTGACAATAGGCCACTCCACCAATTTTACTATAAGAAACACTCAGCATTCGATCAGTAGCATTTTTTAAAAAATGGGAAAATTTGAATCCTTTCAGTTTGAAAATCTGGTCGATTTCATTTAATTAGAATTCTATTTATCTTCAACAATAAACCTTCATGAAGTCTTCAAAGACTTAGTTTTTAATTCAATAAAAAGAGACTTAATTGATGGTGGGTAAATTAGTGACAAATCTTTTTAGAAGTGATAAATTAATTATTGGTAATTAACTGAAATACCCGTCTATGCTGGATAAGAGATCAAGACTTGAATTGCAAACAAAGCAAGACTAAAAGACGAATTCTAAAAATCCCCCGACTTCTTCATTTTTCTAAATGTATATTTTATAATCTTTGTTATAATAAAAGATAAACCCACATAAGAGAAATTATAGAGAGATATCCTGAATATGATTCTTTAATTTTTGAGTTTGGTTTTAAAAATTGATTTAAATTTTATCCCCACCCCCATACACACATTATATAATATAATATAGTATAGTTTGCTATAGTTATGATTAAAGAGTGCTCAATATCACTGATATAGAATATATATCTAAGTTAGGGTAGTGAAGACAAAGTCAACAGCATTTCGTAACTTTGTCTTCACTACCCAACTTATATATATATATATATACACATACACAAGTACAGTAAGAATATTAGCAATGAATAAATAGATAAAAGGTTAAAATTATGGAGATATTCTATATCAAGTGGACAAGAAAAATGAAAGTCAATGATACTTAGTAACTACCAGTTTCTTGCCTATGTGATTTGGTCAGAAAATCGTACAAGCAAGAAACTGCCAGTTACCAAGTGCTGTTGACTTTATGTCTTCACTACCATATATATATATATATATAATATATATATATATATATAATACAACACACGCACACATGATGTGTCAAAAAAGTATTCAGATTTTTGTATTTTTTGACACCCTTTATTGTGAAAAAAAAAAAAACAACTCAAAAAACATTCCATTACTTCTCTGAATGTTTGAGATGAGGCTTGAAGATTAGTATTATCTGCGTTATTCGGACTATTGTTCCCATCTTCATTGTTATTTGTACAACGTTTTGGCCGATATACCCTCCAGCCTTCCCGAGTCCGACAAGAAATACCTGAAGAAAGCCGGAGGGTATATCGGCCGAAACGTTGTACAAATAACAATGAAGATGGGGACAATAGTCCGAATAACACAGATAATACTATTCCATTCCTTTTTTTTTTTCAGGTGTGTGAAAAAAGTACCAAGTTTAAAGCTGTATTTACCAAGATATAAATGAAGAATGAATGTAATTTTTTTTTTTTTCAGAATACAAGATGTGTCAAAAAGTACATAAAATCTCAATACTTTTTTTGACACACCTTGTATATATATATCTACACACACACACACACATATATATATATTATATATATATATATATATATATATAAGTACAGTGGGATATTAGTAATGAATAAATGGATAAAAGATTTAAATTATAGATATTCTATATCAAGTGAATGAGGAAAATATATATTAAAAAAAAAAAAAAAAAAAAAAAAAAAATCAAATAAATGTGGCTGATCAGAATTGAAGACTTTTTTTTGCATCTATAGTAGCTAACAAGTGGAAATCAAACAAGTTAAAACATGTTTGGGTAATGTGCATTGGAAAACCATAAACTGAATGCTAATAGGCCTATAACAGCTTATTCATCAATAAAGAGAAAAACACTTTCATCAAAGCAGTCAGTTTTGTATTAATTCTTCTAGACTTATAGGACAAAAGAATTAATGACTCATTTCCTAGGATACAATATCAGGTATTGAATAAAGAGGCAATACATAAATGTTTAATGAAAAACACTTGTATAGATTTTTATTATTTTAAGCTATTTTCAATATATTTTATAAGTATGATTAAAAGAGGATTCAATGATTTACACAGATCATGACTGCGAGATATTTCTCAAAATGTAAAATTCATTTAAAATCAATATGAATAGTATAAAAGTGAACTGTCATTAAAGTGAAAAGTAAGGTCCCCCTTAAAAAAAAAAAAAAACACTGTTCAGCAAATGAGTAGAAGAGCAAGGGTCATCTGTGGACCTGATATTAGGTGCAATGTTCTACCTCAGCAAAAAGAATCTCCCAGGTCACTAGTGAAAAGGGGATGGACTCCATCACTGACCAGCTGATACTGACAATAGGCCATTTCATTGACTTTACTTACTTATATATATATATATATATATGTCAGGTCGCACAAAGCACTATGAGTATTATGTACTACCTGCTTCATAGTAGGATCATCGGCGACTAAACCGGTACCCCCACTAAGCTTGCCTGGTGAGGAGGTTGGCTAGACACCCAGCAGGACGAAAATCAAAACCTGTGAAAGGGCGGAGGAAGCTTCTTGCTCAACGGCCATCTAGTACATTAATGCAAGAACATAGAAATACCTGGGTTGGTATCCAGGCGCGTAATAGTCATATATATATATATATATATATATATATATATATATATATATATATGCATGCATGCATGCATGGAACATTCTGTCAGTAGAGCCTAGAAAATGCAGATTCCTACAAAAAGTGTCCTGGATATGGTACTAAACTGTACCTAGTTCTGGGGCTAACAATGCTAGAGATTTGAGGCATGTGGAGTCACCAAGTTCAAAGTTGGAGACCATAAATTGACTTCAGCATGAAATAACCCAATAAGGGTTGATATGGCATAAAACCCATCAATCAGCCAATATATATGCATGAATAAACAATAACAAAAATGTCTCCTTTTTTTTTTAACAGGAATGCTTGTAAAACTTTTAAAGGTTTTTCTTTTTCAAATCATTATAGATTGGAATAATACAGCTACTTAATTTTCACTAATGAATTTATAAACAAATACCTAAGAAATAGAACACGAGTTGTAATGCCATACAAAAATGTTTTGTAAAACCTATAAGCTAAATTTTATATCAAAACAATAATATTCTTTTGTGAAAATACATTATTGTATTAATCTTACATAAAAACAAGAATTTTGTTTTTAAATTAGTTATATATCTTGTTTCTCATGTATAATTTGTTGTAGGATTTTCCTATGCACCAACATAATTCAGTGATTATAAGTCATTTAAGCAGCATCTAATACAAAATAAAATAAGATGGTTTAAGTGTTGATAATTTAGTTTGTACATCTACATGATTCTTCAATGGTTCCAACAAAGGGAGACAAGTTCAGTTCTTTTCAAAAGTTAATTCTTTAGTTCATGTCCAATAATTTAATGAGAATTTAGAATTATTTGAAAGAAATTTCTTGAACTTGCAATGTAATTTTGTAAAAGCCTTCCACTTATAATCTTTACTAAGATTGTAAATAAAATCAAATACAAGACAGCAAAAGTTACTAATTGACGAAGCAACAATTTGACTGGGTATAAATGAAATAAAATTGGATTTTTGTTTTATCAAATTTAAAAAGCTGGTATAACTTCTGTTGTCTGGTGTTCTGAGGTAAAGTGTGGCAATTTTTTAAATTTTTTATTTTATTTTGCAGCACATTGTTTTTATATTAGTAAGAAAAGTGAAATTTAAAAAAATAGATAAAATTGTAGACTATCAAGGAATTATCTTATTTTGGTTTGGAAGTGTGTCTTCTTTGATCTCTTGAGACATCCCTTCTTTCATCTCATAACCATTGGTCATGTGAGAAACAAGACCCTTTTTCTCATCCTCTTTTTGGCTATGATTTTGGTAGAGTAAATACCTATTCCTATCTCTCTCCAACAAGATAAATCCGACTGCCACTTTGTGGCTATAAAGACCCTTCAAACATAAGTGGGATAAACATTTTCATTATCTTTTGTATTAGAAATCTAATCTAATGGACCTAGCATTGGTTATAATCTATTTGACCGAGTGTTATAAACTAATGTGCACTATTCTTATTCTTCAAAATTATTAAAAAAATACAAACAACTTCTAGATAGAAGATACATGAGAAAAAGAGCAAGTGATATTTTCATATATATTGTTCATTTATATACAAGAAAAAAAAGTAAGAAAATAAGAGTATATCCATTGTTTATAACACCAATAAAAATGACATTAAATAAGGACTTAAGAATGATTACGACATAAATGATAGGGACCAACAATTCCACTTTTTTCTTTTTCAATAAAAATGGTCAAACCAAACAATCATATTCTGTCAATCTCCTTCTCAAACGCACACATTGATGAGACACATGTTACTTGAAATTTAAAGACATTTTCGATAATCAAAAAAGAAAAATGAATTGGCATTGACTGTCATTGACTTACTGTTCTTAAGCCCAATAAAAGATGGAGGGAAGTCCTGGTGATTTCCAAATATAGAGAACAAGAAACACATGGACCATAATAACAGAACAGTAAAGAAAAAAAAAAAGGATATTTATTGTTTCTTCCAAGTCCTCCAGGTCCCACTCAATACTACGCAGACTATTGCGTAGTTCATTAGTGGTCCAATCAAGTTCCTCCTTGGTAATAGATCCAGGGTCTTCTTGCAGTTCACACCATCTCATGTACAAACCCTGAGCTGTCTGAACTGCTTTCTGCACTTCACTGAAAAGAAAAAAAAAAGTTTAATAAAAAGTTTAAAAAACAATCTGTTTTAAAAGTAAAATAAAAGAGGTTAAGCCTTTTTACAGTTAAGAAGCTTTAACTGGGGGAGAGGGAATCAAACAAAATGAAAAAAAAAAACCTGAAAATGTAGTTTTTCTTCATGAATTGTTTCTCTACCTTCATTATCAGTCTGACTATTTCATTTTTACTTTTTTTTTATTGCAACATTGTCAATAAAATAATGAATGAGGCAAAAAAAAAAAAAAAAAAAAATTACAAAATTAGAAATAAATATCTATATCCACAAGTGTACTTGAACATTAATATTTGTGTATGTATTCTAAAGTGAGAACAGATGTATCTGAGGATAGAAACATGCTATATGCATTCATTCAATAGTACATTTTTATAGGGGTAGTCCCTATAGCAAAATTATTGGTTGGATTTTACGGCATGTCAACCCTTGGATTATAAAATAATCCAAGGGATGCCAAAGACATTTGTTTTATTCATTCTTGTTGGGTATTCAATTTTTTTTTTTAAACACTTTTTTTTCTTTAAATAAAAAAAACAACTCATTTTTAAAAATCTATTTAACCCATAGATGGGACCCTACCAGGTACTACCACTGTGGGTCAGAGTGAACCTGGGAGTAATGGCAATGAAGGGGTACTCCACAATACCCTTGGGAAAGGAATGAATCCAACTATTCTCTCTTCAGCTATAGGTAAATAGTAGGGCAGACTGGGCTCTTTAACCTTGGTTAGACAACCGGTCTAGGAGAAGGAAAACTGAATTCTAAAACTGTTAAACTCCATTTAAGAAATTGACCTTGTGTCATATCTTACTCGTGCAGAGGGGTTGGTGAATATTTATAACAACAATCTAATAAAGGAAGTCTTTTAAAAAATAACTTGACAGCACTTACTAATGTCCCTTCACATGAAAATAGAATTATTCAGTAAAAGAAAAGTGAAATTGATGAAGCTAGAAAACACAAATGGACAGAAGATGATGTGTTAAAAATAAAATGGTGAAAATCTCTACAAAAAAAGACTTTCTTTGCTGGTGTTCTCTATGATTTAATGATCTAACATAACATCAACGCTTCCTTGTACAGAAAAATATCATTGGTTTTATTTCCTTTTCCTTTCTTAGCATTAAAAAAAAATTATATCAGGTATAATGGATCTTCATCTCGTATATACTATTTTAGAAATGCCATCACAAGCAAAATTGTTTCTCGCAAGTGATGTGGATGGGAGGATGCATATGAAAGTATTTATTACATTTAGCTAATATACTGATTGACTTTATATTGAGAGGAGAGTAGCCTCAACAGCAAAGAGAGCCAGAAAGAGGGAGAAAAGACAACAGCCCCAGAAAGCATCACAGTTTGTGCGCATTCAGTGCACCAAAGACTGTCACTCAAGAATTGGCTTGCAAAGTCACTTGCGCAGAAAATTTTTTTTTGTGGGGGGGGACACTACGCCATCGTCCTTAGTGGACGGAAAGGTGCCAACAACTGATTGACTTCAGTAATGGCATGCCAACCCATATTATTTTTGCCTAGAGGTTAGGGAATTGCATTCATTGTACATTTATATTTACATTTTTTGTATAGCTGCTTGGAAGGTTTTTTTGCACATGGTTCTATCAAAGATAGATACATTTTAAACAGATCTATAATTTGACCCATACATGGAGCCCTAACAGGTACTACCACTCCAGGTCAGAGTGGACCTAAGAATAATGGCAATGAGGGGTTACTCCATACTCCCCAGAACTGGAACCTCACCATCAGATTACTGTCATACTTAGGACATTAGCTGATATAGATTTTACAAGAACAGTATTGGTGCATAAATAAAACATCAGACTAAATTCTAGATTCATGTCAGAACATGATCTCAAAATCTAAACCGGCTACTTACTATGCAAATCATTTCTATTTAAGAAAAACAAAATACTCTTTTTCCAGAAAAAAAAAAAGAAAAATCTGCAAAGACCTAAATTTTCTCAAGAGAAAATAAAAATATTTTGTCTGAATGGTACTCAGTACAATGTAGGCTTTTTATGTATTGGCCAGTTAACTGGCAAATTAAAGACTGGTTGCTATTGCCTGTGACCTTTCAAAACGATGCATCGAAAGAGCTTTTTCTTTTTCTTTTTACTACTTCTTCATTGGGTCTGAGAAAGTGACACAAAGGAAATATGTTACATCAAATATCAGAGGACACAGAAAAAGATTTATAAAAGGTTATCTTTTTTTTTTAAAAGAAAAGTTAATTTTGTAAGCAGATGGGAATGAACAAGGCAAATAAATAAATAAATCTAAGATCAGAGCAAAGAATTTTTGTAGTTCACTGAAAATTAAGTAAAATAGAATAAGAAATGGCTCTTCTTTATACAAAAGCAATTTTATTCTTTACTCCTTTTCGGCCCAACTGTTCTTGATCCCACTAACATAAAAAATTAATATATATATATATATATATATATATATATATATATACACACACACAGTCATCCCCAGACACGTGTTTTGACTTATCAAGTCTCTTCAGTGTGGCTAGACATTTTGTGAGCTACCTACAGCCAGGATAGAAATCCAATCATTTCAGCAGCAGTCGGACAGCTTAACCACTTGGCTATCATCACCCACAGAATGCGAAGGGGATTTTAACTGTTTTAATACACACATCTGTATGTATGTAAAGGCCGTCATAGAGTGCTCTATCCCTTTATAGGAGAGCGTTGCGTTTACGCTTTAGTTAGACTCCAAAATGCTCAACCCCAGGGGGATGGGGAGCATATATATATATATATATATATTAGTGAGAGAGATTAGGGTGGTGGAAAATTAAATAAGTTTAAAATGTAATAACTAAATAAGTTTTAAATTTAGTGTAGTAGATGATTATTTCTATGTTTTGGCCATTCAATGGGTTTAATGTGTTTATATATGATGTTGGTTATTTCTTGTTTACCTTTTTTATTAGTAAGATAAAAAAATATTGTGAAATATTTCAGACTGTATCTTTTGACTGATCTAAAAGATAAGCACCAATCTAAATTGCAATCAAGTTATTTTCATTTATCTACAACCAAGATGTAATATTAAAAAAAAAGTTTCATTTTAAAATAGCCATACATTGACACTGGATAAATACTTGTACATTTTTCATGTTTCTTTTTATAGAAGAAAACTGAACAAGAGTTTATGAATAGCAAAGGATATTTTCTAGCACATTAAACTCTAAATGATTTCAGTCTCATATTTATAACAAGTAAAAATACCTGGTAGTGTCAACACTAGAAAACTTGTGGGCAGTATGAAAATTAATAGCTTCATATCTGTAGCAAATAGATAGAAGTCTCAAGGAAATTTAAAATTGGTCCAGGTTAGAAATACAGTAAGGGGAACCTGAAGCAAAACTTTTTTAGACCTTATTTTTCTAATGCAGGTATAATTTGTTAATGTCATGGAACAAAGATAATTTGAGTTATCTTTCTTTAAGAGAACTCTTCTCTTTTAAGAAACCCTTTTCATGTGCCCATGCATTTTCATGTAAAGAGCGTTCTTGGCAACGGATGTTGAAATAAACAACCTGAATACATTTATTGGTGTTTGTGGTGTTAGCGTTGGCTGTCAACTGTCCCCTTAGCGTGTTTAATAAAATTGAGGAACTAGTTCCCCAATGACACTTACATCAGAAAAATAAGGTCACCTGAACCGTTTATCAAAACTTTTCTTGTTCTCAAATGAAACTTGCATTGGAAATATAAGGTCTAGAAACGTTTGGCTTTGGGTTACCCTTACCACATTTTTAACCTGGACTAATTTAAAATTTCCGACACTTATCTCTATAGCAAGGCTGACATCTGTCACCACACTTTTATTAACCTGAACTAAATATATTTGTAAGACATTTCTAAAGATGGGCATATTCAGTTATATACTGCTAATAATAGTATATTTAATATGAGCAAAACTAAATATCCTTCAATGAGAAAAAAATGTTTTCTTACATTTTTATGAAATTTTGATTTAAAATACATTTAACCTATAAAATTATTCTACTTTTATCAACAACTTTTAAGGAAATATATACTATTCTTTCTAAAAATAAAATATATATACAAGGTGTGTCAAAAAAGTATTGAGATTTTTTTTTTTTTTTAACACCTTGTATTCTAAAAAAACAAAAACAAAAAAAAATTCCATTCATTCATTTCTATCTTGGTAAATACAGCTTTAAACTAGGTACTTTTTTGTATTCTGAAAAAAAAAAAAAATTAAGGAATGGAACATTATTTTTTTCCAGAATACAAGGTGTGTCACAATGTACAAAAAATATTGATGCTTTTTTTGACACACTTTATTTATATATCATAAATAAATTTTCAAATATAAAAAATATGTTGAAAATTAGTATAAAAGGACATAGCCCAACACAGTACTGTTTTCCATCAGATGATTTTACAGGTCATGACGTTGATATTTTAAAAATATTTTAGAGCTAAGATTAACTGCTTAATAATATAATCAAAAAAAGAATGTTCTTATTCATTTTGAGCAATCACTTATCCAAAAGGTTTATTTCAAATAGTGATACAACCCAAATTTACCACTAATAAATTTATAAAGTTCCTTGCAACCTTTAGTCCATTGCTCTAACAACTGAATTTTCATTCTGAAAATATTTGTTCAAATTCAATTTATTTCTAATTTGTGAAGAGGCTCCTAATGGCGACAGTAATATCAATTAAAAACCACAGCCATAATGGTTTCTCAAAATTCTCACTGAGAATAAGTTTTATTATGAATGTACAACTTGTCTGAGAAATACAGGTAAATATTGTTAACAAGCTAAAACTGACAAGAAGAAAAAGAACTTTTTTTAAAAAAAATACAATGCAATGCAAACAATATTTCAATTCTCAAACAGATAATCATCATGCAAGTCAATGTCTTTAAGACATCCTGTCGACACTTGTACTCAACAACATGTTCACTTGGAGTCAGCATTTAAGAAATAACATCTCTCTCTCTCTCTTCTTTCATGTGTCTGTTTCTCTCTTTCTAGTCTGATTCCATAATTCTAGTTATTTAAAACTGCCAAATTTTATAGAAGAGCAACACAAAAGCATAAACAAGGAAGAAGATAATGGAAAAGAGCAAGTACCATCAATTAACGAATCCTGAATTCAAAGTGTATTAAAAATATCAAGAATCAAATCCTGACACAAATAAAATAAAAAAAAGCTATGAAGTTTATGATTATCTCCCTTTGCCAGTGGAGAAAAGAAAACATGTCGCTTTGAGATAACAAGTAGTCTAATTACCTTAATTAGAGCATTAACAGAACTCAGCATCCCAAAAATAAATTTAAAAAATAATGTAAAATAATTCAGACAAACATCAAAATAAAGAATACTGTCTTGTAATCCCATCAAGAGGCTTCAGTGAATTGGTCAGTTTGGCTCCATTATCAGAATAGTCCAAGACTTGATGCCTGTTCTCACCAAAAACAGACAACAAGGCTAACATTAATATTGCCATCATTACATGATTCTCTTACCCCAACCAACTTCAGCATTCCATTGCCGCTGCTGTGTCTGGTCCTATTTGGAAAAAGCAGGACTCTTCAAGGGAACAGAGAACACAAACAATTCGAAACATGTGTAATCAGCTGCGGTATTTGGTGGGTGGGGGAGGGGTGTAGAATCAGCAAAATCAATCAGATTTGTTTTAAGATTTTCTTAGCCAGGAACATTCCAGCCCCAATGTCTCCATTTTAAAGGATTCTCCAAACCGAAACAAAAGGAAATGAAAGGGGCTATAATAATATATTGAATAAGAGGAAGAAGGAAAAATTTAATATTTAGAGATAATAGAGTAAAATATAGAACTCCAAGGGCCAATATCAAAATGAAATACCCACACTAAAAAAAAAAAAAAAAAAAAAAAAAAAAAAAAAAAAAAAAAAAAAAAGAAGCCATCTATGTGAATGTATGCATATAAAAAAATACATAGACACCTATGAGAGGAGAGGGAAAGGGTAAAATGATAAATAAGAGAAGCAGAAATAGACACACATAAACACAAACTGAGAGAAATAGAAACAGATACATGAGAGAGAGAAAGAAACAGATACATGAGAGAGAGAAAGAAACAGACACATGGAAGGGGAGAGAGGGGGAGAGAGAGAAACAGAAACATGAAAGGGGAGAGAGAGAGAGAGAGAGAAAGAAACATGAAAGGGGAGAGAGAGAGAGAGAGAAAGAACACATGAAAGGGGAAAGAGAAAGAGAGAGGGAGAGGGAGAGAGAAAGGGAGAGAGTGAGAGAGAGAGACTGGGAGAGGGAGAGAGAGGGAGAGAGAGAAAGAGAGAGAGAGAGAGGTACATGAAAAGCAAGAGAAAAAAAAGAAAGTCACATGAAAGGAAAGAGAAAGAGACAGGTTTCTTAATTTAATGGGATATCAACCTTTGTGGGTCAGTTAATGCTAAAGCCATCCTTGTAGAAGAACAGAAGCTGGGAGAACAAGGAGGTACATACCTTTCCCATGGGTATTAGTAGTCCAAAAGTCAATGTAATAGCGCAACTGGAATTTTAACTTGCTTACTACAATGTCGCAGTCCAGCATGTTAGCCATTACACTACAGGGACTCTCCCGGAAACAAACAGGGAAAACAGAGAGATAGAAAGCAGAGGATAAAGAGATAAAGAAAATATTTATAAGGAGAGAGAGAGAGAAAGAAGATATATGGAATGATTGTGGGAAGACAAAGGAGTGAAACATGCATAAAGCGGATGTTGTGTATACACATGAGGATTTGTTAGCAATTATACCTAAGCAAAGTATTCTTTTAGTGACAGTATAGTCATAAATATTTCAGAGTGTCTATGTAAAAGATCAAGTAAAATATGATATATATGACAAGATAAAATATGTTGGATTTTTAGTGGATTTTCTTTTCATGTGTATATCTGAAATGGCTCAAAATAAAGCTGAGGACTGTCTCTTTGTGATGGGTAGCATGTAGTGGCATCTCACACAGACGGACTAACATTCATCTACACTTAGTTTCCCCAGCACAATTATTTTTTTTAAATAAGGATTTCCTGGTCGGCACAAAGAATAAACCAGAGTTATATCTTTTTTTTTTTTTTACATTATGTTCACACTGTTATTCTAACTGAGATATAAAAAAGAAAGTGTTACATATGCAATGAAGAATATTTTCCATCTATAATTCTTTTCATGCCGATACCAATACCCCTAAAAGGTACCTGCCGATACCAATACCCCTAAAAGGTACCTGCCGATACCAATACCCCTAAAAGGTACCTGCCGATACCAATACCCCTAAAAGATACCTGCCGATACCAATACCCCTAAAAGATACCTGCCGATACCAATACCCCTAAAAGATACCTGCCGATACCAATACCCCTAAAAGATACTCTCAGAAGGATTTTCCAATAATGAGCATACTACAAGTATCTGTTTAGAATGTCATATCTCCAAATACTTAATACAACTTGGCCCCATAAGAAGCAACACTGTTTAATTTGATATAAAATAGACCCCCTATTTTTATCATATCTATTTTACATGAATTCAATCATTTTTGCTTCAGCTATAAGTGAAGCAATCTATATAAACTTTTAGTGACAACAAAGTTTAATTCATATTTCAAACTAGAGGGACACAGGAAAAAAGGGAAACAAAATACCTTCATTTAATAGTTTATATGGGATCAATATTTCAAGTGCGAGTTGATTGAGAATGGAAGAAATGTCTGTCTTTTTGCCAAACCTATTTATATATCTCACCAAAATAGAATTAATTTCAGTTATCAAGTTAGAAATTGGATTTAGATGCATATGTATGTGTGTGAAAGAACAAACCAACAACATAAGAAAGAAATTTGACCAGCACAAGTAAAAGGGACATATCATGGAAAATAACCATTCCAAGAACAGTAGCTTATTCAAAAATTACAAACTACATGAAACAGACTGACATAAGCCAGACCATTCAATATATATATATATATATATATATATATATATATATATATATATATATGTGTGTGTGTGTGTGTACACGTATATATTCTTAAATGTCTTACATAAATAGAATAACTTATTCTATATCACGTCACACTTTTAAAAATTCTAATTTGAACTAACCCCAAAAAATGCTAGCATCATTTTAGTGATACTTGATACACATAATGACAATCAGATGACTGTACAAGCCACGATATTGAGTTTTTTAAAAATATTTTAGATCTAAGATCGACTGCACCATAAGAGCATCAAGCAGTTTTTTTGAAAAATGTTCTTATTCATTTTGAGCAATCACATGTCCAAAATGTTTATATATATATATATATATATATATATATATATATATATATATTTCAAAAAGGATGCAACAGTCTTTTTGGCAACTTATATTTAGAGTTCTTTATAATCCTGGGTTTAAGGGACGGGTTAGCTCAGTCGGTAGAGCGTTCGGCTAGAGACCACAAGGTTCCTAGTTCGATACCGACCCTCGCCAACTCAGCGTATGAATAGCACAGGGATCTGTGCAGTAAAGTGAGGAGCTGATGGTAGGTGTGGCGCTTCACCTCAAATGCAAAAACAATCTCCTTGGTCTAGCACTAGTGAAAAGGGGATAGACTCCCTCGCTGATTGGCTCATACCGACACTAGGCTGCACTAACGACTTTACTTTTTTTTTTTACTATAATCCTGAAACCTAAACTTGTAGACAGCCCAATCTGCAAAGTTAGCTTTCTAAAAGATTTTCTGGGTGAGTAAGTTAAATGCTGAGGGACATCATCCAAAACATCAACATTTAACAACAATGGTTGGCTGGATCTCTTTTGATCCAATAAGGATCAAAAGAGATCCAGCCACTGCCACTCTCATGAAATCTATAAACCAAATAAAACATTAAAGAATTGTATAGAAGTGTATAGCCTGGCAAGATTGAATTAATCCCTATTATGATTCTAAGACTTATTTTCCCTTGGAAAATGGCAAAGCTGATACATCACAAAGAAATAAATGCTTGAATTACACTAACACATAACATGTTACAAAATCATTTCAACTACTAAATAGTATTGCCTCTGAGTACAAGGTTTCCATTTGACTAATATTCCCCTTTCAGTAGCAGTTGTGGTGTAATGGTTATTTTCATAGGAAATGCATACAATAACTAGAGTTCAAATCCTGGATTGAGGCTGTTTGTATTTCACATATACTAATACCCTTGGGAAAGGTACACATCCGACTATTCTCCCTCCAGCTATGGGTAAATATCAGGACAGACTGGGCTCTTTAACCTTGGTATAGCAACCAGTTTAGGAGAACGAAAACTCTGAATTCAAACCTGTTACATGAATGTAGCTGGGAACCACCTTCGGATATCAATCCCAGAGAAACAACATACATTTATATACATATGGAATCTGCTTAACTCACATTGGGCGAATTCTGTCACACACACAAACACACAATTTTCAGTTACTTAATTTTCCTGATCTACTTTGATAAATTAGGTTTAAACATTTTTTTTAAAAATACATAAGATTAATATTTTTTTTTTTTTTTTTTTTTTTTTTTTTTATATGTTGAAATTTTCTGTCTTGCTGAATGTGTAAATCTTTAGTGCTCTGACCTTTAGAATCCAGACAGCTGTTTATCTTTAGTCTTTCATTGTAGCAAGTCCATGTATAACTCTGATATAAGGGATAGATTTATACGAGAGAATTTATAGATAAATCAATTGCTGTTAGTGTTTGTGTCTTTTCATAAACAAAAATAAACTATGTCTGTACAATGTCTACTAGTACTATGCCTACCTATACAATTAGTGTTGTTGAAAACATTATTAAAAAGGCTTATAGCACTTTGAACACTCAGCTTTGTGTTAAAAGTTTCATTTAACAATTAAAGATTAAAAATATCTTTACAAATAATTTGTTTATTTTTATGGAGGGTAAGAGAGGATGAGGTAATTGTTTTAATCCCAAGTGCATGTGAGTGTATTGTTCGCTTTTCTTACAGATATTTAAAGTAATAATCATGGTTAATGATGTGTCTGCTAACATTGGGAGCCAAATGAATTTGACGTAATCAAGTACAAAATTGCTTAGCTGAAATAAAGATAAAAGTAATTGATACTCAGATATTGTAGTAGACGTAATTAAAAAGGAAATTTGTTCCAAGATGATTGTACCCATAAGAAAAAGAAAAAGATATTGCACAAAAAATATGAAGACGTTTTTCTTTCTGTCTTTCTCTTTCTGTCTCTTTCTTTTTCATCAATTTTTTGATAGATCTATACCAGCGGAAATTAATTGGGAAATGGAATGTTAAGTATTTAGAAGTCAGTTATTATGTCATAAGACTACAGTAACAAATGCCTGTAATGGTAAAAATGTAAATGATTTTTGCTGGGGGAATGAAATGCTCATTAGTTGTATTCACACTGTTTTTCTAACTTAAAAACATGAATATTTAATTTTAATTAGATTATATGCTGAAATTTACAGAAGATAAAGTAAAATATCTTTATTTTTAAAAGTTTTATAATTTATTTTTATAATTTTATAATTATGTGTATATTTGATTTAGGGGTTGGTTTTGAAGGCTATCACAATGCAATATAAAAAAAGATGGGATAATGAGGATGTTGTTCATTTACCTGGGATTTATTATTTTCTTGATATTTTGGGATGAAATATCCCTTTGTCAGAAGACCCCCAAAAGATCAGAGTCTTTATTTTTCTTTAACTTTTTTAACTATTTTTTTTTTAATAACTATTATTCTTCCTGTATTTTGTTCTCATTTGCCCTACATATTTTTTTTTTTTTTTTTTTTGTGTTTGTTTTTTCCCCAGGTTATTCATTTGATGCTCTTATTAGAAAATAGAAGCACTGAATGTGTGTCTCTGTGCAACACATGAAAGCTGCTCTGATCTATGACTGGTTCCCAGAGCAAAGGTCAAATGCTAATGGGTTTTCTCTAGGCATTTGAGATAGAGACCCTCCACCCCCACTCATACACAAAAGATCCTCTTTCCCCAGGGCAGTTAGAGCTGACTTACAAGTATTCATTTTGGGTTTAGCAGCCTGGGGAAATTGCAGCCAGCAAATAGTAGAAGAAAAAAAAGAAGCATGTGATGTGGTTGGTTACTTTCTGCTTTCTGTTTCTCTTTCTGTCATTGGTGGTTCATGTCAGTTTTCATTTCAGCTTTCAATTTGGTGACTTGTTAGGCTGTTGCGAATAGATAACTTTGGGGGGGGGTCTACTTTTATCTTTGGGATGTGCATATTTTTTTTTGAAACATACAAACATACTTGGTATTCACCTATTTGAGTAATAAAAAAAAAAAAAAAAAAAAAAAAAAACCCGAAAACAATGTGTTCACCTGGGGTTGTTACTTGATTATTTCATAGTTAAGTCAAAGAATAAATTTTCTATAGTTTGGTTTCTTTGTTTAATGGCATATCAACCTTCATGGGTTATTCAATGCCAAAGCCATCCATTAGAAGAACAGCAGTAATACTATTTAACCCATAGCTGGGAGATGAATGAGTTATTGACAAGGGTATTAGTCCAAAATTCAAACTCAATTACTACAATGTTGTAGTCTAGCATGTTAGCCATTACACTAGAAGGATTCTACCTATAATTTAGATACCAGATCTTTAAAAAAAAAAAAATTTTCTTTAAAAAGACCTGGTGTAAATGAATACTTCCTTACTTTAAGATATTTATGTATGTATTTCTGTAAAGGGGTTTTATATGCCTATGGTGTATGTCCTTGTCCTTATGCTAAGCTAAGCTTAGTAAATTATTAGGGAACTTCATTGCGGTATTTAGTTAAGAATCTTATTTAGATCAATTACTAAGTGAATAATGAGTTCAAACTTCGCTAGGTACCCCATGTTTGAGGACTTGTGCCAAATGTAAACTATACTTATGGAATAACTATGTATACAGGACATTTCCCAAAGGATGCAATCCTAAATATAAAAGTGTAGATTTTTACATATACAGTGGCACCTTAAAGTCTTGGGAAATGGACTCGTCGCCCAGAGTTCAAATCCTGGATTGGTAATTGCATTTCATTTAGCGCTAATATCCTTGGGAAAGGTATGAATCCTACTCTCCCTCCAGGTATGGGTAAATAGTATGGCAGACTGGGCTCTTTTAACCTTGGTTAGGCAACCGGTCTAGGAGAAGGAAAACTCTGAATTCAAACCTGCTGAACTCCGTTTAAGAAATTGACCTTGTGTCACATCCTGCTCGTGCCGAGGGGTTGGTGTGTGTGTGTGTGTGTGTGTGTGTGTGTGTGTATATATATATATATATTATATACACACAGTGGTACCTTGACGTAAGAGTTTAATTCATTCCACTCGTAACTCAACTTCCTGGTATATCAAATCAATTTTCTTCATTGAAATAAACTGAAATGTCAATAATCCATTCCAGTCCCCCAGAAACACCCTAATATTTTTGTTTAGTTGGGTTTTTTTTAAATAAGAAAAATAGCACTGTATTGTATAAAAACAGAAGATAGAATGTAATGCATTAAGTACTGTAATATGTTTTAATCTTTATTTTTTTATAAATAATATTTTTCTTTGGCATAATAAATTTGGAAACTTAAATGTTTTTAGTGAACTTAAGTGTATCTGAAGTTTGCTCATATCTCAAATTTTAGCTTGCAATAAAAAGCAAACAATTGACTGAGTGACAGCTTGTAATTTGGAAAACTCAAAGCTGGGGCACTTGTAAGTCAAGGTATCACTGTAAAAGATTATACTAGTTAAAAGTAATAATAATAATAATAATAATAATGATTGACATATCTTTATCTAAGAATAAAAAAAATAAAACTACTTCATTAAAATGACTGGTCCAATTAAAACACTGGATCTAATGACATTAATCTCAAGTAAATCTCTTTCATTGAACAGATGAAAACAAAAGTAATTACAGCTATCTACCCATTAGATTCATCAAATTGACACAATTTTAATATAAACTTCACTCCAAATTCATATCTTAAAACTACCTTTGCTCAAGACCAACACTCTTTTTCAAACAAATTTCTCAAACTACTTTATTTTCTTCACTTGTAGATGCTTAAAACACACCAAAGGGAAAGTTCTTCAAAGTCTTTACTGCAACAATCTTCCGATTCCAAGATGAAAAAGACAGCAATAAAATTATATTATCTTAGCACTTCCTAATATTACATGGTCACTTGAGAGCCATAAAGCTTGAAAAGATGTCAAGGTGAAAAAGAGGGTGAGAGAGAGAGGGGGGAGGGAGAGAGTTCTTGTCTGTCTAATGCAAATAGAAGACACATGGTAACCAAATCCAATCTATGTAGAATGGAAACATGATCAACATTAATCAAAGAAAACAAAGAAGACATAATTGGAATTATTTTTTTTATTGTGAAAACCCTGACAATTCAGCAAGAGAAAGTTTTAAAGATGAAAACCAAGTTGTTAACTAATCAATAATTCTTTAGATGTTTTCTGGGTACCAGGTGCACAAAAACAAAGTAGTAAATGAAAGGTAACTTTTAAAAGAAAGACAATATTTTATGGAGCCATGAGACAAAAGGCTAACAGGGGGAGGAGAAAGAAAGAAAGGGACAAAAAGAAAGAAGGAAAGGGACAAAGGGGGGAAAGAAAGAAGGAAAGGGACAAAAATAGGAGGAAAGGGACAGAGAGAGAGGTGAAAGAAGGGAAGGGACAAAAAGAGAGATAAAATAAAAAAGGGGATAAAGCAAGGCTATCGAAGAAAAGAGTATATGTATGTATGTATAGAGATACTGATAGGTACGTGTCCTACTTCCCTGACACACAAAAATCTAAAAGGACCCAGTAAAATTATATCCATGCATCCCAGTGTTTTTCGCTTTTCTTCCCTCACCATTTCAGCTAACTGTAAATACATTTCAATAGTTTCTTAGAAATGAATTACATGGGATAGGGTAGAAGGTAGATGACTTTAGTTGGGACCTATAAATTTTCCCGGGGACACATTCAAAGTAAATATGTGCATCCCAGGACGCACTAAATCAAAAAGCTATCAGCATCACCGTGTATGTATAAAACCAAAGGAGATAAAACAGGTAGGAAAGAAATATGAGGGAACAGACTGAGAAAAGAGCAAATAACCCAACCAAACATTTTTGTTTTAAATACTTATTGTATCTGATGTTTACTGATAAATATGCATCCAGATAACATTAAGGAATAAAATGTAAGCAAGCTGAATGAAGAAGAGCAGGTTAGAAAGAGAGAGAAAGGTTTGAGTTTGAGTTTACAAAATAGTAAACTTTTAAGAGTTTATTTATTTGACAAAAAACATTCCAACCAAGCAAAGCAATAACAAATGAACATGGCAAGAAATAAAGAAGAAATGAAACAAAAAAACAAAACAAAAAACAAAAAAAAACAAAGCTGCTGCAAAAGATTTATTCTTATAAACAAACTTTCAAATATATTCAAGAAACGAGACAAGAAACAAATGTGGAAAAATACAAGAAGAAATGGGGGTTTCTGTTGAGTCAGGTTATGGCTAAACTGACAAGGAAAACACAAAAATGTAAAAATAAGAAAAAAAAAAGTTACAGACAGTAAGATAAAGTGAATCTGTTCATAGATTCATCTGAATAGAAAGTATTTCATTAGAGTTCCAAGGCAATACTGACAGTTTTTGTTTGTAAGAACAGAGCAAAGAATACTTTAAGAATTTTACACAAATATATTTTGGAAATCCATTGTTATATTGATAAGTAAAAAGTAGTTGGGGTGACCTAAAGTCAGTATCAGCCAAACAGCAAGAGAGTCTATGCCCTTTTCACTAGCGCTAGACCAAGGAGATTGTTTTTTGGCATCTGAGGTTGGGCACCACACCTACCATCATCTCCTCACTTTACTGCACAGATCCCCGTGCTACTCATACGCTAAGTTGCCAAGGGCTGGTATTGAACCCAGAACATTGTGGTTTCTAGTTGGACACTCAGAGCTGACAGAGCTAAATGTTGATAATGTTTGCAAAATATTATCAGACAATGAATTAATCAGTTGTAATATGAAATGAGTCTAACATTAATGCTTTTCCAAGAATCTCTTTAAAAAAATTGGTATGTTCTTGTTCATCCTTTAGTTCAGGGGTCACAAACTGAAGAATATTAAAGAAAGAAAAAGGGGAAAAAAAAAAAAGCCTCACTTATATGCCAATAATTAGAAAAACATTTTTATCGGGTACTTTGTCTTTTTTCAACAGAAGAAACTTCTGATATTTGCTATTTTCTTAGAGACAAATTTTTATTTCCGTTTTCAACTCTAGCCATGAACTTAATACACCAATCATTTAATACAAAAATAACAAAAAACAAAACATAAAAAAAAAACTAAAAAAATAATTCGATAAGCTGAACATTAAATGTCTGAATTTCTATTGGAAAATCTGACTTTTTGTGCAGCAGATAAGAGATTAAGAATATTAGGGGAAAAAAATGAACTAAAGAATTTTGAAAACTTTTTACTAGGAAATTTTAGTTTTTTTTTACGATATCCATAAAGATTTGACCATAAATTCAAATCATTCTCCACATATTAAGAAAATAAAAGTGGCTTATGATAGTTAGAGATTTTACAAATATCAAAATTAATTAAGTATAGTAAATGAAATGGAGAAAAAATTGCTTTTGGTAACTCCTCTAGACAGCATTAAGTATTTGCACAGATCTGATGAATGTAATTTTTTGCTAGTCAGTTAACACTGGTTTGTTCATGTGTAAGAATCCATAGGGAAATGTCTTATGAGTTTGTCCTTACTTCTCTGGCAGTGGCCAGCATGACTTGCTCATCTTACTTGGATGGTTTGTGAGATGGGAGATAAGTGGCCATACAGCTGCCATTTTGTAAGGCACTGCTTTCAGGTAGTAATAACTATTTAAACTGATAAACTGCATAGTCACTTGTATGTATGTGTGTGTGTGTGTGTATATATATATATATATATATATATATATATATATATATATATATATACATATATATATATATATATATATATATATATATATATATATATATATATATATATATATAACATTTTGCAGAAATATATATATATATATATATATATATATATTTTGTAGTACTAGTTTGTAGTATTTGCAATTATTTATATATTAGAATGCATAAATTCTTGTTTGGAAAAATGAGAATATAGTGAATTTTGTAACTTACAACTGAATACCTGAAAAAGCCTCAAAACTAGAATAGCCTTTTTTATATATACAATTGAACATCATTGCATTAGAATAAATATATCAAGTTTATGAGGCTAATGTTGAATCTGACAGATGTGCCAAATTATAAAGCTATCTTCTAATGTAGTCCCCTGCAGTTTTTTCTGATATAGCCATTATTATAGATGAATGAACACACTGTAGCTAATGATTGTAATGTGAAATTATAAGAATCTGATAAATGTTGTAAGGCCTTTGATTATGAGTCAAGTTTTATGATTGCAATCCAGAAACAAAGATACTAAACATCTCTGCCTTAAAGGATACAAGTGAGGTAATCAGGTTTTACTCCAAGAAGAAACAAGTAGCACCAGACACATCCATTATGCTTTATATCAATCCATAGTGGAACATCTTTGAATGCAATGAGAGAAGAAAAGCATTTGACAGGATTTGAAAAGATAAAGAGAAAGAAGAATAACAAGAGAATTCTTTCATACTTTAAAAATAATTTACTTGATTTCCATATCACTGCACGCATGCACCCCTTTGCCATATATTGAATACAGGCACACACTCCTTCCATATCATACGCACCCCTTTCCATATATCACAAGCAGGCACGCACTCCTTTCCATATATCACACGCATTGGAGGTGTTTCTTCTGTAATGGTTATCATAATAGGAAATGGACACAGCAAACAGAGTTCACATTCTTTACAAAAATCCCTCGGGCGGGGGAAGTTAACAATGTTGATCACAGAGAGCCCCCAGGCAACACCAGCCCCCTTGTTTTAAAGGGGCAGGGCCGGGTTTATTGCCCAGTGGCTGAGACGCCCCACTTGAGGGGAAATGCCGATAGGATCAACGTATATTTTGCAGCCGCCTCCCATGAGATTTGGTTCATGGGTGGTCCCACATTAATAGGGCCTTGTACCTAACCCGGATACGTGGTAAATATGACAATGCTTGCATTTGGCTAAACTTGATATCGTAATATGACAACTATTATGAGGCAGAAATAGCAATAGCTTTTTTATTCATTTATTTTCACATTAACATTTTCATATTGCAATACTCTGAATTTTTAGTGTACCCCTCCACCACAAGCAGAATATGACACAAGGTCAGAGTAAAGATGGTTTTAATTCAGAGTTTCCTTGACTAGATTTTTTTATATTTTTAAATGTAACATGTTTACTACTTCTGGTTGTTTTAAAAGTTTTCTGCCTCAGGAAGTACAGTGTCACTACTGTATGACTTCTTTTCTAAGTTAAAATGACATCATCAAAATGCAGAACATTTCTTGATTGACTGTAGGAGTTGCTTGCACAAGGGTTTGTATGTAGGAGGCAAAAGAGTAGCTATTAGTCTGTATGTATTGCCAAGTAGGTAGAGATAGGGTGTAAACAGCTGTGACTGTACTAGTTTAAACATAAATGTGTACTCAGTCAAATTAACTGTCAAAATGTAGGTATAACTATTCCTCACAAGAGATTAGGAAGAAAAAAGGTGAGGAAAGATGTGTTCATTATATTCTCAAATGATGCACTGTTTAAAATGCAAGCAATCAAGTCAAGAAAGCAAAGATTAAATCTCTTCAGCAATTTTCATTAAAATGAATACAAAAAGAAAAAAGAAAAAAAAGTTAAATCAATCATTCATTCCAAGAAAGAAAAAAAAATACCATCACAGAAAACAAAGAAAAAGACAAAAAGATTTAGAGATAAAAAATCAAAAAGATTTTTTTTTAAATTTTTTTTTTTAAGACATGATAGAAATAAGTGATGAAACGTGATGACTTTTCACGAAAAACTTTATTTCTTTAATGACAACTCGTAAGATCAAATGAAGAATTCATGAATTTCCCTTTTTTTTTCAACCTGTAGGAGGGGCAGGTAGTTTCCTTTCAATCTTTTTTTTGGCAACAAGTGCAATATAGCAAACAGGTGCTTTTTTTTAAAAGCATTTTCAAACACTGAAAGTCAGATTGATCTTTTCTAACTTGTTAACATAGAAATTAACATTTGATTCCCTTTCAAAATGTGAATAATGTAATCGCATGACATGACAAAAATTCTCCTCAAATAAATGACATATCAGTAAGTAATGATTAATGTCTCTGTTTCCTATGTTTAAGCTATTGATAAAAAATTAATGTAATTAATAATAGATAAAAAGAATTTTAAAAAAATTCCCAAACCTAAATGTCACCTTCTGTGTCAAATATACAATATAAAGCATGAATTTTAAATCTCATTGTTCCCATTGTTATATATTAAAAATGACCTTGTAAATTTAGAGTTTTCCTTCTCCTAGACTGCTTGCCATACCAAGAGCCCAGTCTGCCCTATTATTTACTCATAGCTGGAGGGAGGATACCTTTTCCAAGGGTATTAGTACAATGTATGTTTGGTTTGTTTTACAGCATATCAACCTCAGTGGGTCATTTAATGCCTATAAAGTTTTGAAATAAATCAATTCTTAATGGATAATACAATTTTTTTATAAATACATTGTTTTATTTAACCCATAGATGGGACCCTACCACTCCGGGTCAGAGTGGACCAGGGAGCAATGGTGATGAAGGGGTGCTCCACATTCCCCAAACCTCCAAAACTGGAACCTCACCATCAGATAGAGTTTAACGTCATTCCCAGGACATGTAGACCCACAGCCACCGCCTTCTAGCACCCATATGATAAAAAGGGGTTGGGGCTTGCCATAAGCGCAATAGGGTTGGGAAAATCATATAGGTGCTAGGGCTTGACGTGACCAGCCGATTGATCGGAGGGTGCCTCTCCGCCCGCCCGTCTAGCCCAAGATATAGCACAATGTAAAATGCAAATAACCTTGTTTAGGATTTGAACTCTGGTAGCCAATTTCCCCTTTCCCTGATGATAACCATTATGCCATGAGTGCCTCCTCTGCTAATAAACTAGCAATTGATTTTATAATATTACAAGTGTTGTCATAACAGTGATAATCATAAGACTTTATGTCAACTCATCTCCTACTAAATATTATGTCTTCATTTAAAAGATCAACAAAGCCAATCAAATGACAATTGGATGAAAGCTTCTTTTGTTTAAAAGGTTTCAACATGTTCTAACAAGTTGACGGCTTATCTAAAACCATCTGTGACATCTCTTCATCAAAATAATGGAAAACTAAATAATGATGCGAAAATAATTCAATACAAACTATAACAAGCCATTGTAGAAGTTTAAATGACTGGAATTTTTTTTTTTTTTTAGTTGCTTTAATGACTTTTGTAGAATTTCCATTGTGTTTTGAGCAAGGAGACTTACAGTTTATAGATTTTCTATAGAGATGTTTTCTCACCAATTTATATTTAGAGAAGTTGTTTGATAAGTTAATAAGAGTTCAGTTAAAATCAATAACAGATTTCAGAGCCAGTTGGCAAAAAATAAAATAAAACTATTGGAAGTTCTATCTACTCTTAGATCTGTGCATAACATATAAATAAAAAGAATAGACAAAAATCTCCTCTCAATTTTATGATGAGTTAAGCTGTGTACCAAGGATTAAAATCCTATGATATCAAGCAGAATGGTGAACAAAGTGCAGCATTGTTTGCATTTTACATAGCGCTAATACCCTTGGGAAAGGTATGCATCCAAGTATTCTCTCTACAGTTATGGGTAAATAGTAGGGCAGACTGGGGTCTAACTTTGGTTAGGCAACCAGTCTAGGGAGAAGGAAAACTCTTAATTCAAAAAGAATAAACTCATGAGTGACATTTTCCTGTGGACACCTACACATGGACATTCTAAAGTAAAGGAACTGAGAAAATCATACATCAATCAGCTCTGAGTGGATTCTGGTTGCAGTGTGGAGGACCATGGCCAATAGGGACAGTTGGCAGGAGAGAGTCATGAATATCCATGTGTCAGCGGGATCTGATGAAACTCCTCTTAAAAAAACTGACCACATGTCACATCCTGATCATACGAAGGGGTTGATATATATATATATATATATATATATATATATATATATATATATATTTACCAACCCCTCTGCACGAGCATGATGTGACACAAGGTCAATTTCTTAAGTGGAGTTAAACAGGTTTGAATTCAGAGTTTTCCTTCTCCAATACTGGTTACCTAGCCATGGTTAAAGGGTTCAGTCTGCCTGGCTATTTGCCCATAGCTGAAGGGAGACTTGGATTCATACCTTTTCCAAGGGTATTAGTGACGTGTGGAATGCTAACAGCTTCGTCCAGGAATTCAACTCGGGTTAATAAGTCCATTTCCTACAACTCTAACCATTAGACCATGCGAAGGGGTTGGTATATATCTATATATCTTTTTCATATTTTTTTTTAACTCAATGTCTTTTGAAAATTTGTATAGTAGATTTGTGCTTAAAACTAAAATATTTACCTGGTTATTGGATATTGTAAATTGTTGTACCTGAAACAAAATCCTTTCTTGTTCATTTATATTGCATATTAACTTTTGAGTCAAATATATTATTTCAAGACTTTCTTATTTCCTTGAAGCTTCCTTTTTCATATCAACATCAATGGACCCCTCACTATTAATTTCCTTGAAAAGGGTGAAACAGTTAACAGTGCTTTCTGTTACTAACTCTTTAGGCAAAATTAGACCGTATATTAAAACCCCAGCAGGAGACAAAGGAGAAAAAGTTATAAAGTAATTTATATATATAAGTTATTTACAGTTATTTATATAATATAGAAAGCACAACTTTAAATAATTACTACTGAGTAAAGGCTCTCTATAGCGGACTGTTCATGTCTGAAGTCACCCTGGTGCAACACCATGAAGCCAAGAGGATCAGAAGAAACGTGGCGGCAATAAAGCACCGGCACATCAACATCTTCAGGGACAGCCTTCACATGCAACATCTGTGGTCAAGAATATTTTTTGAATATTGGACTTCACAGTCACAGGAGGCACTGTAACTTCAGGGTCACAAGAACTATATAGTCTTCCAAGACTTCAACGCCAATGATGACACTGAGTAAAGGGTTTGATCCTCAGTAGTTAACTGAAAACTTATGGCCTTGTGCCAGATCTGAGCTTTGTTTCATAAATAAATATTAATGAAAGAATTAAACTGAAAATACAAGGGTCATTCAAAAACTTTTAAGCCTCACCCAGATATTCTATAACTGCTCTGACCTCTGTTTTGCTCATTTTTAGATTTGTCACACACCTCTCACCTTTGTATGGCTCCGAGCTGCACAGAATATAGAAATCTGAATTAGTTTTACAAGAAGTGGCTTTCCTTTTGGTCTGAGGCTTAAAACTTTTTGAATGACACTTGTATATGTATATAGAAAAATGAGGGGGAAAAAAGAAAGAAAAAAAAAAAAAAGGAACCGTTAAAAGTAACCACATGATAAGTGCATAACTTTAGTATATCTACTTCCTGTATTACTACTCTAAAAGAGTTCTTTAGAAGTGGAACAGTGGTCTTCCTGATATGGGAACAGTAATGTTATTTTAATCTACAACCCGAGGCAAGCTGCAGGCACTAACCTAGTTTACTTTTTTAAAAAATGGTCAAATTGTTTAAACATGAATATATGAAAGAGGAATGAAAACTGAAGCAAAGATGGTTGTAAACAACCTATTTTTCAGGGTTTTTCCAATCTCTCTCTGAATCTCTCTCTAAATCTCTTCTAAACCTTACTATGAATATTACCTGAACTCAAAATTGCAAGCACTTTAATGTATTTTAAATGAATAACAGGGGCCAGTTTAGCTCAGTCAGTAGAGTATTCACCTAGGAATCGCAAGGTCCGGGATTTGATACATGTCCTCATCAACTCAGCGCATGAGTAGCACAGCTTGGGTAATCTGTGGTAAAGCATCTGGGAGTTGAAAGTAGGTGTGGTGATCCACCCCAGAAAAAAAAAAATATATCCCTGGTCTAGCACTAGCAAAAAGGGAATAGACTCCCTCACTGTTCAGCTGATTCCGCTCAAGACTTTACTACTTTTACTATTATTATGAATAACAAAGAAATATCATCAAGGTGTACTAACAGCATATATTCCCTTGACTATTATGATCCATTCCTATTGGTCATTGATCTTGGTAAATCATTTAGATGACACCCAAGTCTGCACAGAGCTGAGGAATGTATGTATGTAAAATGCAAACAGCTTCATCCAGGATTTGAACTTGGAACGAGTCAATTTTCTATGACTCTAACCATTACCATGCCTCCATAATATTACATTCCATATACTGAAATTCCAAAAGAATTTCAGCTCCAAAATATTATAGATAAATTTTAATATTTCTTCTCAGATTTCTAAAAAGAAAAAAAAAAAAAAAAAAAAAAAAAAAAAAAAAAAACTGATAGTATGCAAAATAGCAAGTGCAATCAAGGAATACAAGCAATTCTGAAGAATTTTCCATTAAAACCCAAAGTCCTATTGACAACTTGATAGAAAATTATTATGATTATGTTTGACAGGAGGCAGGATTTATGGATTAAAAGTTACCAGTCACCAATATTTATTTTTGGTATTGCAAGAACACAGAACATCAGGCAAAAAAAAAAAAAAAAAAAAAAAAAAAAAAAAATGGTGTGTTCTCTTGCACAACTTATCCTCATTTCAAGAAGCACACAAATCTTCTAGACAAATCCTTACAATTCTACCAATTCTTCTATTTTATAAATTCTTGAAGTTTCTAAGAAAAAGCAGCAGGGATAAAAATCAAAAGGCTATTTTTAGTCATTATCCACTGATGTACCCTGACTAAGCAGCACCTCCCAAGAAAGCAGTTGTACGACCACTTGCCTCCAATCACACAAACCATCCAAGTAAGATGAATGACATGCTAGACAATGCTGGAGAAGCAAGGCCGAACTTATAATTAACATTATTCTGTAGACACTTACACAGGGACACCAGTTTAGGCTGACCAGCAAAAATCTACATCAATCAGCTCTGTATGGACACTGGATGCTGTGCTGTGGACCTGCCAGGGGCGATGACCAATAGGAAAGGTTGGCAAGAGAGAGTCATAGATATCCATGTTGTCAGTGCAACCTGATGATGATGTTCTTGACTGGCATCCTCATTTTGGTTGTTTTAGCCATTCTACCCTCTGTGTTTAGTCATTTGTCAAGTTTGTGATCTTCAAGGAATTTCAAACTAAACTCTTTATTCAATCAATGGAAGCAGATTGTTCTACACTAATTTACGAGGATTACCATTTAGTGTGTAGATGTCTCCATCTTGTTTGTAACGCATGAACTCTTCATGCGGTCTTGAACAAATCCTGGAAGCATCACCCCTCAAAAGTGCATCTTTTTCTCAGAGCTTTCATTCTAGCTAGCAAGTATTGAATACAATAATAATGTGGCCTGTACTCATTTTTTCAATTATCTAGCCCACCGAGAAAAAAGTTTGGTGATCCCCGATTTAGGATATCTTATATCAGTTAATTCTTTGCAGTTGATTTGTCCTTTAAATAGAACTTGTCTGCCTCCCAAATGCACCACAGAATATACTGTATTACCTGACCCTGGGATTGAACTCAGATAACAAGAGGTACACTTTAATGAATGATTTTATCCACTTGGCCAGAGTGAAATCACCTCCCACTTGATTAAATCTTATATCATTTAGTTGGTGTAATGGTTATTATCATAGGAAATGGACTCAGTGATCTGAGTTTAAATTCTGGATTAGGCTGTTGGCATTTCACATAGTACTAATTCCTTTGGGAAAGGTATGAATCCAACTATTCTCCCTCTAGGACCGACAGTTCTTTAACCTTGGTTAGGCAACCAGTCTGGGAGAAGAAAAATTCTGAAATCAAACCTGTTAAACTCCACTGTAGAAATTGACCTTGTGTCATATCCTACTTGTGCTGATGGGTTGATATATATATATCTCATTTAGCTGATATTCTTATATTCATTTCAAAAGTCATTTGAGCTAATATCCATACCTCATTTTTACCACAACATTTGGCCGATTTGTTTATCAGCTTTCTTCAGGTATTTAACTCTTAACATCCTATACCACCTGATTCCACCCGGACGGAAGTCACATTTGTTTTCTTAATCCACCCCAGACGATAGCCTTTGTTTAAATGTAATATTAAATATACTAGCAAATATATGCACCCTCCGGGTGCAAGTATTTTAGTTAAATTTTATAATAAAATATCATATTAAATTAGAAAGGCTAATGAAACTAAATAAGAATGTAGATAAAAAGATTTTGAACACAGGGGGTATACTTGAAAAATAGAACAACTTTGAAACTAACTCTTCCATCATTTTCCGTTACTCTTAGGTAAATTTTCCTAATTAAACTGTTTAGTTAAAATAGGAAGTAAAGAATAATATTACAGTTATTTCTTCTTGTTGAGGGATTTCTTTTAAGATTTATTGAAGAGATTTGTGCTCATATTCAATAAGATAAAACCAAACAATTAGAAATCAATAATACTAAGCATATATTTATTAAAATCAATTTTTTAAGATCAATATGCAAATTAGCCTTCCCATTCACACTGTAAACCTCTATTTTGTTGTATATATAAATACAATTGCATGTTATTAGTATGTAGATATGGTCAACAGTGTAAGTAATGTAAAACAATTTTATTAATAATTGAAGTTTAAATATAAATAAAATCATGGAGAATGTGATGTAAATAACAAAGGGAATTGTGACTTGAGTAGGGATATAGTTTCGGTTACAGACAGACAAACACACAACCTCCATTATAATAAGATTTAGCAGTCTTTGATTTTCAGGAAATAATAGGTAACTTTAAATGAAAGGCCATTTTTAGCTACTTATTGATAAATCCTTATAGGAAAGGGGCTCTGGAATTGGAAAATTCTCAACAGGATGTTAAGAGTTAATAGATAATTTGCTTAACTCATAGAATCAGGACACATCATCTTTTAAATAATATTTGATATACAACAGCACTAATCACACAGAGAAACAATAGCATTACATAAATATACATTATTTTTCTAAACTTAAAAATCTATTACTAAAATTCTGCACTTAAAATCACAAAGAATAACTTTTTCCTCTCAATACTTTCTGAAAAGTCTTTATTCTTCAAATTTAAAGTTTCTTATCACTGGTAACTGGTTTCCCCATTGACTTCCACGCATCAACATACTAATAATGATTGCTAGTTCTTGTGAGTTTCTTGTACTTCATAAACTATAGATAATACAACCTGTCTATTTCAACTAAAAAAAAAAAAAAAAAAAAAATAAAATGAGAATGATCACTACTAAATATGAGTAAAAGATATTTATCTCCTGAACAATATCAAGCAAAGAAACTAAGATAGCAAGGGAAAATAACATAAGATGACAAGCGATAGAATATGTGTGGGAGTAGTAGATTTATATTACTTTCAGGTGCACAAAACAGAAATTGGATTTTAAATGAGTGAAGAGGTGGAGAAAGTATGGCAGTTTAGTCATAAGAACAAGTCAATAAGATTTACTATATAACAATTTATGTACTAACGCTTTCCTTTGAATATTACTTGCTTAAAGGCCTGATTGTCAAGTCACATTCTATATATAGAATTTTGTAATTTCAAATAAGTGAAGTTCTCCATAATAAGGGAGAACTAAGTATGGCAAGTGACAGGGGGAGCTAAGGACCCTTGCAAATTTTTTTTAATTTTTTTTTTTTTATGGCATATCAACCTCAGTGGGTCATTTAATGTTGGCAAAGTTTTGAAATAAATTCATTCTTAATGGATACTCAAAATTTTTTTTAAACGCATTTTTCTATTTAATCATAGATGGGACCCTAACAGGTACTACCACCGGGTCAGAGTGGACCAGGGAGCACAAAAGAAAGGACAGAGTGGTTTTGAATGAAGAACTGAAAGGTGTTGTAGTATGTTTCTAACTACTACAACAGCAGAATACAGTAAATCATCATCATCATTCTATAATTAGCAGTTAATGATAGTCATTTCCCTTAAAAAATTATAATGGATGAGGTAAACACAAATACAGACCTCCATATTATGAATTTTGCAAATTGGATTGAAAATTGCTGTTTCTCAAAGTTAGAACATTTTGATATTCTGTTGCATAGTCCTCTGCTTACTTTTATCATGTGTCTTTGTCTTAAATTCTTCTAACTTCTATCAGCTGTCTGCTCCTTTATATTGAGTATAAGTAACTGCATGAGCAGGATGCAACACAAGGTCAATTTTTTTAAGTGAAGTTTAACAGGTTTGAATTCAGAGTTTTCCTTCTCCTGGACTGGTTGCCTTACCAAAATTGAAGAGATTAGTCTGCCCTACTATTTACCCATAGCTGGAGGGAGTATAGTTGGATTAATACCTTTCCCAAGGGTGTTAGCGCTATGTGAAATGCTAACAGTTTCATCTAGGATTTGAACTCTGGTCGACAACTCCATTTCTTACGACTAGCCCTTATGCCACATGCCTCACAATTTATATAAACCTTTAAATAAACAAATGATAAAAATGTTGAAAGTTACCTTCCACCAGCAAAATAAAACAAGAAAATTTCATTTCTTTGTAGGTAAGTGACTGTCTTATTTTTATTCTTATACAATATCATTGATCAAAGAAAGATCAAAGTAGGAATGTTTTAAGTGCAACAGATGGATCAGCTAATGTCCTAGTTTTCTATTTAACCATCAACACTTATGAATTAATAGACATAGTAAACTACAATGAGGGACTTCAGCCTCTAGATCTCAGAGTAAAGGTAAATTAATCACATGGTCCTTACTGCCTGCTCGTATAAAAAGGGTCAGACTGGGTTTATTACCTGGTGCCAGAGGTGCTCCAAAAGGAGAATGCTGACGGGATCCACGCATTTTTTTGCACTAGCCATCACATGAGCTTCGGTATGTGCATGGCTCCCCATGTTAAAAAGACTGTGTCACATCCTGGCTCTGTAGGAGTTTACCCATTAGGCCAGGATGTGAGACAAGGTCTTTTCAGCTTTGACAGTATCAGCAAATTAAAAAAGCTCTTATGTTCACTATTATTCATATAAATAAATTAACACTGAAATAATCAAATTTAGTAATACATTTGTAAATAAGAATCCCATTTTCAAAACAGGACCGCAAACAAATTCAAAGTAAGATTGATTCAGTTATGAATATAAACTGCTCGTGAAAATAAATCCAATATATGAGAAAATGGCTATATGAGCACATCTATGTAAATCGGAAAAGAAAAAGAAAAAACATTTATGAAGTGATCTAAATAATACCAGATGAGTAAAATATTGCAAATATGACAAAGGAAGTTTTTTTTTTCTTTTCTTTTAAAAAATATTAAATATATTCTACTGAATCAAATGAAAAACATTTTTAATATTGTAAACAACTAATTTTTTGCATAAAAACTAAAAAGGAAAATACTTAAACATAGAATTTTATATATAAAATCCATCAGTAATATTCTCTAAGTGAAAATTCACTGCATAAAAAAAACAAACAAAAAAACAGTATGGGCAGGAAAATCTTGATGGAAAATGACTGTCAAATAGGCTCAGTGATGAAAAAGGAGACAATAAAAAATAGATAAGATAAACAAAAAACAAAAAGAACAAAAAAAAAAAAAGAAGAAAAAAAAAAGATATATTCTTACTTTCCTAAAAAAGTAAATAAATAAAATGAACAAAATTAGATGTTGAGTTAAAGAGGAAATCAGAAGGATTCTGACTGGATTGTCTTTCTGATGAAAATTGAGAGAAAGCACAGAGAAAAAATAAAGGTAAAAACAGAAATAAATGAAAAAAAAAAAAAAAATAACATGTCAAGGAAAGTAATTTGAAGAAATGATATACATACATACATGGAGCAAGACAGACAATTTCCTACAAATAAAGTGATAGCTAGGGGGAGATGTTAAAGTGTGTGTGTGTGTGTGTGTGTGTGTGTGTGTGTGTATGTATGTATATATATATATATATATATATTATACTCACACACACAAAAAGAGAATGAATGAGATGGAAAACATACTAATGAAATTCATGTACACAGGAACCACAGCATCAATATTCATTAATTTTTTTCCCCCTTATTTTCTTTCAATCTTCCTGATTTTTTCTTATATCCTTATTTAGAAATACACAACAACCACTCATATACACACAAGTTTGCTTATCAAAAGGAAAAGGAAACAAATTACATATCCAAGCATAATTACTTTGGTGTACACAAACACACACCCACATACACACACACCTTCAAAAAATTCTTGAATATCAAATGATGATATTTTAAAGTTGATCAAAGTCTTGGCTAAAACTAAACAATTCTTATAGACAAACTTAAAAGTGCAAACAAGCAAAAACGAATAAAAATAATAAACTATTTTCTCTTTTACTTGAAAAGGTTTTTCCTAATAATTTTTCTCGCAAGCGACAATAAAGCTTTCTACATTCCATTTAATAAAAAAAAAAAAAAAAGCCAGAATAATGCACAAATCTCAAAAAGGTTTTCTGTGTGTAATGATTAATTCTAGATTCTCAAAAGAAAACCAAAAGAAAAAACTGCTTAGCTAGACACACAGACATTTTCAGGAGGGCCTAAAGGAAACATTACAAAGTTTTATTGGATTACATTATAATCTGCTTGCAAGATTAATAAATGTTCTTGACTTTAATCCCAAGGAAAAAGTAATGTCTCAATATATAAAGTGATGTACGTGATTGCTAAGAGGCAATACAAATAATATTAGCTAATATTCAATAAAACCAAGGCAAATGGTATTAATTAATCTGAAAAAAGGAGAAAAATAAAAGGAAATAAGAATAAACAATTCACCTTGTGAATTTTAATCAAACTATTTATATCTACAAACAAGATAAACCTGCATTTTTGCTTAAGCATTCTATATATATATATATATATATATATATATATATATATATATATATATATATATATATATATATCATTTGTTTGCTCGTTATCTACGGATTCCTTGGTTAATGGGACGATCAGAGGTGCTTAGAATATTTTAGTTTAAAATTAATCAGGAAAGTAATTTGTCAAGAAAACAAAAAAAAATTGACATCTATAAGACTGCCTTCCTCCTGGGGGGAGGGGGGGGAGACAGAACTTTTGGGTGGAAAATTACTTAGGACTCATTCTACCTATGACCCCTTGATTAATAGGCAAATCTTGATGAAAATTGATATGTGAACTCTTTTAACCTCAAGGAGTGTTTTAAAGACATTTGATGGGGGAGGAACATTGGGGAGTAGCACAGTTTTTTTTTTTAAGGAAAGAAATAAAAAATAAAAAAAAATGGTGATTTAAAAAGTCATTGGATGCCATAGTTCAGTGAATGTCTAATTTTGTCAAATTAAAAGCTTCCTCAAATGATTCAACAAATATCTTTACATTAGTTTCCAAAATGAATCATTTCAATACGAAAAGGGCATGGAATTATATTGTGAAATATATTTTTAAAGAATTATTGTTTACTAGCTGAAAAGCTGCACTTCAGCCGAACAATGATATTTCATGCATTCAGTACATATTAAGTTTTATTCATTTAAGCTTAACTTCTAAAAGTTCATTAATTCTTCTGCTGACGCTTAATTCAAAAACAATTTGATGTATTTAGGTCCTTACTCTTCATTGCCCCTTCTCTACTGGGTAACTGCTTCTAGTTTATACCTAAAGAAAAAAATGCATTATCTATGAATAAAAATTACTGTTACTACCTTGATCTCTAAAGAAAACTGCAAGTACACCCATCTGCTATACAGACCATACCACTGTATTCTGCAGCTGTAGTAGTTTGGAATATCCTACAGCAGCATTCAGTCCTTTTTCATATGAAGCCACACTGTCCTTTCCCTTGCAAGGGTCTTAGCCCCCTTGGTCACTTGCCAGATCTTAAGGCACCCAGTTCTGCATTCTGGAAGTCCACCCACAATTTACTAAGTAAGTTTATGCAAACAACTACCGGGCACAAAGAGGCTGCCACCGATCACATAGCCATAGATAAATCAAGTGTTTTCATGATATCTATTACACAAAACATTAATCATCACTTAATAAAACACCGTCCTCGGTGACAGCAGGCTCTTCGTAGCAGACTGTTCATGTCTAAAGTCACCCTGGTACAACACTATGAAGCCAAGAGGTTCAGAAGAAAGCGGCAGCAATAAAGCACCGGCACATCAACATCTTCAGCGACTGCCTTCACATATGACATCTGTGGTCAAGGCTGTTTTTTAACATTGGACTTCAGTCACAGGAGGCGCTGTAACTTCAGGGGCACAAGAATTATATAGTCTTCTGAGACTGCAATGCTGATAAATAAAACAAACAACGAAAAAGAAAATTGCGAAGTAAAATTGATTTTAATTTTATATATGCAACAACAGAAATAGTAAAGTCATCTTGCCTCAGCATTTTAGAAGTAATTACAGAACTTCTAAATTTCAGGCACTGAAACTGCTATGAAGAATTTCTGGATTTAAAAAAAAAATATAAATAAATAAAAAAATTGTTTTGTATTGTCAGAAGAAAACTTGCCAAGTATAAAGACAAGAAGTCAGTCAGGGATAATAAAGGGGGGGGGGTGTTGAGAAAAGAAAAAAAGAAAAAAAGAAAAGGTTGAAGAATTTCGAGAAGTATAAAGGGTTTATGTGAAAGGGAAGAGACAATAGACTAATTATCCAGAGTCCCACATTCAATGGAAGAAATGAATTAAGATAAACATGAACACAAAATTGTCACTTGTCTATTTAAGAAAAAAAAAAAAAAAATACATTGCATTGTTTGCTTTAAATTACCTAACTGCAAGAAGGTTTTATTTGCAAATAATCATCTGCATTGGTGATAACAACTACAGCTAACATTCGAATGATTCCCTCCAGTGGGCGACTATAAGGCAAAAAAGTATGTATACAGCTATTAATAAAAATAAAAAAAATAATTTAAAAAAATAAAAAATGGGGGGGGGCTATGTGTAAAGGATGATATTATGAAATGAAAATTTTGACTGTCAAGAAAAAAAAGTAATCGAATAAGCAGGATGTGACAATATTTTAAGCAGAGCACAACTGGTTTGAATTTTGAGTTTTCTTTCTCCTAGACTGGTTGTATTACTTTAGCAAAAGAATTGTCTGCCTTTCTATTCAATATAGGGCCGGTGAGCTTAGTCAGTAGAGCGTTCGGCTAGAAACCACAAGGTTCCTAGTTCGATACCAGTCCTCGCCAACTCAGCATATGAGGAGCACAGGGATCTGCACGGTAAAGTAAGGAATTGATGGTAGATGTAGCGTTCCACCTCAGATGCAAAAACAATCTCCATGGTCTCGTCGGTGGCCTAAAGTCGGAATCAGCCAATCAGTGAGGGAGTCTTATCCCTTTTCACTAGTACTAGACCAAGGAGGTTGTTTTTGCCTCTGAGGTGGAACACCACACCTACCATCAGCTCCTTACTTTACCACACAGATCCCTGTGCTACTCATACGCTGAGTTGGCGAGGGCTGGTATCGAACTAAGAACCTCGTGGTTTCTAGCCGAATGCTCTACTAACTGAGCTACCCTAGCTGACTGGCTGATACCAACTTTAGGCCACCCCAACAACTTTACTACTTTTTACTATTCAAAATAGCTGGGAGAGATTAAATGGATTCATGCCTTTATCAAGGGCATTAGCACAAAGTGAAATGTAAAGAGCATTATCCAGGATTTGAACTCTGGTCACCAATTACATTTTTTATGATGCAAACTTTTAGGCTATTTGAATGTATATGTGCAATTGTGAAAAGTGGAGTTGGGTGTCATCCTTAAATTACTACAAAACAGAATCTACAGCAAAATGTTTATTAAAAGAGTTTAATTAATAAACTTTAAAATCCAAGATAGAAAAGGAAAGAAATCTCAATTCAAAATAATCTATCATCAAAAACATGAAGAGTCCACTATATCTGCTGAATTGAAAACCGTAAAGAATTGCATATTGTGTCAATATATTTTGACTTGAGGGAAAAACATTGTGGCATGAAATGGAGCTGGAGAATGATTTCATCCAAGTATCAAATATCTTAAAATTCATTTATTCTGCAAAATCTCACATGTCAGTTATCAGATTGGGACACACACACACACACTTGAAATTTTTAAAACTCAGAATATTAATCTATTTCAATCTATTCCAATATTTTGCTGTTCACTGGATTTCCCCTTCAGCTAATTTCATTTCATTTGCATCAATTAAAATATATACATTTTCTCATCAGCTAATGAAAAATTCCAATTTCAGGAGGATTTGTTATCTATTTAGGCCATTATATCATAAAAATTTAAATAAATTAAAATATTTTTGTATATTTTTCCTCTAGAGGTCAACTTGTTTATTAAGAATTTACAAAAGGAATTTAGCATATAATGTTTTATATTACCCTATGTAAGATCCCTTTATTTTATTGTCTTTAAAAGTAAACAAAGCAATTTACATATTAGTCTAGAATTCAAACAGTTATTCTTTATTTTAATTCAGTCGCTTCATCCGTCATTTATAAGAACACTCCTTGTTTATGTTTTTCTGGAAAAATATTTGCAGTTTCCTGATAAAATTTTGAGAGCCACTGAATAATTGTACAAGTCTGATTACTAGTATTAACAATTTGATCCTTAGTATTATTTGGATTATTCGGACTATTGTCCTCATCTTTATTGTACAATGTTTCGGCTGATGAGCCCTCCGGTCTTCTTCAGGTATTTCTTGTTGGACTGGGAAGCCTTCTTGAAATCAGGAACTTTCTTGTCGTAATTGGTACCCATCAATTAATTATCAAGCCTCATCTCAAAAATTCACCGCCCTGTCGGTGGGGCGTTAGAATGCACCGACTGCACCTCTGCAGAGGGGTAAGACTCTCCCAATGGGGCCGGCCGTAGGCAGCGACCAGTGATGCTTAAGGATAGAGCCCAGGTGGATGAGCAGTTCATGACATGTAATACTCCACTTTGGCCCTATTTTGGGCTAGACGGGCGGTCGGAGAGGCCCCTTCCAATCAATCAGCTGGTCACGTCAAGCCCTAGCACCTATATGATTTTCCCAACCCTATTGCCCTTATGGCAAGCCCCAACCCCTTTTTATCATATGGGTGCTAGAAGCGGTGGCTGCGGGTCTACATGTCCTGGGAATGACGTTAAACTATCTGATGGTGAGGTTCCAGTTTTGGAGGTTTGGGGAATGTGGAGCACCCCTTCATCACCATTGCTCCCTGGTCCACTCTGACCCAGAGTGGTAGTACCTGTTAGGGTCCCATCTATGGTTTAAATAGAAAAATGTATTTATAAAAAAATTGTATTATCCATTAAGAATTGATTTATTTCAAAACTTTATCGGCATTAAATGACCCACTGAGGTTGATATGCCGTAAAACAAAACCAACCAAACCAAATCATCTAAAAAATTCAGAGAAATTTGATCCTTATAATGTTAGTGGAATTATCACAACTCCATTAAGTCAGTTGATAAAGATCAGACACCCTTTATGACCAAAACTAGCTGAAGTCCCATGATGATGTAATGGTTAGTCTCAAAAGTCCATTACTACTGAATAGCAAGTTTGATCCTTTCTGGATGCCCCATACTTGCGACCTTGTGTCACATTCTACTTGTATTGAACTGGTTGGGTAAATACCTACTTGTGCTGAGTAATAATAATTTGCATTACCGCTGGTTATCTTATAACATCCATTGTTTATTAAAAATTTACAAAAGAGATTTAGTATATAAATGTTTTATATTACTTTATGTAATTAATATTGTTTGGTAAAAAATTCCAGATTTTTATTGAGTAATATCTTAATTCAAAACAGTTTTTGTCTATATTGTTGGCTTTAACTAAGCTATATAATTATTTATATATCTCCAGCTTGAAAAACTACCTATAAACTTAATGTTCAATTAAATGTGAAAAATTATTTTTATTACCTAATTTTTTCTTTCAAAGTTTGGAAATTTAAAGTCTGTACAATTAGCTATATCATAGTTTTCTCCTGACTATTGTTTATTATTAGAGACTTCCTCTTGATGAGTGCATTCTTCTCCTATGGGAAGATTTCTTTTTTTCTTTTCTTTTTTTAAATGTTAAAAATTTCCCCTGGGTTTCAAAAAGCATCCATGCCAAATTTGATGAAGCCAAAATTAGAGACAAAAGTTAAAAATAAATAAATAAAATGTATTAATATATAAAGAAATCTTATGAGTATATGCACAGTATTGGTCCAGGTGATACTTTTTAGTATAAATAGAGTTACACCTGCATAGTAGACAATTTTTCTTTGCCAACAGTTAAGCCATGTTGAAAGTACCAGATCACCAAATTTAAGCAGCATTGTAAGAGGGTGATCATTTAGTAACCTAAAGCCTCTGTACCAGACTGAGTAAAGCTTAGAAAATAACAGTCAATCTAACGTATTTTCTAACTAACTATATTTTCACTGTAATAATAATTGACTGAAATTACCTTTGCCTAAATAGACCCCTTCACCTCAGCAATAAAAACAAAATTAAAAAAAATAAAAATAAAAAATACAAACTCCTTCAGTTTTTAGGTGGAAGTTAAGGTATTTAGTAAGCTAATGTTTACCCAGAAGCCACTGATGACTAATACTGGTACCTAGTATGATACTGTAATATAAAGATTGGTCATATGATTTTGAAGAAAGGAAAAAAAAAGGTATTGATTGATTGATTTTTTTTTAACAGCAAATCAACCAGTCTGGTGTTATTTTGTGTCTAGAGGTTAGGGAATTGTGTTAATTGTACATTCATACTTACATTTTTAGTATAGTTGGTTTCTAAGAGGATTTTTTGTACATGGTTCTATATGAATAATTTTAGATAGATCTATTTGAGCCATAGATAAGATCCTAACAGGCACTACCATTCTGGGTTAGAATCATGAGTATTAGCAATGAAGGAGTACTCCACTGTATCTAGAACTGGAGCCTCATTATCAGATGCAGTGTCATACCCAGTACACCCCTTTTTTGTGGGGGGGGGGGTCTTACTTCTCTCTAGGGCAGGGATCACCAAACTTTTTTCATGGTGGGCTGGGTAATTGAAAACATAACGAGCGCGGGGGCCACATTATTATTGTGTTCAATACTTGCTAGCCAGAACGAAAGCTCTGAGAAAAAGATGTAAAATATAGGGTTTACCCTTTCCAAAAATGTTTGTCTCCTAACTTTTGACCTATTCGTTGCTTCACAGTAGCTATTTGAAAATTAAATGTGTTTTTCAAGTAGTCGTAACAAGCAAAAATTCAAGATCGTGTAAGTAACAAGTGAAATGCTCACACACACAAAATTTTGTAACCAACCTACAGTAGTCAAGTCCATGAAGATTTAGTAAGTTTAACATATTTAAATTTAAATGGTATCAGAACGTCTTGCGTTGAGTATGTTTTAACAAACAAATTCAAGTACCATTGGAGGGCCTGATAAAATGCCTTCATGGGCCGGATTCAGCCAGCAGGCCATAGTTTGGTGACCCCTGCTCTGAGAATACAGTCAGCATATTCTAAGCCCTGCCGACAGAGCTTAATTTTTTTTTTTAAAGCACCTTTAAAAAAAAAAAAAAAAAAAAAAAAAAACAACTTCTTACCTAAGAAGTTATGTACTTTATGAAAGCAGGAAAAGTATCTGTTCATTAGTGACTGACTGACTAATTACTATATAAAAAAATTATATTGGGTAACAAATCAAATCTGTTCAAGTATTTATTAATACAGCAACAATTCATTTTAGCCACAGGGAGGTGAGAATTCACAGGGCAACATTCTATGTTGATAGATTTATATCAAATGCAATTGTCATAACATGAATGGAGAAAAAACAAGAGAAAAATATTACCTTGTTTTAACAACTGACAATTTAGGATCATGAAAAATATGGTAAAACCAAAACAAGGATGGGCCAAATTGTCTGAATCATCACAGGTTGGGGAAATGTTGTAAACACATTTGTTTTTCATATTATTTTTCCTGGAATTTTATAGCATTTAACCAATTACACAGAATTTCAATATGAAAATACAAAATTTAATATCCTGCAACTTAAAAAAAATTACCGTGCAGAGATAGGTATGCGTCCTGACACATAAAAATCTAAAAGGACGCAATAAAATCATATCCATGTATCCCAGTGTTTTTCTTTTTTCTTCTCTCATCATTTCAAGCTAACTGTAAATACATTTCAATAGATTCTTAGAAATGAATTACACAGGATAGGTTACAAGGTAGGAGTTAGATAGCTTTAGTTGTTTCCTCAGATCATAAATAAAAAAACCTACAGTCTATTAAGAAACTTTAGTTGGGACCCATCAATTTTCCTGGGGACTCATTCCAAGCAAATATGTGCGTCCCAGGATGCACTAAATCAAAAAGCTATCAGCATCACTGACCATGAACATTTTGTAGCTCAGATATTTAAGCAATTTTCTTTCACCTAGATGTAAAATAATGTTAAGTTCATTGGACAGTGAAATCATTGCAAGTGTAGCAGGTTAAAATCTTACTTTATAGCCTACTATTGTGGCCTTGGGTCAGACTAGGCTAAGCTTAGTAAATATCTACACTTAAAATATTAGTGTGAATTACATGAATGAAATCAAAGAAATTAAAGTCATTGTTTTTAATGAGATTCAATCCAAATGTTTGGGAAATTAACAAATAACCTGAGGTTTTATTTGTCTGAATTTTGGAGATGAGGCTTGATAATTTGTATTATTTAGATTTTTTTAGACAGTTATCTTCAACTTTATTGTTAAATAACATGGAATACTTAACATAGCTTAACACTTGTACCCAGTCATGGTTAATGGAATGAGAAAAATCTACCCTAATGGATTAAATAAAGGGTTTGATTTGAAGTACCATGAAGGCTCCAAAGTTTGATAAGAAATACCTGGTTAAAGCTGGAGTGCACATCATCCAAAATGTTTAGTGAGTAACAATAAAGATGAGGACAACAGTCCAAAATATCTAAATAATATAAACCTTAGACCTACTGTCTTATCTGATGTAATCCCTTTACCTGCAGTTTGCCCTCAATGGGGAGCAGAAAAAGTCATTATTTTAATGAGATTCAAAGTCTGCAGTATATTCCGTTCATTGTTTAAACTCCTCAACCATTTTTAGATTCCTATAGTCATTATAGTAATGAGACTTTTTTTTAATGCACATTCTAACTTCAAATTTCCCTTGTTCTCACTATGATTTCTATGTTCTAGAAAGCTTTTTATTTTACTTCTGAACATAAAGATATAAAAAAGAACAAATTTCAAAGCATTTATTCACCCTTTGAAGCCATTACACCTATATACCTGTGGTACATTTATTTTCCCCTACACCTTTTTTACTGATGCAGACATCATGCTCAAATGGCAGAGGGTATATTTAGATTCAAAAGCACAGTGATCAAAGGGTTAAATGTATTAGTAACTCATATAATGAGAAATCTATAAGAAATTTAGTAACTGTTATTTCACATTTTAACAAATATAAAAACATCAGCCATCTATCAGATTGTTGGTTGTCAGTTTTACAAAGTCAAAACTTAAATCCTAAAAAGACAAAGTGAACACTAAAAACCATAGCATCTTTCCTCATTTTAAGATGATTCTTCTGCTATTTAAAACAAATCTAAATTTAAAAGTTCAGCAACAACTACTTCAGAATGTGAAAAGACAAAGTCGTTAAAAACATAATTAAAATATAAAGAAATACCAAAGTGATTAAAGTTAAAAACTGATTTATGGATAAAATTATTTTTATCCACAAATCAAAACTGAAAATGAATTGACATTAATTTGGCATCTTGTCCTGTAAAGACAAAAAAAAAATGCAAGTCAGAAAAGTATATTCTACACATTTATATTTGACTGCATTTAAAAGCAATAAAGATAATCATTTTATTTAAAATAAGAAAAAGGTTGATTGAATTTCAAGTTGCTGCAGTCAAGCAATTAACATTTGTAAATACCATGATATAACATTGTATAAGTTGATTTTTTAGAAATTTTATGGAATTGACTTTTTGAAAACATTATTGAATTTCAACCATTATAAATTGATGCCAAAAGTTTACCTAAAAATTAAATCTTTACCTATACAGAAATATATTAGTCCAGGTTAAAAGTACAGTAAGAGTAACCTAAACCAAATTTTTAGACCTTATTTTTCCAATCTTGGGGAACAAGAAAAGTTTTGGTAAATGGGCTAGTTTTTTTACCAGTTTACCAAAACTTTATTTAGGTTAGATAATGTAAAAATTAATGAAATTTGTGATTTGAAATTTGTGAACAAAATTAAACCTTTTCTCATATCTACCTTCCTTGTGCTTTAATTCTAAATACGAAATAAAAATGTAGAAGAATGACTTTAAATTTATTTGATAGTGTCTAGGTACATTTTTAATGTGTTTTCTTCATCTAAATTTAAGAATTTAAGACTTGGCAACATATACCCCTGAAACAATTATCAAAAGATGAAAATAAATGTCTCAGAATAAACCTTTTGATAACAGTGATTAAATACAGGTAAACTCTTCCATGAAAAAGTTATTTTAAATGATAAATATGCATGAAGTTTATCCATTTGTACAGAGATACACTGTAAGAGGATCAATTTGCTGGAATATGAAATTGTATAACTAAGTACATAAAATGCATCCAACTTTATATGCAAGCATCTATTTGTGGTGCTATGGTTAGTAAGCACTCCAAAACACCAACTCTGATAAATGCACTAAGAAAATACAAGTAAACTCCAATAATATACAATGTGAGGTGTCTTACCTTATGTTTATATACACTTGAATTATGACATCTGCCTAAAAGTTCAAGCAAATAAATTAATCTATTATCCTCATCATCATGTTGTGCTGATAGCACAGATACCTGTGACTCTCGCCAATTGTCCCTATCAGTCATCACACCTGGCAGGTCCTCTGCACAGCATCTAGAATGCGCACAGACCTGATTGATATAAGTTTTTGCTGGTTAACCTCCACTAGTGTGTCTATGTGTAGGTGTCCACAGGACCAGAAGTATGGGGCACCCAGTGAGAACAGAACTAACTAGAAATGGTCTGCTAATCCAGCTTGCTAACCATTACACCCTGTGAGATGTCCTGATCTATTGTACACTTAAATAGCAAAAATTTTCTAAGTATCCAAAAGAACTGATCCTAATCACATTGAACCACATTTACCATGTTGCAAAAATATTGTTTGTATTTTTGTTTAAAAACATATGTTCAAAGATATTCCTTTGATTAAAATGAATTTTAGTATTTCAAAATGCTATTATATTCATACAGTAATTAATACTTAATATATCAAATAAGTTTTCATGAAGTTCTATTTACATATTTGAATGAATATTCAAAGTGCTTTTGTGATATACAAAAACACTTTGAATATGGATTGTGTACGTGTGGGTGCACACACAAGAAATGGCCAAAGCTAATAAATGAAAATCTGAAACCACTTTAAATAACTATAAATCCCCAAAGTCGTGTAGATGATTTTCTTTTATCATGCATTGCCAGAAAAGAAAAAAAATATTTCAAAGAGAAATTTAGATGAATGGCACCATCATTGTGTTTATTGTTTAATCAGAGGAATATTGTGAAGCCAATGTCAGCTGACCTTACAACATTTAGCCATTTTATTTTTTGGAGAAAAAAAAAAAAATGGACTACCAGAATCTAATCTTTGTATGACAGCTCCTTACTTTACCACACAGATCCCTGTGCTACTCATCCACTGGGTTGGCGAGAGCGGGTATCGAACCAGGAACCTTTTGGTTCTTAGTCAAATGCTCTACCAACTGAGCTAAATCAGCCTTTATAAATATAAATAGACAAAATTTCTTAGAAAATTCTATCAATTGAATTCAAATAAGGAAGATTAGATCTATCAGATTCCATGCAAAATTTAAAATTCTGAGTTACTAACATTATCTAAAAGAAATTTTTTTTTTTCTAATTTGATAATAATCATTAAAAAGATTCCATTTGGCAGCCATTAAGTTTGATGTTGAATCACATTCTATTTATAGAATTTATATTATAATTGAAAATAAATAAGAGAAATTATTTTCTAATTTGTATTTAATAATTCTCTCTTATAACTATCAGTTGGCACAAACACAAACCCATCTCCTCTCCCTATTCACCATTAACCCTTTTTGCAGGCAGATATTTTTTTTTTAATCCTTGAAGGCAAAAAATTTTCAAAAATGTTCAGACAAGTCAATTAATCATATATTAAAAAAAAAAACAAAACATAATTTGATCAGCATTTGTGTATCATAAAAACAATAAAGCACTCTTTTATAATTATGATATTTTGCAAAAAATTTTTTACACAATCTTATACCATAGTAAGGCCTCCTAGCTATGTTTCTATACATTGATATTGAATTATTCAATGAGCAGCCAATAGGAGAATGCCTTACATTGAGCCTCCGCTAAAGGACAAATATGTTGCTCAGCCTGAAAAAGGGTTATAATTATAAACTAGATTGGAAATTGCTTTATTTTTTAAGTTAGAGCAGTATTGCATTTACAAAGATCTTGCGATGATGTACCATTTCATACTGTTACAGTAACACACATACAAATAAACAATTCATGATATAGATACCTATATATATATATATATATATATATATCAGGAAAAAATAACAAAGAAGATTTAGGTTGTTTTCCTGATATAATTTTGCTCTGTGACTGATAATAAGAGCACACATTGAGCTCTGCAAATTACAACAATTGAAAAACTACTACGTTGTAAGGAAGATTTCTTCCCTTAATCCTTGGATTAAATATATATATATATATATATATATATATATATATCCTAACAAGCAGAAAAGCCACTTTCTGGATACTCTTCATCTGTCCATTTTTTTTCTGCAGAGTAAAATAAATTGCAGGGAAGCAAATGCTCTGAATATAGTAAATTATTCCTCTTGTGCTTAGCAAGACTTATCAAATAAAGCATAAAATAATGCAGAGGAGAATGGTAAGGAACTGGGATATCCTCAAGGAGGAATCAGCAATATAATGTAGGACTCTTTTTTTTTTATGAGACTCTCAAGTGACAGCTGAGCATCAAGTGTATCTCTGAAGAATTCAGGAAGCAGAAAATCTGCCAGTAATTCTAAAAGTAAACAACATTATGGTTTTTATGCCAGTAGATTTCAAAATTCTTTACAAAGATGATTGCCATTGTGTAATTTGTACATCTTACTCAATACAATCTTATGAAACTGATTATTAGAGTCAGACAGATTGTCTAGATGAAAACAAAAAGATTCTTTTTTTTTTAATATACAGAGTGTTTCAGAAAAATTGACATCAATTTGTAATCAAATAACTTGACCAATTCTCATTCAAGTGATCTCAGATTCTAACAGCAGGTGTAGAAACAAGTAACCCATAGGCACCCCAGCTGGGATCTGTTTTGAAAGGAACACCTTTTGCTTTTCACCGTAAACTCCTGGTTGTTTCTACACATGCTGTGTTGTGAGCTGAGTGTGCTGTTGGTTTGAACAACAGTTACTAAGCACTACTGACTTCCATATATAGTTCTAATCTGGTTGGCCCTATGCCAGCTTGAACTAACCTTAGTAATTGTTTCTTTTTTGATACACTGATAATGGTAGATATTTGTCAAACAGGACCCAAAAACTTTTGACTGAACAGTCAAACTTGTACAAGTTAAATCAAACATAACTAAAAGTTAATCAAAGAACCTTGTAAATTTCTACAAATTTAAAACATTCCTACTCAAAGATACATGGTTCCAAGTTAACTGACCTGAAAAAATGTAAGTTTTTAAATAAAATAACTAGTGCATTATATCTTTTATTCATTAATATATCAACACTGAAAATTTCATTAAATTTGGTTAATTCCCGATTTTTGTCATTTTTTTTCTTTCGGCGGGTTGACATACAATGGCGGAATTTAGGTCCGTTAAATTCGATTTAACCCATAAGATTTCTAAATATCAAAATCTTGTTTTGTATATTCTGAATTTTGAGATTTATTTAAGGGAAGGGGAGCTTTCCCTGTTAAACAACAGAAATCTGGAAAAGGTTTTGAGCATTTCAAAACTGAAGTAAAAAAGGAAATTCTGGAATTTTGGTTTCTACCTATACTAAAAAAGTAAGTAAAGTCGTCGGGGTGGCCTAAAGTCGATATCAGCCAATCAGCAAGGGAGTCTATCCCCTTTTCATGAGCACTAGACCAAGGAGATTGTTTCTGCGTCTGAGGTGGATCGCCACACCTACCATCAGCTCCTTACTTTACCACACAGATCCCTGTGCTACTCCTACGCCGAGTTGGCGAGGGCCGGTATTGAACTTGGAACCTTGTTAGCCGAACACTCTACCGACTGAGCTAACCCGGTCCTTCTACCTATACACTAGCCTAAAATTTGTAATGAGGTGGCAGGCATTAGTAAACAAAGATTTTAAAATCTGATAATAACTCTTAAAGTGTTCCATACAGAACTCTAGGGATTAATAAAATTTTGGCAGGTTGAAATAAAAGCATAGGGGGGACCACAGTTTACATTTATAAATCCCTTTATAACAGGAGAACAAAAATTAATGGCTAATCGAGACTAGTTCTTAGATATTGTACACCTTGCAGAATTCCTGATTGGGTGTACTGGCCACTAGTGATGCATCATTCACATATGACCCAATCAAAACATGCAGATTAAATGAACAAATAATCTGGCTCTGATGTCATTAAACCTTTTCAGCATCACAAACCTGCAACCTAATATTCATGATCGCCTGAGTGGCCACCAAACCCATCCTTCCTGATAGTTGTCCAGGTCTGGTATAGTGCCTCCAGGCAAATCATAGGTAAAGTACTCTGGGACAAATAAGTTTAAATAGTGTCCATGCTCCTGCTGCTAGGAACAGTTCATTAAGTTGGAGAGAGGGGTATTTTTTTTTAATACCAGTGACAATAATTAACTATTTGTTTGTTTTGTTTTGTTTTATGGCATATTAACCTCGGTGGGTCATTTAATGCCACCAAAGTTTTGAAATAAATTCATTCTTAATGGATACTCATTTTTTTTTATAAACACATTTTTCTATTTAACTCATAGATAGGACCCTAACAGGTACTACCACTCCGGATCAGAGTGGACCAGGGAGCAATGGTGATAAAGGGGTGCTCCACATTCCCCAAACCTCCAGAACTGGAACCATCAGATAGAGTTTAATGTCATTCCCAGGATATGAAGACCCTCAGCCACCGACTTCTATCACATATATGATAAAAGGGCAATAGGGTTGTGACAATCATATAGGTGCTAGGGCTTGAAGTGACCAGCCGATTAATCGGAGGGTGCCTCTCCGAATAGTTAACTATCTAATTCCTTTAAGTTTTTGTCATCTCTCCATTATTTAAACAGTCTATCATGTAGTAAGGTGAGGTACTTCTTTTAGACAGTAATTTGATCATTAGACTTCAGCCATGTTACTGAACATATTTTCTCCTTACCTAACATTTCCTTGATATTTGCTATTTTTATTCTCAATCTCTTATCTGCAACTGGTTTAGTTGATTTGATTGCTTTTATAGGAATGGTCTTTTGGTGATTATTATTTAACAAGAGAATTGAGATACTGAATGCATTGTCAATCCCTTCTGATAGAATTAATGTCTCGCTGTCTATTCTGAAAAAAAAAAAAAATGTTCCATTCATTCTTCATTTCTAGAAATCTTAGTAAATATAGCTTTAAACTGGGTACTTTTTTTGACACACCTTGTATTCTGAAAAAAATTAATGAATGAAATGTTTTTTTTTAAGAATATAAGGTGTATTAAAAAGTACAAAAAATCTTGATACTTTTTTGACACACCTTGTATAACTTTATGGTTAACAAATCAATAGACATACTTGTTCCTTTTATACCATTAGCTTCTTTATATTCAATATTGTATCAGTTCTTTGTCTTAGCAGATGACCATCAAACCCATCCTTCTCATTAAAAAAAAAAAAGATTCAAGAATTAAAGGTGTGTGTTTGCATTTATAGTTTACTGATCCATTCCACTATGTAAATTGTATTAAACATTGGTAAGTTAGTTATGTTTGGTAATTTAATAATCAATTAATTTATTAGGGGGTGAATAGAGATTAAATTTGGTTACAAGGGGAGCATCAAATAGAAAGTTTGAGAAGCTTTGGTGTAGATACAAATAGGTGTTCAAAGTATAAGAATATTTATGCAAATATTGTCCAGTACAAGAACTATTCAACATGAAAATCTTAAATTGAAAATGCAGAAAGAGCAGTATAAAAGAGTAAGTATTTAGCAGGTTAATTTGACACCAAAAGACCTGCAGAAAAGTGCAACTAAGAAATCACCTAGAATACAAAATTATTCTTAGTTTTAAGTTTCAGGCAACTTCATGACATATAGAATGATAGATAGGGAGATAGAGATAGAGGAAGAGAGAACGAGAGAGGTGTAAGCAGGGAAGAAAAACAAAGAATGAGAGAGAGAGAAGAGAGAGGTGTGAGAGAGAGAGAGAGGTGTAAAGAACAGAGAGAGGTGTAAGCAGAAGAAAACAAAGAATGAGAGAGAGAGGTGTAAGCAGGGAAGAAAACAAAGAATGAGAGAGAGAGGTGTAAGCAGGGAAGAAAAACAAAGAATGAGAGAGAGAGGTGTAAGCAGGGAAGAAAAACAAAGAATGAGAGAGAGGTGTAGAAAAACAGAGAATAGAGAGAGAGAGAGAGAGAGAGAGAGAGAGAGAGAGAGAGAGAGAGAGAGAGAGAGAGAGAGAGAGAGAGAGGGGATACAAGAGGTTTAAGAAGGGAAGAAAAACAAAGAATAGAGAGATGAGATATTTTTTTTAACAAAAAAGGAGAGTGAGAAATAAGACATCAGAGAGAGAGAGAGGGGGGGGGAATGGAGCAAAACAAACAGAAATAGAGAAGAGTATCAGGGGAATAGGGAGACCGGAAAAGAAGTTTACTTTCTGTTGTCTAAGTGCACAATATCCACAGTGCAAAAGCTCAAGGTACACAAAAGGGGGTGAGGAGATTTGTGAAACAATAGAATCAGCAAGTTTATTTCAGTGTGGAATATGAGAATTCCTGGCCTGAGGCAAAAATGACTGAATCCACATTAAAGCAATCAGTCAATCTCTGCAAGGGAAGAGAACAGAGGTCAGTTAAAATCTCACAATAAATACACATATCATATGCATCACTTCTCGAGGCATCTCAAAATTAAACTTCTTCAAGGAAGATAGTTTATTTTTGGGAATATTGGGAGCTGTATAGAAATATAAGCATACATACAGGTGGGTGTGAGAGATGTATCATGAATATGCACACGCACACACACACACATTATATATACACACACACACATATATATATATATATATATATTAATGCCCTTGAATGCATCTGTACTGGCATTCCTGATATGTAAACACATAACAGATGAGTAAGCAGTCTTTATTTCCCCTTAGAAGGTGGGAAAACAAAAAAAACTCTTCAGTAGATGGGAGTTATTTCACTACTTTGAATATTATAACTGCTTTGCTTGCTGTTCAAAGATTTATGTGGTATTTTGAATACTAACAAAAAAAGGTGACTTACAGAATTTTTTTTTTTTTAGTAATTTCTAATTATTTTCCATAATGAAAAAAAAAAAAAAAAAAAAAAAAAACTGTCAACAATGACTGGTTTGGTTTGGTTTGGTTCCTTTGTCTAATGGCATACCAACCTTCATGGACAATTTAAAGCCAAAGCTATCCTTGTAGAACAGTAGTGGTACTATTCAACCTATAACTGGGGGAGGGGGTGAGGTGATTCATATCTTTTCCTAAGGTATTAGTCCGAAAGTGAATGTAATAGTGCAACTGGAGTTTAACCTCACTTATAATGTCGCTGTCCAGCATTTTTACACAATGGGGGGAACCTCCGCCCCATAAACAACAAATGAAAACAGTAGTTAAAATTAATTGTTGGACAATTAAATAAAACACCTACCTTTATAGAAAAGAATATTAATATCAAGAGAGAATAAATATAATGATTTGCTCTTGTTTTCAGTCTTAAGAAAAATTAAAAAAAAGGACACATTCTTACTAAAATTTATTATAATTTAAACCAGATAAAAAATGTACTTAGCGGTTGTTTCATAATAACAATTCAACATCTGGTTATCATCAAAAATTATACAAATCATTTTCCTAAAAGTAAGTGAAGTTGATGGGTGTGGCCTAATGTTAGTACCAGGCAAACAGCGAGGGAGTCTATCCCCTTTTCACTAGAACTAGACCAAGGAAATTGTTTTTGTGGTTTAGGTAGAATGCAACACCTACCATCAGTTCTTCACTTTACTACACAGATCCCTGTGCTACTTAAAAAAAAATAAATAAATAAAATAAAAAGATAAAATAAAAACCTATTTGTCTGAAGTTTTTAGAGGATGCTTGATAAATTCCCTGTAAACATAGAAATGTTTGCTTCATTTATGCAACTGAGCACTGCACATCAGAAAAAAAAAATGCATTACCCCTTACATTACAAACTATTGCTTTGCTAACATTAAATTGTTATACTGACCATAAATCCTTCAATCAGTTTTCTTTTATCTATCTAGTACATATATAAAGGGCAGTTGTGTGAATCTGTACGTCCGGAGGAAACTTTGAAAATAAAACAATTAACGACAAAGTAAATATATATACACATTAAATATCACCAGGGCTTGCTTTTTGAGCAAAAATAATAGAGATTTGATTCATATTCATGAAGATAATTAAAAAATAAAATTTAAAATGATAAAAGCATGGATTTTTTTTTCATTTAATATTTTAGATAGTAGACATTAACATTTATTTTCAGAGTAGCTGGATCAATGCAAGGTCTATTTTTTTACATAGGGATTTAAATGGGGAATCCCACAAGGATTCAACTCATGATTCAGTAATAATGGATCTGCGGGACTAACTTTAAAAAAATCCCCCTCTACCCAGGTGATGCCGGGGAGCCGCTGCTAGTCCTTCTATATTTCTGTATTACTTGTATCCTTTAGCTTCTTGATGAAATCAAGAAACCCACTTAAAAGATGGTGTGACATAGGCATGATGGAAACAATAAACAATGGTAAGTAAAGGAATGTACAACAGAAGAATAACTTGTGCAGGAAATAGAGTGTAAATCACCAAAAGCTATTTCAATGTTATTTCAAAGTGAAAAACAAAACAGAAAATTAGAGAGATCTCAATGACAAAAGGTAAAAATCTGTTGGCATTCAGAGCTAAGTCACGAACATTAGCTGCCTTACAGAAATTCATGACATGAAATAGGAAAGTGTCGGTTGAGGATAAAAAATGTAATTAAATTAAAAATATTTTAGAAAATTCTTAATTTAAAAAAAAAAATGAAAGAAAATATTTTTACTACAAAGGAATATAGAATTAAAAAAAAAAATAAAAACCTTAAAACAAAAAGTAACTGATAAAAAAAAAAAGTCCTGGTTATTCATTTATTTTTAATTAATTCAATAGATTAAAAAATTCTTGAAAATAAAAGATAATTCAGTATTTTTAATATAAGATTTTAATTTTTCAAGGAAAGGCTAAAAAATAGAGGATCTTAAGGATGTATTTAGTGTGTATGAGAAGGATCCCTTTTTATTTTATGGTCTATGACATGGACCCCCATATAAATAAAAATGAAATCTATCATAAATATCATATCCAATATCTAGACTGAGTAATGAAATTTAGTGAGATATATGCCAGCCTAGTATGGCACAAATTGTCAATTTTTGGTGATATTTTTTATAAAGATACACACAATTCACTTTGCACAACAAATCTAGTTCTGTATTTGGTCATAAGTGCTAAAAATGCTGTTCCATATAAATGTTGTTGCAAAAAGTAACAGCATTTTGACCCCCTCCCCATTTTGAGATAACAATGGGTGTTCAGAAGTAACATTAAGTCAAAATTTTGGGAGTGATTGCTGTTTACAGGGCCTCAGGCAAGGCAGTGCATTGAGGCCCCTACCTACACAACCATTCACAGGAATAAAAATGTAAATGCTTTATGTTTGTAGGAACCCAGACAACTGCCCATGTGTTAAGACAACCCTGGCTGTTTAAACTGAACTTTCATAGATGTGTACTAGTAATAATACAAATTTGAGGTTCTATCTCTATCTGGGTAATATAAATTTTTGAGATACCCTTGCCACATCTTACTTCAAAATTGATATGCATTTAATATTAGGTGGTATTTGTTATATCTATTTACACAACTCCTCCACACAAGCAGAATGTGGCATAAGATCAATTTTTTTAGCCAAGTTTAACAGATTTGAATTCAGAGTTTTCCTTCTCTTAGACTGGTTACAATACCAAGTTAAAAGAGCCTAGTCTGCCATTCTATTTACCCATACCTTGAGGGAGAATAGTAGTATACATACCTTTCTCAAGGGTATTAACGCAATAGTAAATGCAGATAGCCTTGTCCAGGATTTGAATGCAGGTCACCATGTCCATTTATTTATGATTATAACCATTAGATCATGTGCACCTCTTTTTGTAGTGTCTGTTATGTTGGAAATAGGCTAGTTTTGCAAGCCACTGCAAGCATTTTCAATCCAGACTAGGACTTATCCCACGCTGTATGGGCTAGGCACAAGGCCCTATTAATGTGGGACCACCCACGAGCCGAGACTCATGGGTGGCAGGTGTAAAAAATGCGTTGATCCCATTGGCATTCCCCTTCAAGAGGGCACCTCAGGCACTGAGCAATAAACCCAGTTCTGCCCCTTTAAATCAAAGGGGCAGGTGTTGCCTAGGGGATGGCCCCCTCAGATCAATGATGTTAGCTTGTAAGGTCCAGGGCTGAAGCCACTGGAGTTTGATATGTATGACAATATTAACTGGTTCCTATTATATAGAAATGTACTCCTATGATGATTCTACTAGAGTGTAAAGGACATGTGCAAAACACTCAAGTCTGTGGGCCTCAAATGAGGAATATATTCAAAATGGAGAAACTCATTCAACTAGCTCTTCTATTTGTATATATAATCTACTTAAACTATATTTTGTGCACAACACAGCAGAAATGTATATGTATTATCTCAAATCTGTCAAATGATATGCACATAAGGTCATTTTAACAATCTATCCATATTATATACAAGTAATCTATTTTGAACCAGGCATGTTCACACATTAAGAAGGGTGTATTATCTCGCTATATCAAGTAGTGCATATCGAAGCATTTTCAAAATGAAACCAAACTAGTTATATATATGTGTGAATGTATAGGTATTTTCTTCATATTGTTCAGAATACAGGGTGCTTTTAAAAATAAAAAAAAACTTAATATTTCTATGGGAATTTCTTTATATTATTATTATCTCCAGTTGTTCACTACCCCTGTCAACATATTATTGCCTCATCATTTCAAGATAACAGTAAATATATTTTAATATTTTCTTAGAAATGAATTACACAGGATAGGTTACAAGGTAGGAGTTAGACAGCTTTAGTTGTTTCACCAGATAATAAATTGAAGGTTTTTATTTATGAAGAAAATTTAGTTGGGACCCATCAAATTTCCTGGGGACTTATTCAAAGCAAATATGTATGTCCCAGGATGCACTAAATCAAAAATCTATCAGCATAACTGTGTGTGTATATATATATATATATATATATATATATATACACACACACACACACACAATTCATGTTTTGAGCACATCTTGTAATAGTCTTGCTGAAAAATTTAGTGACAATATTATTCTGAAATAGATGCTCTAAAGAGTGTATTTAATAATGTTTGTTTGTTGGGTTTCTATGGTATGTCTGTTGCAATTGGTTATTTTATGTCTAAATTGTATATTTTGTAATTATAAAGTCATTGTTAATTGTGTTTTGAGACATTTTTATAGAGATTCTACTGATTGAAGGCAAGTGGATTTGGTAGATTGTATATAATTGCTTTTTGGGTGAATTTTATGATTTTGCTGGTATTTGTTATTTTGAAGAGTTCTTGCAAGTTACTTGAATTAAGGTGGGTTTTTTTCCTTAGCAGTTTCATTTTTTTTTTTTATTCTGTGAGGATATATTTGATTCTCCACGTATGCATTTGGAATATTCTTTTCTTTTAAGTAAGTACCACTGTGTTTGTTGAATATGTATGATGTGGAGTCTGGTCAGGATGACCTCTTTTTGGGTTCTATAAGGGTTAGCTTTCCATGTCCCTAATATTAGTTTCATGTTTTTTTTTTAGCTTGTTGTGTGCATTATTGTTCCATTCTTGCTGCCATTTGTTTTTGATATACAAGTTTATTTAGGATTTCATGTCTGTTTGAGGGATTTTTATTTTTTTTTTAATCCATGGTCAATTTTAGGGGGGGGGGAATACTTTGGATGCTGAATCAGCTCTATCACTTCCTTTGATGCCAATATGAATGATTTGGGATCCAGCAAAGTTTGATGGTTTTTTTTTTTTTTTGTGTTGTGCAGATTATTTATTCTGTTTATGAGGCTGGTGGTTAGTGGGTTCTCCAGAGTTTGTTTTTAGTGATTTTAGCACTGATAGTGTGTCTCAGAATATAATGAAGTTCAGAATAATGAAGTTCTGGTGGGCACTTTCTGTAATGAAATTTAGAGCTAGGTCTATTGCATAAGCTTCTGGGGTGATAGATAGATAGAAGCTTCATTTGGGAGGCGTTTTTTTTTGTTTTTGTTTTTTTTTTTAGATTTTTTTGTTTAGTACCACAGTAGATCCTACTCTTTTCCCATCTTTGGAAGTGTCTGTATATATGTTTGTGAAGAACACTCAGTATTAATGTAATAACCTTTCATTGAAGACATTTCCACTTTTGATAATGCAGTTAAGTTCCACTACTATAATCTTGTTACACTAGTTTCCAAATATAAGATAGTATAAGTGTTAACACAAAGATACTTTAGCCAAGTCTATTCTTGTTATATCTTATAAAAAAAAACAGTAACTCACCTATATCGGGGGGGGGGGGGTTGAATCTTATTTCTATATCACACATTATCATGACAGTGAAGATCACAGTAATAATGTTGGCTTATATCATCCAACTAAAAGTCACACGATTCAAATAAGAAAAATATTCAGAGCTGATTTTATGAAATATATGATCAAATATAATTGAGAGAAAATTATAATTATTTTGTGATATTCATAGGATGATGTTAGGAGAACTTTATCTAATTTTTGTTTTTGACATGAATTTGCAATATTCTTTTTAAATTTAAAGAACAAAAAAAAAAAAAAAAAGATGTCATCTAACCTAGAACACCTGCCATAAGGTAATGGTTGGCATGTTCATCTCAGAGGTTATTGATAATGAGTTTCCTTAATGCAAAATTGTATTAATGAATAATAAATTTGAAATTATCAGATTTAAAAATTCTAAAATAACGAGCTTCCAGAAAATGTGTATTTCATAGAGAGAAATTTTCTTTAATTTGATCCTAATAAGCAAGTTTTCTGATAATATTTATTACATAAAGCAATAAAAAATGGCTGCTAAAAAGTTCTTGCCTAACCAAGAAAGTGATGACAAAGCCATGAAGTGTACACACTATTCCACCTATTCATCCCATATTTCAATACACTTTGGTACATCTTTAAAAATAAAAAGAAAAAGGAAGAAAAAAAATCAAGAATAAAAAAGAAAAGAAAGAAAAGAAAAAAAAGAAAAGAAAAAAGGATTATCTGGTTGAACCAAGAACTTTTCAGCATACTTTTACTTTTATTATTGAAAATAATCAAATATGCCCCAATAAAATCTTTACATAAATTCAATTAACTAAAAATATCTGTTTAACACCAAAATTGATCCACGAGAATAAAAGATGGGGGAGCCCTGTGATATAGGGTATAACATGCTGGACAGCAATATCATAGTAAGCAAGTTCGAACTCCAGTCATACTATTATATTCAGTTTTGGTGTAATACCCTTGATAAAAGGTATGAACCTTC
>CM042150.1:54477822-54551854 GCA_023376005.1 Doryteuthis pealeii
AAAATTCGCAACAGGATGTTAAGAGTTAACCATAGGCTGAAGGGGAATTGTTGAATTCATACCTTTCCCAAGGGTATTAATGCTATGTGAACTGTAGCTTTGTCCAGGATTTGAACTTTGGTCAACGAGTCCATTTCCTACTACTAACCATTACACCATGGCCTCCAACCATAGAATCTTTTGGATACAGACCATGAATCAACCAGAAGGATTCAGTAAAATTCAGTATTATAAACCAGGAGAGATCTTTTCCAGGGATCCTTTCCGGGGATCCTGTCAAGTTGATGGATGGCCCTGAATAAAAATGAAGGCATTTTGTGCTGGCTAAGAATGGTTGAAAAGAAAAAAAAAAGAAGAAAATGCTGTGATCGGAAAAGGCCAGCCCATAAGAAAAGCACATTTGCTCAAAGGGGAAATGAATGAAGTAAACCTAGTAAAGTCCTAATCTCAGGCAACCTGTTTAGATTTAATTGAAATTCAAAACAATTCTCCAACAGAATTATAAGAGGAGGATATATGAATCAGCGATATCAATGATATTTATCCCGGAAGTTTGGACTAACCCTGATTCAAGTGTTTTCTGGAAAGTAAGATGAAGTTGATATAGATTATCAGAAAAGGCTCATTCATCAATTTGTTATCTGATCCCAGAATTCCCAGAAGAGAGATTCCAGATGCCCTAAAGCATGTGCAAATGATAAATTACTCTTAATTCTTAGTAAATTTAAGACGCTCCGATTTGGCCAAACATCATACTTGCCTCTAGCCAGAATTATTGCTCCTGGACCTTGAATAAGATGCTATCCTGTTTGCAACATATTACATAATCCTATCTCCATCACCACCATGCTTGCTGATGTAAAACATCATTCTCATCAGATTTCATACACAATACTTGCAAGAAACAAAAATTTTCTGTAGAATACTATTTTATAACACCCTCAACTTAATTGTTCAGTTGAATATGTTGAAATATTTTCAGTATACAAGGTGTGCTACAATTCCCCACCTAAATTTATAGACTAGGCGAGGTCACGTGGTTTATTCCTCTGCCAATCAACAACCATAATGTATGGCTGATTCACTACTTAAACATTGATACTTGCCATAGTTCATTTGCAATCATTGAGGAGGAGCTTATAATACTAAGGAGAACGAAATGATACTTTATTGAGGATTTCCGCTGGACAAGCGCTTTCTAAAGGATGGGACCATAAGTTTTTAACAGAATATCCCTCAGCAATTATGGAGGCAAAGTATTAGTTGTATGGCTTTCTCTTCTTCATTGCTTAGAAACAGTAATCACAACCAGATGACATCTAAAATTCCACAGCATAATTATTTGAATCAACAGTTCCTAAAATCACACATCTAATAATAGACACTTAAAATCTTAAGATGTTGCAAGAAAGCTGCATATGCAAATCATCTCTCTAACTGTAATCTCACGGCTCTCATTTTGTAATGGAGTGTCATATATAAATAATCGCTGCATACTTATCTCTGGACTGGTACTACTTTGAGAGGCTCAAATCTAGTTGCTGGGCTGACAAATATTCTATGTTTTGAGTCTGGAACTGACCTGGGAGGTTGGAGGATATCTTGCTTTGTGCCATTAATAGTTTTTAGTATTAACACATGGCGACTTATCTTTTACTCAAGAGATTTTTTATTTTCCTCCAAATCAAACCACCCTGCACGAGAAACACATCTCCCAAGTCAACACATTGTCCCAAACTGACCTAACATTCTCAACTCTCACACTTCATCACGTGACATCTCCTCGGTCAATGAGAAAATGTCATGTCATGTTGTGCTGACTCATCCTAAAAATTTTCCATGCTAATTTACACATAACTCTAATATTACACAACCTCAATTGTACAGGTCCTGGGGAAATTAACTGTTACAAGTAACCAATAGAAAAGGAAACTGTAACAGAAAACTGATTAAAAGAGACTAAAGAAGAAATAAGAATTTTGAACTCAATTTTTTCTAAGCTGAAAGTTTTGACATTATAGTAGGATAAAAACAAGTAAAGTCGGTGGAGTGGCCTATTGTCAGTATTAGTCAAACAGTGACGGAGTCTACCCCCTTTTTGCTAGTGCAAGACCAGGGAGTTTTTTTTTTTTGCTGAGGTGGATCCCCACACCTACCATCTCCCAGATGCTTTATAGCACAGATCAGATTACCCAAGTTTTGCTACTCCTGCACCGAGTTAATGAGGACCAGTATCAAAACCGGAACCTTGCAATTCCTAGGCAAATACTTTACCAACTGAGCTATACTAACCCTATTTGAGATTATAAATTTTACTAATGATTTCTAAAAGCATCTTATCATTCATGGAAAGGTTACTTCAATATAAACAATCATAAGATAAATTATAAATTCCTATTTAAAAAAAAAATTTTTTTCTAAATGAAAATAAATTGTTCTTTACTTGTGTTGATTTCTTTATAAAATGTTCCAATCTAAAAATGATGATTCAGTATAAAATAAAAATGTTGTTAAATCTTTGTTGTTAATTCAGTTAACAATAAGCAAAAACAAGCAAATGTCTAACAATGGATTTTATTGTTGATAGCAACAAAGCTTAAAAGAGTGAAAAATAAAGAGAAGGAATTACAAAAGAAAATTTGATAATTTTTTTTTTTTTTTTAATGTAAAACTTTAGGGAGGAGGGGTGTTTCAAAAATTAATGAAACCAGATTTTTTCTTAAAGCTAATCCAAAATTAATTGCCTGAGAATAGCAAAGGATAACATTTTTTTGTAGAATAAATTACAATATAAGGCTTATTTAATCAAAATATTTTCAAACATTATCTAAACTTGAAAAGTATTTTTTAAATTTTTTTTATTATAAATCCCAATTTTTTTTTTTAATGAAAGAAAAACAAAATCAGCCTACTCAATTTTCTTTAGGGCTGGGATGTTTTTTGTTGTTTTTTTTTCCTTCATTTTTTGAATAAAAGTTTGAGGTTTTAAATTTTGAAAATTTTTAGCAAATGAAGAATCAGTAAAATTAGACAAATACAGGTTGAAATATTTACTTGTAGTCACAAAAATAATTAAATTTGAAGCATAATACCTAAGCCTTTCTCCATCATCATGTTTGTTGTGTAGTCTTAAGATGTTTGACATCAAAATGAAAAGCGAGTTTATTATAAAAATCAATCAAGTATGTCTTTAAAATTTTCTGTCAAATAATTATAGTCCAGGTTAAAAGCATAAGGATAACCTGAAGCTGAACTGTTTTAGACCTTATTTTTACAATGCATGTATGATTGGGAACGAGAAACGTTTTGGCCAATGCTTATTATAAGTGGATTTGAAAGCATTAAGTTTTATAATTTGCTTGAAGCATTGGTTTTGAAGGCTATCACAATGCAATGGTAAAGAAAAATGAGGTAACTATGATGTTGTTCATCTACCTTTGATTTATTTTAATATTTTGGGATAAAGATCTCTTCATTAGAAAATTACTGAAAGATCAGGAGCTATTACCTTGTTGCTAGGATTTTTCTATTATATATATATATATTACACATACATACACACACACACACACACATACTCTTTTAGAATATATGAATACCTACAAAAATAAAATAAGAAAGAAAGAAAATGCATGTACTGAAATGATTTGACAAATATAGTACCCACCTACCTGGCCTGAGAGAATTATTCAACAGGACACTTAAAAATTTACCATAAAACTATTAGCCTGTTTGTATCTCAAGTCATAAGTAACAATGTTTAGGAACTTGTTTGTAATGTTATTTTTACTACAAGTGTTAATACAAAGCATTAATGTATCATTTTTTAAAAGGGTTTTTAAAATAGCTCATTTTTGTAAGCAGTTAAGGGGTTAGAGGCAAACTAGAAATCTATATAAGAATCATTAAATAAACTCGATGAACTTACCTTTGAGTAACCTAATTTGGTTTTAAAAAGTGGCTTTATTGACTTTTTTCAAACACTAAGATTTTTAATGTCAAAAAGAAATCTATTTCTACATTAATAAACAAAGAAATTTAATGCTTAGCTTAATACAGTTGGATTGTCTCTTCAGGATCTTGACTAAAATATGTGAAAAAAACATTTCAGCCTTATAATAACAGATGCTGATAGGTATGTGTCTTCTGTCACTGACGCATAAAAATCTAAAAAACGCAGTAAAATTGTATCCATGCATCCCAGTGGGTTTTTTTTTCTTCCCCCACCGTTTCCAGCTAACTATAAATATATTTCAATATTTTCTTGGAAACAAATTACACTGTATGGAGTACAAAAAGTAAGGGTTAGATAGCTTGAGTTATTCTTAGATAAAAACTCTACAATTTATTAAGAAACTTTAGTTGGGACCCATCAAATTTCCCAGGGACTCAATCAAATCAAATATGTGTGTCCCAGGATGCACTAGATTAAAAAGCTATAAGCATCACTGTAATAATATATCAATTGATAACAAAACTGATTGCACTCAAAAGTTTTTTATATTAAAAAGTCTTTATCAAATATTTGTTGAAACCTATATATTTATCAGTGCAATGACCATATAGCATTCACCTCATTTAAGATTACTTAAGATATAATAGTTAATTGACTTGTTTTTTGTTTACTTTAAATAAAGGAGGCATGCTTAGTGTAACAGTTATCATTATAGGATTAGGAAATAGAATTGTCAACCTGAGTTCAAATCCTGGACAAGGCTGTTTGCATTTCATTTTCAACTAATGCTCTTGGGAAAGACACAAATGCATCTATTCTGCCCTACCTCTGGTTATGAGTAAATAATAAGGTAGAGTGGGGTTTTTAGCCTTAGTTAGGCAACCAGTTTAGGAAAAGGAAAACCAAATTTAAACCAGGTATATTCTATTTAAAAACTAACCTTGTGTCACATCCTGCCTAGTTGGGTAAATACACTTTTGCAAAAATAATTTTCAGTCATAATAATCCTTGAAAAAAAAAAAAAAAAAAAAAAAAAAATACATTGAACATTATATACCTATCAGTGCAATGACCTCATTTAAGAATACTTAAGATATAACATTTGATTTGTGTTTTTGTTTACTTTAGATAAAGGAGGTATTGCAGTTATCGTTATAGGAAATGGAATTGTCAACCCGAGTTCATTTTAACTGAATTTTCACTCCACACTAAGTTGCTGTGTTTCATTAATCAAAAGAACTTTACATTTTTTCATGAAATTCTGACTAAATAGATTTAACTAATGCCAAAATGGATTGACTAAACATAAACTGAAAAGTCTGCTCATTAGTGGGCATTCAGATTAAAAACTGAAACTTCAATTCTGATACACCATATAGCCGACACTAAATGTTTTAAAGAATGAGGCAAACATTCTCATAAAATACCTCCAAAATTAAACTACTTTAAATCACTAGACACTATTTTCCCCAACAGACTCAGATGTTAAATCTCTATGAAATTATTACATTGGTCCAGGGCAGAGACTCTTAGAAAGATCCAGTGAAGGTAGTAATTAAAAACTACTTGCAGTCTGTTTCACAGACAGTGATAAAATAAAAATAGCATCAAAAAGTTTTTTTCTTTTTTAATGGCAGTTCATTAAATTATTTGTATTATTTGTATTATTCAGACTATTATCCTCATCTTTATTGTAATTTGTACGTTTCAGCCGATGTGCGCCCCGGCCTTCTTCAGTTATTTGTCGAACTCGGGAGCCTTTAGAGAACTTGAATCCAACCCTTTATTCAATCCATAGGGGTATACTATTCTCATTCTGCTAACCATGACTGGGTACAAGTGTTAAGCTGTGTTAATTACTATTCTATGTTACTGTTGCCCTTGAACTTGCAACTTAGAGATAACTGTCACTTAGAGCTGTCTTAACACATGCCTATATCCACTACGCCATGTCCAATTGTCTCAAAAATTCAAAGAAATAGTTCATTAAATTAAAACAAATGTAAACACATCAAGACATGAACAGTCCTCTACAGAAAGCCTGCCGCCGCCACTGAGGGCGGTCCTGAGCCAAATTTTCCCAGCTGGAAGGGGCAATTCAAAGCATTTGAGATCGTTCTTGCAGACATCCTTGAAAATTCATGTCTGAAGTCACCCTGGTGCAAGACCAGGAAGCTAGGAGATCCAGAAGAATGCAGTGACAACAAAGTGCTGGCACATCAACATCTTCAGGGACAGCCTTCACATGCGACATCTGTGGTCATTTAATGTGTCCCAACTAAAGTTTACAGTCCCAGGAGACGCTGTAGCTTCAGGGGCACAAAAACTATATTATAGTCTACCGAGACTGAAATGTCAATAAACACATCAAATCAGATAATACTAAATAACAAAAATATTTCTTTAATTCAATGACCAAAAGATACCGTATTTTATGGCCTATAGGACGCACTTTTTTCCAAAATTTTGGCTAAAAAAAATGGCCCTGCGTCTTATACATAGTAGGTGAAGTTTTAGACCTCCTGTTATTAATTTTATTATTATTATTATTTCCTGCTATTGAGATGTCTTGTATATGCTTATTGCTTGCCTGTACTGCCAAATTGCTTTTATACAGCTATGTTTCTGTTGTGTGATGCACAGCTAGACTGTTTTCAACAATATATGCTTAAATACACTAAAAACTTTTTTTTCTAAATCTGACCTGCTGAAATGGGGGTGCGTCTTATATGCCGTCAAATACAGTACTCAATCACCTGAGTAACTCAGAATATCGACAAATATATAATTGTATCAATTACCACCTAAATTTTACTTATTGCAGTTATGATTCATATACTTACATATGGTTTTGTGCATAATTTTTTTTTCTTTCTTTTTCCCCCCCCCCCATATATAAAAGACAATCGCTGTCTGAGATAGAGTGCTAAGATTAAGCCACATAACACACAAATCTTTGTTTGAGTGTTCATAAAATGACATCTGGAGATATTTTTCTTTATGTTCTATCTTGTAAAGAACCAATCAATCACGGTCTTCTTCTTCTCTCCTCACCCCCCCCCTCGATAGCAAACTTTATCTATTGATAAATCCCCCCCAAGATAACTAAGAAGACTACTCAGCATACAGCAGTAGATTTACCATTAGGCTGATATGGTTGCTTATATCCGCACAACTACACAAAACAAAGCCAAGAATATATTCTATACATGCAATGCAAGAGGCAAACATTTGAACTAATCTGGTTCCATAAAATGCAGTCCAACTGGTTCTCTACAAACAGCTTCATATTGATTGCAGATGGTATGTTCATCTATTTCAACATTGTTTACAATAAAAAAAATATATATCTTCTTTTAAAAGAAGAGTTTAATGGATACCAGATTCATGGAAGGTGAATTCAATTTACATGAGTTAATCCCACAAAATGTTTAAGAAATTTGGCAAAATAAAATTTTGCTAAAAATCTTTGATATTCTGAGTTGAATCGCTGTTATTATTTCAGATTTTAAAGTGTTCTGGGTATGACATTAAACTGAATCTAATGGATGACAACTAGATGACACCCAAGAGCTATCAGATACACACCAGCCAAAATAACAAAGATAAGGATATTAATCAGGATAATTTCTAGAATAATAACTAAAAAAGCTTTTGACTTTGCCACAGAGACTGTAGAGATTAAGATCTGATTGACATCAAAATAACATTATTTGTTGCTCTATACAAAAACAATTTTTAGAGGATGACCAAAAGAAATCTTCAAATTAGATATTCTCTGGACCCAATGGGTTGACATGCCATAAAACCTAACTTCTCTGGAAATGAGAAAGAATAATTTCAGCCATAGTGGACAGTTGAAATTTGGTCACTGGGAACTTTTCTTAAGTGGTCATCCTATTTTGAAACTACTTCCAGGTAGGCTCCAACTAGAAGCTCTTAACCAATTCCTTTATTCTCTTGGCAATTGTCTTATAGGACAAGACAACTCAAAGACCATTTCTAAGATCTTTAAACCTAGTCATTTTATCTGATTAATCAGCATGTGCATTTTTAATTTTTTTTATTATCAATTGTTGATGTTATATTTTTATGTAGCAAAAGACCTTGTTAAAATATCTTATGATGATAAACTAAACTTAGTGCTAATTCTTTTGAGCTACCCTAATTGTAGTGTTAATAAAAGTGTTTTTATGGAAAATGACACAAAAATTAAATGTTAAGTGATGCTCTTTTTTTAAATTATTATCTTTAACCCTTCCACCAAAAGCCTGATACAACACAAGGTAAATTTATTTAGTGGGGTTTGAATTCAGAGTTTTGCTTCTAGACTGGTGCCTGACCAAGGTTAAAGAGCCCAGTCTGTCCTACTATTTACCTATAACTGAATGGAGAATAGTTGTATGCATACCTTTCCAAGGGTATAGGCATTATGTGAAATGCAAACAAATAAGATTATATATATATATATATATATATATATTTGTAAAGAAAAAGGCTTAAAAATTGGGTATTAAGTAATTATGGTCCATTTCCACCAGTGAGTCTCTGAGAACCCTTCAAGTTTCATCAGATCAATTTCTTTATTGAAAATGGTATACAAATAAATTCAGCTTACATTTATACATTCTCTGAGAACCCTTTTTTCTTTACAAATTACTTTGCTCTATTTATAAAAAAAATTAAACATTGAACTCTCAAAACGGACCTGAACTTTGCAAGACCATACAGTTGGAAGAAAGGACCAGCTTAGAATCATCCTAATACCAAATGACCTGGTATCCCACCAAAGAATAATATATATATATATATATATATATATATATATATATATACACCCAGACAAAAAAAATTTTTAAAACAAAATAAACTATCTTTAAGAAGACCTATCTTGTAAACAACTTTCCACCCAATCAATAATGCAACAACTTGAAAAGTGATACAAATATTTGCCACAATGAGTTAAATTTTACATATTACAATGGTTGAGTACTTTCAAACAATTTCAGAACACTGCTTCACAGACTTCACAAAAATGCTGTATGTGTAAACAAGCAACATAAAAGCTATGGCATCATCCCAACGAACTGTATCTTCTTCTTACAGAGAGAGAGAGAGAGAGAGAGAGAGAGCAAACAATTAGAAAACTTTCTTTAGGTTTTCATTCTTTAAATCTGTTGACATTTTGAGAAAGATCAAAAGAAAATTTTGAGCCAACAAACATCCAATTAGTAACAGTTAAATGTTAGAGAAACAATTTTCTTTTTAAAAATGAATCTCAGGAAATGTCAGATATTAATGAGTAGTTATATCTGATTCGACTCTTCTTTATAAAATATTGGTAAGATGTGCAGATTTCAAAACTGATAATTGGCACATCACTGTATTGCAGACATTCAGATGTATGGAATTCTGGAATTCTTCATGGCAGCACATGGATTTTGGATTATTTGGGAAAAAAATCTAATCTATTGAAAAGATTCTGTAGGTTTATGTTTTATTGACATATGTATACAGGTTCTTTAATAATGATTAACAAAACCTTATAGGGAATTTTTTAAAAACAAAAAAACTCTTAAAATCAGTACATACCTAAGATTGCTTAATGTAGTATATATATATATATATATATATATATATACACCAACCCCTCCACACGAGCAGGATGTGACAAAAGGTCAATTTTTAAGTGAAGTTTAACAGGTTTGAATTCAGAGTTTTCCTTTTCTCTCCTAGACTGGTTGCCTAACCAATGTTAAAAAGCCCAGTCTGTTCTATTTACTCATAACTGGAGGGAGATTAGTTGGATGCATCCCTTTCTTAATGGTATTAGTGCTATGTGAAATGCAAACAGCCTTGTCCAAGATTTAAATTTGGTTGCAGAATCCATTTGTTACGTCTTTATGGGCCATCCTTTAAGCTTCAAGCAAGAGTGTTTGTCCAGCGGAAATCCTTGGTAAAGAATCCTTTGGTTGTAAGTTCCTTCGTCAATTATTGCAAATGGATGTTGGTCAGTATCAGTGATTAAATAATCACCTAGCCATGCATTATGGCTGCTTTTGATTGTCGGAGGAATAAACCATGTGACCTTACCTAGTCTATAAATTTATATACCCAAAATAATCCAACACCATTTCCTACAACAATAACCATTACACCCCAAGTGCCTCTAAATGTTGCATAGTAAAAAATACCAACTTATTTCATTGCTACAAAATCTTTTATGTCAATTGATTGTCATCAAAATTGACATTGAATATCAAGAGTCTGAAATTGTCAGATTGCATTTCATCACTGAAAGCTCAATTCAAAAAAAAATTTTTTCCTGTTAAACTATTAAACTTTCATGATCTATCTTAGTATTTAACTTTGATACAGTTTTCTTTCATCCTATTTACCTATTTGTAATCTTTAAGAAGAAAAAATTTCAAAAAAATGATACTGATAATTTAAATAGATGAAACCTACCCAAGCATTTATCATCCAATAACAAAAGATAAAGATTGTAAATCATAGTTCCATAAGGTCTCCTGGGACAGTCATAGAATAAATATTTATAGAATTTGCTGCCATGCATAAACTCTGTAAACCCATTTGGCATCTAAAAGATTATTAAACTAGCAAATCTTCTGGCTCATTTTATCAGTTGCCATGAAAATTATGGCCAGAGCTTTGGACTCAATCAATCAACAAATTCTATTAAGCTCTTTAGTGGCCAAACCAACTTTAATTTCCTTTCATATTTCTTAGCTTAATGACAATAACTTATCTACAGAATAGTACAGTTCACACAAGAGAATCAATTCTATACAGTATACAAGTTTGCTGAAACACTGCTTTTAAAACAATTGTTGCACGGAGGAAGGTGACAGGCTATTTTTACTTGCAGCCACTTGTTCTCGACTATAAACCTGAATCTCTGAATTTTTGAGATGAGGCTTGATGATTAGTATTATTTATATTATTTGAACTATTGTCCTCATCTTCATTGTTATCTGTACAACGTTTCGGCCAATGTGCCTTCTGGCCTTCTTCAGGTATTACTTGTTGTAATCAAGAACCTTCTTGTCATAATCGGGAGCCATCATGGAACTTTGAACCTAATCCTTTATTCAGTCCACAGGGGTATCCTGTTCTCATTCCGCTAACCATAGCTGGGGTAGAGGCATTCCCGAGTTCGAAAAGAAGGTTCATGAATCCGAGAAGGTTCCCGAGACAGACAAGAAATACCTGGAGAAGGCTGGAGAGTACATCGGCCGAAACGTTGTACAGATAACAATGAAGATGAGGACAATAGTCCGAATAATACTAATAAACCTGAATGTTGTAAATCAAACGAAGTGATACACTGTTGATTTTATACAGTGACAGAAAGCATGACATAGGAGTCTTTATAATTCATACACTTATTTATTGTCTTTGGATTGGCTCTGGAGAAGTGAGCTTTTTGTGCAGTTGGCTACAAACAATCACTTTACTAAACTTCTAGTCTCAAAATTTTTTGATCAGTTCCCAACAGCTAGTAGGTAGGTTCTGATTGACATTCCTCATGTTGTCTCCGATGTTTTATTGGTCATTTAATCAGTTCCTCACCAATCCAACTCAGCTTTCACACACTGGGGACACACTACTTATTTTCATGAATTTGCAAATACACCCTTGGTGACATCTGTACCCTTTTTTTTGTTTTATACCCAGAGATGCCCTTGGTATAATGGTTATCTTTGTAGGAGAAAGACTTAGCACTACAAGTTCAAATTCTGGACAATGCTGGTAGCATTTCACATAGCACTAATACCTTTGAGAAAGGTATGAATCCAACTATTCTCCCTCCAGCTATGGGCAAATAGTAGAGCACACTGGGCTCTTTAACCTTGATATAACTACTGATGAAATCTTTTAATTCAAACCTGTTAAACTTCACTTAAAAAATTGAACTTGTGTTGCATCTTGCTTATAATTAGGGATTGGGTTAATACTTACATTTATACATATATATTTGAGCATATTAAAAAAAAAATGATACTTATATACAAACTCCTCTGCACAAGCAGGATATGTCAACCAGTCTAGGAGAAGGTAAACCGAATTTAAACTTGTAAAACTATGCTTAAAAATAGACCTTGCGTCACATTCTGCTCATGTGGAGGGGTTGGTAAATACATACCCAGAAACACTGAGGTCATTAAAAGGTCACCAAACTATACAACTCTATTCACTCAGAAACTAGACATATTTGTCATCTGTTACATAACACAATATTAACAGGTGAAAAAGTTAATGGAAAGTGAAAATTAAATCAACATTATTCAGTTGCAGTGAAAAGAGTCAGTGATTATTCTGAGGCAATTCCTCAAGTCAAATATATTTTGTCATAAAATGGATTCACAATCATTCTATTTTTTTCCACTTTTTAATCATACAATAAATCAAGTCAGAGATTGTGCCTTACTGCTGGTACCATGTAACCTAGTATAATCTGTTGCATGGAGATGATGGGTACTGACAAGAAACCACCATGAAGGTAAATACTCTACATGGCATCCCGACAACCTAGAAAATTATGGAAAACATTCATCCATCTATTAATTATATAAAATGTTAGATAATACCTAATGTTCGTTCTTTGAATTTACATTTGTTGTGGGGAATAAATTATTACATCTTTTGAGTAAAATCAACTGAAAGACCACCAACACGTAAAAAAAAACCCCCAAAAAAACAGAATTTGGTTTCTGTTTTTTTGTGGTCAGTAATAGTATATATACAGGATGACCTAGACAGCGAGGGAGTCTATACCCTTTTCACTTGCGTTAGACCAAGGAGATTGTTTAATTTTTTAGTGTCTAAGGTTGAGCGCTACACTTACCATCAGCTCCCCAGTTTACCACACAGGTCCCTGAGCTACTCATACGCTGAGTTGGCAAGGGCCGGTATTGAACCAGGAACCTTCCGATTCCTAGTAAAGTGCCCTACCAATTGAGCTAAAACAAGCCAAAAGTTCTGTAATTAATTACTACTATACTTCTAGAAAGCTATGTCCTAGAAAAATGTTAGGCGTTAGGTTTTTGTTGAGCAAAGCATTGTTGAAGATCCACATATTTGAAAACCAATATATATAAACAATAATTCTATGTTCTAGAAGTGTTAAAATTTTTTTTAGTTTAGTTTTTAAGCTTTGCTCATGTTTTGTATTGTTCTGGTTTCTAGTTAGAAAATATTATCTACTAAAGCAGTTATTTCTACTCTAACTTGTCAGTAGTTTGCAGTGGGTGAAAGGAAGTAGTTTTATGTAATGAGGTAAGAGTTAATAAAAGATTGATAATATTAAATGATGATAGTTAATAATGAAGCTGTAACAGTTTGAAATGATGAAACTTACTGGTAAACATGAATGGAATCAATCCAGAAGAAGAAGAAATCTGAAAGTGAAGAAATTTTTTAAAGAAAAGAAAACACCTTCATATTTTTGTTGTTTTTAAAAAAAAAAATTTTTTTTAAAATTCCCAAAAGATTTTTATTTGGAATTATTACAACCAAGTTTACAGAAAAAGCGCAGATATATATATATATATATATGCTCCCAAAACCTGGTATAGCTCTCTAGGAGCGATTTTGATTGATTTTTACCCCCAGTGTAATAAACCAATCATCATCTGTTGTTTACAGAGTTGATCTCTCTGGTGATCATAAAATATAAACACCGATGTATGTATTTTAAAACACAGCTCCTTAATGGTAGCAGTTGACAGGCTAAGTAACCAGGCTGATGTAAAGTCAGTCAGGTTTCGCTCCTGGTTAGAAGTAGTTGCTGTGTCTAGCCACACTGATGAGACTTGAAACGTAACATGGTGTCTGTGGATTATATATATATATATATATATATATATATACACACACACACACACACACACACACACACATACCTTTAGGTTGAAAAATAGTTGTCTCATTTGTCAACTGTTGTAACAAAGTGCTAATTAGATAGATAGCATTAGTAAATGTATCAAATTTATACAATTGAATTATCATTGCTTCTTTCTTAATGAATGAAAGAATGACAATTTTGAAAGTTTATATAAAAACTTCTTAATTTTCTTAAGCTTTGTTTTGCAATAAACAAATAAAAAAAAAGCTTGGTTTCAGTTTTAAAAATTATGATGTAGAATTGAACAGTTTTAAACCTATCGTCAACTTTTATCAGCAAAACAAAAAAAAAAAAACAATTGTCTGATGACAAGTAATTAAAATAAATTCAAAATCTTAAACGCAAATTAACAATGTACCAAAAATGATAGTCAAATAAAGATTAGTTTATATTCCCCAACTGAATGGTGTAAAAAATCCCCCACTTTTCTTCTTTTTGCCTAAGTGAAAAAATACATGTTTTTTAACAATTGGTACAGGTTTTGTTCTGTTGGTATGGTTCAAAGTAATATTGGCTACATGTTGAATTTTTGTTTTAAATAATCTTACCTGAAAAGTGTTAAACAATCTAGGTAAAGAGGTTAAAATCTAGGATCAAAGTGCTTTAATAGTAAGCATTATATCACCAACATAATTTTCCAAAACATCTCAATCCTATTAAATACTTATATCATTTAAAAAGAAAAAGAAAAAAGTAAAATGTTATTATTGTTTATTGATACTTATAAAAAAGGACAAAACTGCTTTCAAACTTCATTCTAAGATTCTGGTCACAATGAATGTTTTCTTTTCTTTTTTTTTCTTTTTTTGGTTACAAGAAACTTTTTTTTAAAAGAAAAGACTTTTATTTTCTAAAAGTCTCCTAAAGATTTTTAGTTGGAATTATGAAATATTTTGTATAAAAGTTTAACAGAAGGTTTAAATCCTTAACTTAAAGTACAACAGCAATAAGCCCTTTTAGGACTCTCAGAGTTGTGCCAAAAAAGTTTTGCTTTTCATCTATGAGGGGGAGGCACAGGGTAACTGTGGCATTTACCCAAGAAAAATATTTAAAAAAAAATCAAAATAAAAATCAAAAAAAAAATCAACATAAAACCATCATCATAATCAGTTTAATTACTTAAAATTGTTACTGCAAAGATACTGATAGGTACGCATCCTGCATCCCTGACACACAAAAATCTAAAAGGATGCAATAAAATCATATCCATGTGTCCCAGGGTTTTTCGTTTTTCTTTCCTCACCATTTCAAACTAACTGTAAATACATTTCAATAGTTTCTTAGAAACTAATTACACAGGATAGGTTACAAGGTAGAAGTTAAACGACTTTAGTTGGGACCTATAAATTTTCTTGGAGGACTCATTCAAAGCAAATATGTGCATCCCAGGATGCACTAAATCAAAAAGCAATCAGCATCACTGTACTGTATAATACTAAAATTTCAGTTGATGTACAAGAGTAAAAAGAATTGTTCAACAACATTGAATATTCTAAAAGATCTAAAAAAAAATTAAAAAAACTAAAAAAAAACTAACAAAAAACAAACAAACAAGTTTAATGTGAATGTTTCTTTTTACAAAGCTACAATGTTAAAATATATGGACAAGTTGCCAAGAAAAGCAATATAATATTTACTTTTTATTTTCCAGTTTTTTTTTTTTTTTGTTCTTACTTTATTTAAAATTCTAAACTAAGTAAAAAATCCATATAGTATTTTGTTTTAATAATAGTAAAGAGATTTAATAATAGTAAAGATCTTTTTAAACAACTTTTTACGCTAACAATTTTCACAAATGGTTTTATATTATAATTTAGTCTATTCTTTTTAGCTAATGATACAAAGATATATATTTGGAGGAAAAAAAAAGAAAGAAAAAAAAAAAGGTAATTCTATCATCCATAAGTTTTGACATTTTTTGACATTTTTAAAATTCCAATCTCCCACAAAAGGGAAAGGGTTCCAATAAAGGAAAAGGCCATGAAATAATTTTTATTAAAAGGTGCTCATAATGTTTTCCCCACAACCAGTTAGTTGTAGTAAAATATTCTTTTGAAAAGTGAATGGTTAAAAAGAATTATTGAAATTAAATGTAGAAGTTGACAAGTATAATACAGAAAAATGTATAAATCAGTTATACTACAATGGCAATTATATTAACAACAACATCCTCTCATAAATACATCATACAGATAAAATAATTCTAGTATGAACTGTTAGAAAGAAAAAGTAAATAATTTTACCAAAAATACTTTAAAATGTACATAACACTATGAAGTATGATAATGATATTAAAATTATAACAATACATTATTGATGCCTCAAAACAGTATTAGAATAAGATTACTATCTACCAAATGTCAGAATGGCTTTTTTTTTCTGATATCAGAGTGCATGTAACAAAGGAGCCGAGTAAATGCCCTCTTAACCCATTTGAGACAGAATAATTAACAATACAGCTTCCATTAAGCAGAGTGATTATAGTATTGCCAGGTGGTCATCAAATGGACACTGTCCTTGGTGGCAAGTGAAGGATTTCTGTTAAAATAATAGAGAAAGAAACAGAGTAGAACATGTCATCTAGGGATCATAAAAATAAATGGGTTTGCATAATAAATGAGTTTGCAGAACAGAGTTATTTGAAGAGCATCAAACCGAGATCCACAAGTAATGAGGAAACAACATAATGTCAAATGTATATATGTTGGGATTCACTGGAATTGCTACAAAAGTCAGTATTTATTATAGTCTGATAACAAATTACAGTCAAATTTGTTAGTAATATCCTATTTATAGAAATGAGACTGTAATTAATTACAAATAAACAAACGAGGGTAAATATTCTATCATTACCAGGTCATGCTGACAATACTCTCAACACATGTCCCTATCGATCATCACTCCTGGCAGGTCTTCTACATGGCATCCAGTTTCTGCACAGAGCTGATTGATGTATGTCTTTGCTGGTCAGCCTACACTAGTGTGTCCATGTGTAGGTCTCCACAAGAGAACATTACTTATAAGTTCTTCCTTGCTTGTCCAGCATGTCTTGTTTATCTTATCTGAATGGTTTGTGAGATAGGAGGTAAGTGGCCATACAGTTTATTTTTGGTGGGGTGCTGTACTGTCTTGATCAAATCCTGGAAGCAGCACCTCACAAAAATACTATCATTAGCATTTTAATGGTTATTTCCTTTGAGAAATAATAACAATAAGAAATGCAAGAATGAGTGCAAACACCACAACTATCATTTACTGTATTGTATGGTGTAATGGTTATTGTCATAGGAAATAGACTCGTCAACCCAAGTTCAAATCCTGGATGAAGCTGTTTGCATTTCACATAGCACTTATACCTAACTATTCTTCCTCCAGCTATGGGTAAATAGTAGGGTGGACTGGACTTTAACCTTGGCTAGGTAACCAGTCTAGGAGAAGGAAAACTGAATTCAAACCTGTTAAACTCCACTTAAGAAATTGACCTTGTGACACATTCTGCTTGTGTAGAGGGTTGATAAATATATATTATTTACTGGATTGGAAATTGTTTTATTCTTCAAATTAGAACATTCTAATATCATTGTACCAACAGAAAACTCTCTACAATGCGCTCCTTTTGCTATGCTACAGTAATTATAAAGTAAAGTCGACAGGGCGGCCTAATGTCGGTATCAGCCAGTCAGCGAGGGAGTCTATCCCCTTTTCAATAGCGCTAGAGCAAGGAGATTGTTTTAGCATCTGAGGTGGAGCGTCACACCTACCATCAGCTCTTACTTTACCGCAAAGATCCCTGTGCTACTCATACGCTGAGTTGGCGAGGACCGGTATCGAACTAGAACCTTGTGGTGTCTAGCCGAACGCTCTACCGACTGAGCTAAACGCAGCAAAAATTGCATGATTATAACACAGATGTGTATAATCTGCCAAGAATTTAGACTGAATCCATAAAAAAAAACAAGAGAAAAGAATAAGATAGACACATTTACAAAAGGTGACTGTTTTATCAAGCAGTGTTTGAGAATAAAGCAAATAATTGCATCACAGATAAGGAAAAAAGAATTCAACAGCAGTATAAAAAAAAGATAAAAGAAATAAAAGAAATTAATTAAAATTCTTAGTAGAGAGATAAACATAGAAACATACATACAGATCTTCCTATCTCATTAATCCTATCATTATATTCATCCTCAGTTATATTCCCTAATTGATTCAAATAACAGATATATTTTATCTCCAGATTCCCAAAGAAATGCTTTCTTTTCCACATAGAATTTCCATTTTTAAATTCTAAACAGCTATTAATCAGTCCTAATCCAAACTTAATTAAACATCCATCAGATTGTCACAATAATGTCATTTACACAATTCTTATAAAAAGAATGTGTCTTTTGTAAACAAACAAAAACTTGAAATTTTAAATTTATAAAAATATTCTTCAAATTATAAAAATGAACATGTCTTTTGTAAACAAACAAAAACTTGAAATTTTCAGTGTTGATATATTAATGAATAAAAAGATAGAATGCATCAGTTATTTTATTTAAAGACTTTTACATTTTTTTTCAAAACCACGTATCTTTGAGGCATAACAGATTCTCAAAGATATGTGGTTCAAAGTTAACTGACCTGAAAAAATGTAAAAGTCAGCTCCCTACTTTACTGTACAGATCAGATTACCCAATCTGTGCTACTCATACGCAGAGTTGGCAGGGTCTGGTATCAAACTCAGAACCTTGTGATTCCAAGGTGGGTGCTCTACCGATTGAGCTAAACCAGCCCCTATAAACAAGTGATTATAGCCAATAATGATACAAGAGGCCAAAATCAATAATTGTTAATCCTTTACCAAAAATTGAAAAAAAAAAAAAAAAATGCCAATGATGGTTGCAGTAGTAATTCATCACCAATAGATTAAGTTGTAAAGTTTCTTCAGACTAATGATAATCCAGGTAAAATTATAGATATAGTATATCTTTCAGATACTTCAAGTACACAAGGTGTATTAAAAAAAAAATGGTATCATACTGAAATTGTATTTATCAAGATAGGCATAAACAATTAATGAAACAGAATTTTCTCGAAATTGTCTTCAACTTGAACTTTACCCTATAAACTTACCCCTTAAAGTGATTTCCAATCCACTTAACTACAAACAACCTAATTTTTCACCTGCCATCCCATGAACTTCGGTTTGTGGGTGGATCCCACGTTAATAGGGCCTTTGTGCCTGACCTGGTATGAGTGGGGTACTGGGAAAATACAAACCTACTGTCAAAATCAAGAAAAAATACTTGAAAAAGACATAATAAATTTGACCATACTCACAACTACTCTTGGCATAAAATAACCCTGGATGCAATTAAAATCAATCAATGAAGCAAAATTGTCTTCTTTGCATTCAACACCCTTATTCCAGCAAGTTTTCCATTGGTCAAAGCACCTTTGAAACGACTGATACAAAAATAGTTACACTATTGTATTTCTTTTAAAGAGATGAATTTTCAGTTGAGGAAACAAAAAACAGTTGAATGGAGCAAGGTCTGGTGACAAAGGTGGGGTTTGAATTGTACAATCCTATGTTTTGCAAAAAACTTGTTTAAAACTATCAAGAAAGGCTCCATAGATTTATTTTTAAATAGACACCAACTCATCTTAACTTCATCTAGATATACTTTATTGTATATATCACTCAACTCTGCACACATCCTTAAAATTCTAACTTTAAAATTGAAGAAAACAAAGCTTCAGTTTTACTATTTATTTTTTTTTTTATTACACCTTATAATCCTAAAAGAGTGGGAAGAGAATTATATTGTTAGCATTATTCCTGCAAGTTATGACAGTATTAGACATATGTTCCATACATATGTATGGATTGGCACTTCAGTTTAATGGTGGCATTAGTTATGTTTTCAAGTTAGAATGAAGAAACCTCAGTGAATTGAAAGAAAGCATGGAAAGGAGAAAGTGAAAGGAAAATAAGTTAAGAGGAAAGAAGTTGAAAGAAAAAAGAAAAAAAGAAAATGATACAGAGAAGAGAATAAATTAAAGAATAGAAAGTTGTACTGAGAGAAGAAAAAGGGAGGGACAAGTAATCTAGAGAGGGGGGAAAAAAGATATAGATTTGAATTTCTACGAGAGAGTGATCACGTTGAAAAAGTACTGTAGATATGTACCACCAATTTCAGACAAAAATTTTTTTAAAAAAAGAACACTTTTTTCTTGTACACCGTCTGAAATGAAAGGTCACCAGGTATGACATATGACATATGGATTTTAAAAAAATGTGCAGTATACATGACAGTCTACATTAAATAACATTTATATATATTTACTGTAGGTCAAGTAATACCTTGGGCTATAATAACAATTTTTCATTACTGTGAGACCAGACTGTACAAACTAATTGATTATTTATACATTTGTATGGTAGTAAATTTATATAAGTCACATCATAACAAGATTGTTTAGAAAACAATTTAGACAAACTCTATAATATCAGAATTTTTTTTATTTATTTATTATTTATTTAAACTTTAAGCTTTTTCCACATACTAAAAATTAAATAAAACCGATTTCATCTTACAGAGGATGACCTTTGTTTTTTAATCCTTTATAAAGATTAAATAAACAATATATTGGCTTCCATTTTGTATAGACCTAATCAATTTAACTACAATTTATTTCAGGTTTTGTTTTCCAAAAAGCAATTAAGATATAACATTGCTCAGTTCATTTTTTTTTTTTTTTTTGTAAAATTGCCATATGTTAATATATTGTTACAAAGTACAGACGATCTGTATATGCATCTAAATACACATGTCTATAACAATCTTTTTATTTTGGACTCCTATGATTTAAGATACAAAAATCCAGACAGGAAAAATAAAACTGGCTTGTCAAAACAAAAATAAATAGAGTGAACATTGATCAACCATACTGAAAATGTTATATTAGACTTGGATATATAGTATATATTACAAAGACATTATATATATATATATATATATATATATATATATATATGTGTGTGTGTGTGTGTGTGTGTGTGTGTGTGTGTGTGTGATTTTTAACATATCAACCTGTTTAGGGTTATTTTATGTGAAAAGGTAAGTGTATCACATTCATTGTACATTTATAATTTTTGTGTAGTTATATTTTAAGTTTATTTTTTGTTTGTTTGTTTTTGTTTATTTTACATCTTGTTCTATCAAATACAAATAATTTGGAAATGATTCTATTTGGCACATATATGGGACCATAGCTGTTTAGATGCAGTTTAGTGTCATACTCCGGACACAACCTTTTTTTTTGGGGGGGGGGTCTTACCACTCTCTAGCAGATACAGGTAGCATATTCTAAGCCTCATCGACAGGGTAGACATCATGCATATATATATATATATATATATATATATACCAACCCCTCAGCATGAGCAGGATGTGAGGCATGTCCGATTTCTGAATTCAGAGTTTCCTTCTCCTAGATTGGTTGCCTAAACAATGTTAAAAAGCACAGTCTACTTTACTATTAACCCATAGCAGGAGAGAGAATAGTTGGACTCATACCTTTCCCAAGGATATTAGTACTAAGTAAAATGCAAAACATTAAACAGCAATGTCCAGGATATATATACAGTGATGCTGAGTTTTTTATATAGTGCATCCTGGGACGTATATATTTGCTTTGAATGAGTCCCCGGGAAAAAATTAATGGGTCCCAAATAAAGTTTAATAGATTGTAGGGCTTTTATTTGTGATCTGGGGAAACAACTAAAGCCGGCTAACTCATACCTTGTAATCTATACTCTGTAATTCATTTCTAAGAAATTATTGAAATGTATTTACAGTTACCTTGAAATGCTGAGGGAAGAAAAACGAAAAACACTGGGATGCATGGATATGATTTTATTGCGTCCTTTTAAATTTTTGTGCATCAGGGACGCAGAACGTGTACCTATCAGCCTCTCTCTCTCTCTATATATATATATATATAATATATATATATATATATATATATATATATATATATATATATATACAGAACGTGTACCTATCAAACTCTTTCTCTCTCATATATATATATATATATATATATATATATATATATATAGCACAATTAAACATAGGTAAAACTATTAGATCTTTATAACTGGCCACTGGTCAAAATTATAAAAAGCTGTTAGCTGTTATATAACCCCTGACTGGGTATCTAGTTCAAAACTTGTTCATAATCCAAAGTATACAAGCTCACATTAACTCAATATGTCTATATTTTTAGCTCCAGAAGTTAACTGGTAGGAATCTGGCTGCATATCAGCAAATAGGAGGAAACCGATTAATGGATGCAGTGAAGAAGATAGTGTGGCAGAGGCCAAGTTGAGTGACATGCAAGTGAAGGGGTGGAGATTTAAATGCAGCACCTTTGGTCAGCACATGTCAAGTTGATGAGTGAGTGACCATCTTGTGAAATCAGTTTATAACTATGCCCATGGAACCATGCCTGTATGAAGACACACACACAAACACAAGCGAGAAGAGTTTTTAATTGGATAGAGACAGACAAACTCAATTGAGAGCATAAACTTGTCAAAGGCTTTGGCAGAAAGATAATCATTGTAAGATAATACAGATATAAATTACAATGTCTTTACAGCAATTGTTTTACATCTTTTTACATATTATAAAATAAATTTTTAGAAACACTAAGAAAAATTGATTGATTGATATTAACAGCATGTCAACCCATCTAAGGTTATTTTATGCCTATTATATTATATATATTTACCAACCCCTCCGCACGAGTAGGATGCGACACAAGGTCAATTTCTTAAGCGGAGTTCAGCAGGTTTGAATTCAGAGTTTTCCTTCTCCTAGACCGGTTGCCTAACCAAGGTTAAAGAGCCCAGTCTGCCCTACTATTTACGCATAGCTGGAGGGAGAGTAGGATTCATACCTTTTCCCAAGGATATTAGCGCTAAATGAAATGCGATTACCACGTCAAGGATTTGAACTCGGGGCGATGAGTCCATTTCCCATGACTTTAACCATTACACCACGTGCTTCCTACTATATGCCTATTACATTATATGGTTACATTTACATTTTTTGTGTATTCATTTTTTTAAAATGTAATGTCAACATGTCTAGGGTTATTTTATGCCTAGAGGTTAGAGAATTGCATTCATTATGCAATTATATTTACATCTTTTTGTGAAATTTGTGTAGTTATTTATCTATCTATTTTTTTAAAAAGTTTGTTATTTCTTTTGCAACACAGTCCTATTGAATATGAATATTTTTAATAAAATCTATTTGACCCATAGATGGGGCCTAACATACTACCATTATGTCATAGCAACAAAGCAGTACTCCACACTCACCAGATCTCCAAAACTGTTTAATTTTTTTTCACATGGTTATATGATATCAGGTAAACCTATCTAATACAAATAATTTTTAAACAGATTTATTTGACCCATAGATGGGACCTGAGCAGGTACTACCACTCCAGGTCAGAATGGATGTGAAAGTAATGGTAATGAGAGGTACTCCATACTCCCCAGATATCCAGAGCCTCACTACCAAATGCAGTTTAGTGTCATACTCGGGATACACCCTTTTGTGTGAGATACAGTCAACATATTGTAAGCCTCTCCTAAAGGATAGAAAAACTTAAATTTGGGCATGTTTTAACTACACAGTAAAAGACAACTAAATACAGTGTATATATATATATATGGGTCATTTTTATGCCTCTATCAATATTTTAAGACAAAAAAAATATAAGATAGTAATTTATATCCTGACAATATAGCAAAGAATGGGTCATACCATCTCAATGACAGTTTCATTTTGTGGCTAGGGTACATTATCTATTATTAGTGTGTGTGTGTATGTATATGTGGTGTGCATATATATATATATATATATATATATATACATAACATACATACATAGACATAGAGAGAGAGTTGATTTCCATACAATTAGAAATTTAAGCAGAATTTTTACAAAACTTGTAAATATAAAATCCCGCAGCTCCTCCTTATTTTCTTATAAATATAAAGCTAATTGGTAACAAAATCAATGCAGGATGATTGCTTAGCAACATGATCATTATTGTACACAATAGGAACTAATTAGTCTCTTGTGTTTCCTGTCTTAACTACTCTCTAATGATTGTATGCAGCAAAGATCACTTAATAGGTAAAAAAAAACAAAAAAAACAAGTTTTAAAAATCATACTGGCAAAGTAGCAATGGCTCAGATATATCAGCTAATATAGGTTGTAAAAATAAACCACAAATACTTTGAATTAGAATTTGAGTGAAGGGTGGGTCATATACTGTCTGTATTTGTTTCCTGATAAAGTTTTTTTTTTTTTTTTTTTTTCAAATTACTTAAACTAACATCTTAAGTTTTTAAAGATTATATATGATTGGTTTTTAATGGCAGATCAACCTATCAAGTGTTATTTTATGCCTAGAGGTTAAGGAATCACATTCATTGTGGATTTATATTTATATTTTTTTGTAGTTGTTTAAGTTTGTTTTTTTACACACAGTCCTACTGAATACGATTAATTTTAAACAGATCTATTTGACCCATAAATGGAACCCTAACAGGTACTACCATTCCAGGTCAGAATAAACCTGAGATTAATGGCAATGAAAGGGTACTCCACTCTTCCCATAACTGAAGCAGCACCATTAGATGCAGACTAGGGCCATACTCAAAACAATCCTTTTGTGGTTTGATTCCACACCACACACTGAATAAATGCTACTATATATAATTTTTAGAAATATTTTTTTGGAGCAAAATTGTTTTGTAATATAAAAACTGGGAACAGAATATTCATGTCACTTTAGTTATGTGTTAGTTTAAAATGAAAAATCCAAACTTACTGTGTCAGATATATTCAAATTTTGCATGAAAATTTATTGAATCATCTTACAAAAAAAAAAAAAAAAAAAAAAAAAAAAAAAAAAAATAGTTGCTATTTCTAATTTGTGTCACATACTTCAAAAACAAGTTATGTATTTAAATGGAAAGACATTCTTATATCAAACATGCTGAACACTATATTTTAAAAAAAATTCCTTTTGTGTGCACAAATGAGGTGGCATATACATGTAAGTTAATAAATACATATATATCTACAGATTGATTGTCACATTCTTGCTGGATATGAATGTAAGCAATTGTATTAAGAAAATGTTAGAAACCAAGCTTGTAAATGCAAAGCCTTGAAAAATAAGGAAGACACTGAAGAGTAAAAATGAGCCGTATATTTCTATGGCAGTTAGCCAAACTAGTACAACACACACACACACACACAAATACACATATGCACACACAAAAAGAAATAAGTGTGCTTGAAAGCCTCTTGTCTGATTGAGTCAATGACTGTAAATGTCAGCCTGTTGTATCATTGATGGCAAGGTGCCAAGAGATAGCCAGGAGCCAGGAAGGCATTGGTAATGAAAATAAACAAAACAATACAACAAAGATAAGAGAGGGAGGGCTAAAAAGAAAAAAAAAAGCCAGATGGCTGCAGGTGAGTACAAAGCAATATAGACAATGCATTCTATAGTACATGTGCCTTTATGAATTCATAAGGATCCAAATAAAGTAGGGCCATGTTTACAAGTGACTATATATATAAGTAAATAGTGCTCAATTGTAGATAGAGCATTTATATCTATGTTAAGGTAGTGTGGAAATAAAGTCAACAGCACTTGGTTACTGACAGTTTCTCGGCTATGTGATTTTCAAAGCAAGCTTGGCATAGGCAAGAAATTATCAGTAACCAAACACTGTTGACTTCATGTCCACGCTACTCTAACTTTATACATATACATCTATTAATAATGGAGATTCGCTTCCGGTTTTTGTCTGTAACAAAAATTATGTCACTGCTTACATCACATTACCCAAAATCGTCATAACAGAATAAAATTCATTATATGTTATGACTATTTTTGGCATGTTCAAATTTTGAGTGTATTTATTCAATAAATACACTCAAAATTTGAACATGCAACATTAGACAGTCCTCATTGTTTTTTAAAACAAGTTTTAATAAATACATGACTGGTATTATATATCTATATATGGTTTGTTTTATTTTAATACATATTTAAAGTTTACATTTCAAACTGTTTTATTTTTTAATCCTTTAATGAATTTGATGATTTTACTTACTTTACAAACTTAGGCAATATGTTTCAAAAATCTATTTTTACATCACCCAGAGGGTGTTTTTTATTTTGTACTAGTATATATAATACATACAGACAGACACACGAACATATATCTATATCTATTTATTTATTTTTCCGAATCTATGTTTAAGAGTGCTTGAACATAGGTTCATATTTTTACCAATTTATAGGTTTTTATGATGAGCGTTTATGTATGAATATATCTAAGTTGATAACAATGCGTGCAGATTATATATATATATATATATATATATATATATATATATATATATATATATAAACCTGCGTTTTTCCAGGTTATCTTTAATACATGTATAACTATTTGCAGATGTGTGCATGAAAGAAATTGACAGTTACATACATCATTAATGAAGTTATCAAAGAATTTTGAATAATCAAGTTAATAATCTCTTTAGATAAAAGTAAGAAAGACAAACAAAGAATAATTAAGCCCAAATTGAAGAAGGAAAAAAACACCAGAAAACAATGGTCAGTAAAAGGAATAAAATATCTATATAAAAAAAATACCATACTAAAAGAGAGAATAAAAAAACACAAAAGTGACATTTAATTATTTATCCATTTATATCCAAGAAAAAATAATGTCCTTTGTAAAAGAAAGTCTGCATTACATTTTCTCTGCTAGTCCTATGCAGAGATTTAAAACCTTGTGGCTAGGCTTAGTGGTTCCTTGAAATCTGAAAATATTGTTTTTATATAACACTAAAGCTTCCAAGTCATCAGACCATTTTTACATTAAGGTTTATTAATATAGTTAAAATAACAGGTGTTTAACCAGTTATTTTTTAACTATATTAATAAAGTTTCATGTAAAAAAAAATCAAATTAAAAAACTCAAACAAAAAAAAAACCCTTTAAGTCAAACTGTGTGAAGAATTTACTGCTTCCTTTCTAAATAAAACAGAAGCACCAAGTAATAATTAAAAAAAAAATGAATGAATGAATGAATGAATATATATATATATATATATATATATATATATTATATATATATATATAAGGGTTTTATACACACACACATACACTTAATTAAAATCCATGACAACAGCATACTACAATGAAAAATGAGTAAAATTGTATCACATAGAATATATCATGCAAATTGACAGGGTTATGACATTTTTTAATGAAAAATGCATTGGCACACTTTCAGGTTTTAATATGCTTTGTCTTTCCGAAAATGAATAAAAAAAATAAAAACTTTGAATGGGAAGATGCCAAGTTGGAATTCAGCGGTGCCCAAGAATTTATAATGTATGCTTCCAGGGGAGAAAAACAAAATGAAAGATGTTGCATATTCATATGTCATCCAGTTGTTTGTATATTTCTGTTAGAAAAGGGGGAAAGAAAAAAAAAGACTTGTAGCTTTTATCAGATTCTCAAAGAAGCTTGAAAGTTAAATTTACAAAAAGTCTATTGTTAAAAAAAGAAATTTACATTCCAGGAATATCAAAAAATAACTTTCCAATTGAGTATTATATTCAGGCAAAAAAAAAAATGTTTAAAAAGAAAAGAAGAGGGGGTGGGTAGCAACAAGATCATTATCAAGTCAAGTTATATGATTTTCTATATATGACACGATTCTGATCAACTCACTTCACCCTATTGAAAACATTATATATATATATATATATATAAAATAAAAAATAAATGTATGTAACATTTTTTGCCACCTGATCTCTGAATGCTTCATTCTTTCAGTTAGCAATAGTTTTTAGAAACAATTTTCTTATATTTCTGTCTCAATCTTTGGCTGACTGATGCCATTCATCCTAGCAGACAGAACAGAAGCTAAGTAGAACTTGGAGATGTGATAAATTATTTCTTTTTGACATGTGCATGGAATGACTGAGAAAGGTTAAATGGTTAGGTCTCGATACAACACCTGGGTAACTAAAGCAAAACATTTGGATTGTTTTCTTAGGTAGAGAAACCTAAGATAGATAAAATGTTAACTTCCTACATAGAAATGGTTGTTAAAATGATTATTTCTAATAGGTGAAAAATTAGAGGCACCTCAAGTTCTCATGAATCTAATTTACTTGCAATATCAAATAAATCTATGAATAAAAAAAAAATCAATGGCGATGGGAGATGAAACAATGATTATGTTTCGCTTCAGAAATGCCAAATAAACTGAATTAGGGTAGAGAGCTTAAAAGTGCTTCCCTACCCACCCCACCGGAATATGGTTGATTATCAGGAGACCTTCTATTCTGTGACAATTTAATATATCATGCAAGCAAAAAATAATACAATGGTACCTTGATTTAAGAGTGCTCTAAATTATGAGTTTTCCTAGTTACGAGCAGTCACTCTTCAGAAATGCCAAGTAAAATATATTCGGGTAGAGAGCTTAAAAATGCTTCCCTAACCCCCACCCCTGGGATATGGTTGAATATCAGATGGAGATATTCCATTGTGACAATTTAATATATCATGCAAGCAAACAGAAAATAATACAATAGTACCTTGATTTAAGAGTGCTCAAAATTATGAGTTTTCCAAGTTATGAGCAGTCACTCGGTTGATTTTTTGCTTTGTGTTGTGAGCTAAAATTTGAGGTATGAGCAAACTTTAGATATGTTTATGTTAATAAGTTCAATAAAGACATTTAAGTTTCCAAATTTATTACACCAAAGAATATTATTTAATAAAAGAATTAAACATCAAAACATTACAGCACATAATTTATTACATTCTATTTTATTGTTTTATATAAATAATACAGAGCTATTTTTCTTATTAAAAAAAACTAACAAAAAAATTAAGGTGTCTTTTTTTTTGGGGGGGATGAATTAATGGCATTTCAGTTTATTTCAATGGGGCAAAATTGATTTGATATATGAGGAAATGGAGTTATAAGCTGAATGAATTAAACTCGTAAGTCAAGGTACCACAATTGTTTATCAAAAATGACTTGATTCATGGTATTATAAAAGCTAACAGAAAATGAATTATGGTGTAAATTCAGAGATCAATCTAATTCATGTCCTAAAACAACCAATCAGAAATATCATTCTGACTATTAATAATGATTTGAAAATAGCAGTGCTTGGATTAGAATTAGGATTAGGAATAAGAATATATATATATATATATATATAATATATATATATATATATATTGGACAAGTAGAATTTCTGTTTGAAATTATATCAACTTCACAGAATCTACCATAAAGAAATAAAGCAGACAATTAATTTAATAACCAAGTGATTTTCTATAAAAGGATTTTCTGAATAAAATCAGGTGACACTAAGCATCAGTTCCATTTTTTCTTTTCAAACATGAAAACTCATAAAAACTATGCTTTTATCATTACTGAAAAAGTCTACAGAATATACTTGCTCATGTCTCTGTGAAGAAGAAAAAAAATCTGTCTTGATATTCAAGATGATTTTTCTCCTTTTTTTTTATTTTTTATTTTTTTATTATTTATAAAAAGAAAAAGAAAAAAATCAGACATGATATCTATCGTATGCAACAATAACTGTATTTAAAAAAAAAAAAAAAAAAAAAAAAAAAAAAAAAAAAAGAAAAAAAAAAGAAAAAAAGAGAAAAAAAGAAAAAAAAAGAAAAGCATATCCCCAGGATTAGAAGCATACTTTTATATGCAGACAGTAAACTTGAGATTATTCTGAAAAGGTATGTCTGAAGAGTAATTTTAGGGAAGATGTATTAGAGAATAGTCATTATAGCATCAATGCACATGCAACTTCAACTGAAATAAAATAAATAAATAAAGATTAGATTTAAAGACAAAAACATATAGCCTAAAACCAACACAATGCAAGTACTGAAATAACTCTTCCATATTTTTCAAAGGATGTTAGTGATTACGGTCTCCTTTATCGAAAAGGAAGTTAAATATTTATAGGAGTTTCACTGGCAACTTTTACAGCAGTGGTTTGCCAGTAGCTTCTGACTTCCCTTCTAAGTTGATTGTAATAGAAAAAAATACGAGAGTCCTAAAATAAACTCAATAAAGAGAAAACTTGTGCAAAGTTCATAATAAATTCTAAAATGTTATTAATTTGTCATTTGCCATAAAATTGGATACCGATCAATCCAGGATAAAATCAAATGAATTTTTATTTATTCAAGATTTTTGCAAAATAAAATATTCCCACAAGTCCATTAAACACAATTATAAAATAATTATAATTGAATAAAGTCATCTATATGGAGAGAAAATTGCTTATCATTACATAGTGAATCCTTCTGATTACACCAGTTTCTGCTAGATCAAAGTTAAGCAGTGATGAGCTTGTTCAATACTTAATTGAGAGACACTTAAACAACAACAGGTACTGTAAGCAACCAGAGTGCTTTGTTTATAAAAATGACTAATTTGGCATTAAATAACCCAAAAGGAATTGATATGCCATAAAACAAAACAAACAACCAAAATCAACTCTTGATGAATTAGGGATAAGTGTTATTGGTATGGTTTGTTTTCTTTAATTTAAGTCCAAAAGTTGTTCTGCTGGAAATGGTTTATTATTGGATGTGTTAGAATGCCTGTTATTGAATACCTTAGTACCGGTGTTAAATCCTATTTTCTTTACACTTCAATATTTGAAAAAAAAAATTAATAAATGGTGATGTCATAATTTACTCATTTATACATTGAATTCTGATAACATAGGAAAAATATAAATTGTTATTTCTTCTTAAGTCTTAGATTATTTTTTTAGAGAAAGAATCCAACTAATAGGATCAAATCAAACTTACAATGATTTTAAAAAGAATGCATTTTCAACATGGTTAATGCTCTACCGTTCAGTCGATTGAGCTCTGTTCAACATTCCATTGCCCTGTTGGCTAGAGCTGTAAAATATACAGACTGTACCTCTGCAGAAGGGTAAGACCCCTCCCCCAGCAATGGGACCAACTGTTAGCCATGGATGGCGACCTGTGATGCTTAAGGACAGAATCCTGGTGGTTGAGCATTCCATGACATGCAAGACTCCACTTACTTGGACTAGACAGACGGTCAGAGAGGCCTCCCCAATCAATTGGCTGGTCATGTCAAGCCCTAGCACCTATATGATTGTTCCAATCATATTACTCTTATGTCAAACTCCCAAGCCTTTTTATCATATATGTGCTTGAAGGCATTGGTCGAGGGTCTCATCTATGGGTTAAATAGATCTGATTGCACCTACAGAAATAGCAACCATACTGAAAGAATGAATAAGACAAAAATGTCTTTATTTATCTGAATTTTTTAGATGAGGCTTGATGATTAGCATTATATGCATTATTCAGACTATTGTCCTCATCTTCATTGTTACCTGTACAATGTTTTTGGCCGATGTGCCCTCTGGCCTTCTTCAGGTATTTCTTGCTGAGTCTGACAAGATAATACTAAAAATGTCTTTGGTGTAAAATAAACCAAGGATTGACATCCCATAGAATCCAACCAACTATTACAAGATTATCAAGTGGAATTTTAATACAAAAAGCAAAATTAAATTTATGAATAATACTTATTAGCAAAATAAACATTAACAAATTAGTTATGAGTGTTGGGTCAGTAAAACGAAGTCTGGGTGGACATAAGTCCAAAATGAGTTATCTTCCCTTGCTGTGGTTCGTTCAGTTGATAGGTGGTGTTGGTGTTTGACCAGAGAAGGGAGATCTGAATTCTACCTCTTTTTCACTCAGGTCGGCAACGAGTAAACATGTCTAGGCACCTGCCACCCTAAGCCTGAGGTTAGGGGGCATTGCCCCTACCAAACCACCAACCAGTAAGTGACATTCTCTACAACGTGAGTTGTATGCCTATTTCCTCATAATACATTTATGTATCTGTTTTATACACCTTTATATACCTTCTATTTTTATATGTATTTATTATATCTGTTGTGTATATCTTTGTCATGTATGTGTATCTCCGTCACTTACGGAATAAATATGTGATCTTTTACACCTTTGTCGGAATGTTTATATGCCTACACTTGTACCCACGTTGGGAGGTTACTTTAAGCCTTCCAACGTTAATACAACTTCTTCACCATGTTATGAGTTTTTATTTTCTTTTTATGCATATGCATTTATGGCTAAAGAGCTTGTTTTGTAGCATATACATTATCTGTTTTTCTGAGGCATCCTATCATGGTATGATTGTTAGGAAGCTAGTCTTGCAGATACATTACTATTGAAAGCGAGTTCAATCTTCACAGAATGCCTCATACTTGCAACCTTGTGACACATCCTAACCATGGTGAATGGGTAGGGTAAATACCTACATTACCTGTTTTTCCTTGAAAATGAAGCTTAAAAGTTTTGGTAATATCAAATACAGGCTAAGTAATTTCAGTAGTTAATTTGTAGTATAAAATGCACTCAACCAAGATGACCTAGTTTTTCTTTGTTTATGATAAAACTAGAAATAATCCTGAAAATTTCTATTGGATTAGATAAACCACTTACAGTCTTAGTAAATCCTTGGAGTTAAGTTCATTGTTTTTCAATCAACAAATGATTTAACAAATCTTGTAACTCTTTCTACAAAATGGTGGTTTGATTTGGTTGTTTTTGTTTTATGGCATATCAACCCCTTTGGAGTCATTTAATGCCAAATCAAGTTTTGATATAGATTGCTACAGTACCTGCTTTGCTTAAATGGTCACCCATCTAAGTACTGAACAGGCTCATCGCTGCTTAACTTTGGCGATCTAGCGGGAACCAGTGCTTTCAACATGATTTTCCCACAAGTGTATGGTGGTTTGGAATAAAATTGACAGAACATAGTTTTTGGTAATATTTCTTTTTTTGTTAGAGAAAAATTAAAACAATTGTTTTATCACCAAAATATCTTTAAGAACTTTTAATATAACAAAGATTTTTTTCCTCTGATGAATAAAATATTCATTAGTTAGTTTGTTGGATTTTACAGCATGTCAACCCTTTGGTTATTTTATGACAAAAATGTTTTTGTTTTATTCATTCTTGTTGGGTATTCAATTTTTTTAAAAACTCATTTAAAATCTATTTAGCCCATAGATGGGACCCTAACAGGTACTACGACTCAAGGTTGGAGTGGACCTGGGAATAATAGCAATGAAGGGGTACTCCATACTTCACAGAGCTCTAGAATTGGAATCTCACTTAATGTCATAGCAAAACACTAAGACCCTCAGCCACCACCTTCTAGCACATATGATAGAAAGATTTGGGAGTTTGTCATCAGAGTAATTGAGGAATACGGTCAGGACAATCATATAAGTGCTAGGGCTTGATACAACCAGCTGATTGGTATTTGCATTGGGACATATATCTTAAGAATATGCATTTTAAAAAATTTAAGCAACAAATCTTCAACTTTTAAACTGAAGACTTTCATATCTATATATTACTAAGATTGTGTGTGTGTGTGTGTGTGTGTGTGTGTGTGAGACTGTCTAACCCAGCAAAAATAGCACATCATGAGATTTTTATATGAGTAACACATTAAGAATATCAGTTCAATTTACAACTGGATGAGAATTTGGTGTGTGTGTATGTCTAGGGGTCTATGTTCATATAGAACATTTTTTAATCATCCAAATTCTAGAAACCACAAGGTTCCTAGTTTGATACCAGCCCTCACCAATTCAGCGTATGAGTAGCACAGGGATCTGTGCGGTAAAGTGAGGAGTTGATGGTAGGTGTGGTGCTCCACCTCAGATGCAAAAACAATCTCCTTGGTCTAGCGCTATTGAAAAGGGGGATAGACTCCCTCGCTGATTGGCTGATATCGACTTTAGGCCACCCCGACGACGACTTTACTTACCAATTCAAACTCTTTACCTTTCCCTAAGTAGAAACTAATAGCTGCTGTTACAACAAGAACCTAACAGGTTCATGGGTCATCTAGTCTAAATCAAAACTACACATAACAGTAAAGTAAAATAAAATTAAAAAAAAAAAAACATGAAATATAAGAAATAAGATGTGAAATTGATCAAAGGCTTTAGAAAACAGGTTGAAAGAAAAACATGTTTAATACCTAGATGCACAAACTAGGGGTGGGGTGGGGGTATATTCTTGAAGTCTTTACAGTCTTTAATTGTAAACTGCTGTTAGAGTAAAACAAACACTGAACCTTAAAACAATTTCCTACAACTGTCCCTGGCCTAGTAACACAGTAGTTCATTGACACAAGTACAAACAACCTGTTTGAACGACTTGGGATTTGCCAAATGCAGGTGCTTTATTGTAAATAATGCCAAGCAGGTGAATAGCTTTTAAGGATTAAACACTCTAAGCAGCTGGCTAAAGACAGATTTAGAGAACCAGATCACCCCTACCCTCAACAAATGTGTGTGTGCGCGCATATGTGTGTGCCAATTTAGCCCTAAACTATTGGAAGATCAACTTACTAGCTGAAGTTGAGGTTGAGCTGCTTGGTGGTCAGCCAAATGCCATCATTTAGTAAAACTGGAAGATCAACAAAGGGCAAGGCTTCTTTACGTATATACAATATCGGTGGAGAAAAGGAACCAAATTATACATGTTGTGTATGTGTGTAATAAGCAGTCACTTATAAGTACTAAATTATTATTATTTTTTTTTTAAGGTTGCATATGTAATTATTATAGATAATATTTAAAGTGTTCCTATATCTTTTCTGATAATTTTGGTGGAAAAAAAGATTTAATCAGGGTCAAAATGAATAGCAATAAGACAAGGTTCAAATAGAGTTGCATCCAAATGAAAATGATACATTATCAAACACACATGCTAGTTGGTCTCTGCATCTATTTTCACAATAGCTACAAAGCTTTTTTTTTCTTTTTAATACTGTAATAAATAACACATATTGTTCTGTCTTTACACTTTTTTCTGAGGGCCTTTCATATACTGTTGGCTTATCCAGCATACACAAAATAAAAATAACTACCAATTTAAAGAATATATGATTTTATATAAATTTAGTGTGTATGAAGTATATGAATATGCATGCAAATATAGTAGGTATCAAACCGGTTTGCTACAGGTATGATGCAACAAGGTCAAGATTATGGGACATTCAGTGTTTGTTTGTTTTACAGCATATCAACCTCAGTGGGTCATTTAATGCCAACTAAGTTTTGGATTCATAGTGATAGTTTGGTAGAAAACAAATATATATATGTATATATTTTAACTATTGGTCAATTATTGTTCAATGGATGGTCTTATTTTCATGAAAAGATTTTTCAAATTATTTGCTTGGTAGTATTTTGTTTGCACGAGATCAAAGTCTACACACTCTAGCAGTATGTTTCACTGTAAATCTCTCTCATCTAGTAAATGATGATGAGTGAGGAATGGATCTGTGAGACTAATACCACAATGGGATGCCCAGCATGGAAATATAGTATGAGTAAGAGATAATATGCAATAAAATAAATATCTACTGCAATTAGTGTAAAAGGCATGAAACAGAATAAACATGTATACGCTTCATTTGCATTTAGTATTCAAACTTAGTTTCATCAGAAGAATATTATTTTAAAAATATTTATAACAATGGCCTGTTTAATTTTTTATTAAAAACCTTTTAGTTAAAAAAAAAAGTATTAACCCTTTTAAGATGCAGGTCTTATATTTATGGTATGAAATTGAAACTTATGATTCTAAAGGGAAAAAAAATCATCAGAATCATACACCATAGTGTTAACTTATGGAACACTTTAAAATTCCAGACAGAAATATAGGTTAAATCCTACTTAACGGATATAAATTCCACCATTGTATGTCACCCTGCCGAAATAAAAAAAAAATACTAAAAAAAAAAAAAAAAAAAAAAATCAAGGAATTAACCGAATTTAATGAAATTTTCAGTGTTGATATATTAATGAATAAAAGATATAATATACCAGTTATTTTATTTGAAAACTCTTACATTTTTTCAGGTCAGTTAACTTTGAACCAGGTCTCTTTGAGGTGTAACACAGATTCACAAACATACGTGGTTCAAAGTTAATTGACCTGAATAAATATAAAAGTTTTTAAATAAAATTTCATTAAATTCAGTTAATTCCTTGATTTTTAGTATTTTTTTTCTTTCGACGGAGTGACATATGATGGTGGAATTTATGTCCGTTAAGTAGGATTTAACCAAAATATATTTACTGTCTGTGATTGAGAATTAAGATCAAAGAAAAACTCAAACATCTTTTAGTGACAATGTTTGTAGAGTTATTAAAAAAAATTTTATGAAATAGATCACTAATTAGGACTGAGCCTATTCTAGTAGTGATCACCCCAAGCGGATTTAACAGATTTGAATTCAGAGTTTTCCTTCTCCGAGACCGGTTGCTTAACCTAGGTTAAAGAGCCCAGTCTGACCTACTATTTACCCATAGCTGGAGAGAGAGAGTACTTGATTCATACCTTTCCCAAGGGTATTAGTGCTATGTGAACTGTAGCTTCATCCAGGATTTGAACTCAGGTTGACGAGTCCATTTCCTATGACTAACCATTACACCAGGCACCTCCACAAAAAAATAACATTCCAATTCTTTTGATCATACAATTTTATATTTTAATGATAAATATATTCAATTGAAGTAAGCAGAAAAAATAACTTACTTTCTGATGCAGGATCAACTAAAACTTCACAATATAAAAATAAACATGAACTATTTGAACTACCCAAAATGGTGATTGTTGAAATAGTGATGACTTGAGATCATAAACAAATAATTTTGAAAGAAAAGTATCCAAGACTATTGATTTAACAATTAACTTTGGCTAAATTCATAAAAAGGGGGGAAAATATTGATATTATACAAAAAAAGAGCTATTATGATAAAGAAAAGTTTCAGTGTATTTGTTAATGGCAAAAAAAAAAACAAACAGAATTTCACAGAAGACTCTTGACAATACAATTGCATAACCTTAAAGTAGAAGACCGATTGAATGAATATGTTCAAATGATAAAAGATGTAATAAGCATTATTTCAATGAATAAAATCAAAATATTTGACCCAGATGCAAAATATCAAAACTTTAAATAAAAGTTTCAGTAAAAATTGAATTGTTTTCATTGAATCAAGTTTAGTATACAATTAAGAGTTTTTGAAATCTAAGTTTTTGGGGAGGAGAAACATTTATTTGTATCACTTAATTTAACAATTAAAATGATAAGCCATTTTGTAAACTGAAATATAGAATAAGTAGCTGGATTTACTATTTGTAAAAAGATGACTAAATTGATATTCATAACTGCTGGGAGTCCCCTGTGGTATTATCAATATTGTGCTGGACTGCAACATAGTAGTAAGCAAATTTGAACACCAGTTACAGTATTATGTTCACCTTTGGACTAATACCCTCGGTGAAAGATATGAACCCTTCATCATCCATGCAACTATGGGTTAAATAGTATTACTACTGTTCTTCTACACGGGTAGATTTGGTATTAAATAACCCACAAAGTTTAATATGCCATTAAACAAAGAAACCATCATAACTTTGTTGGCTAACTTTGATTCAAATATTTACTGGACTCAAAATAGCAGATCACTTGATCTTTAGGAAACAATTGCAGGAAGAGTTAATGGAAAGCAAACAGCTGCCTAATTCGAAGGGTGAACCCATACTCGAAAAAACTCTGTATGCTGTTAAAACAGCAGTTGTCAAGTTCATCCCATGTACAAGGTCTGGCGCAAAATCTAAATCTGACCGATGGAGAATGGAAATGAAACTGGTCACACTATGGATCCAGTTAACAATTAGAAGTTTGAGATGTTGTCGTGGATATGGAGCACACTGTGCAGAATTTGGTGTGGCTCAATTTTTTTAATCCAAGTCCAGCTCACAGTCCGAAACCTTTCACCGATTGCAGTTCATCATCACAGGATTTAGCTAACTCTCAAACTACAAGTTTTGGACAATTAGCCATTTCATGAAAGTATGGTTAATTTAAAGCATTAAAAAATCTTTACTGAAATCAATAATCTATGATAATGATATGATACTAATAGAATATTGATGATGACAAACAAAAACAAAAAATATTATTTTATTAATAAAATCATAAAAACAGAAGCATCTGTTTTTGCTAAAGTTACATATTTTTGGAATTCAATACAGTAGAAAAATAAATTCATACAAAACTTTTTTATTAGAATCTGAGAGTTAAAAAAACAAATATTGTCCACATTTATATTCAAATAATTCTGTGTATAATAAAAAGCTTCAAACAAAGCAGTCATGTGTAAAACTCAACTTAACGTGAACATGGTCTCATCCATGTCCACATTGAGTTGATTTTTTACAAGAAACCATTCATTTTTAACTCTTGATACTGTTTTCTTTTTTTGGGGGGGAGGGGTGCAATGGGGGAGTGTACTTTGTGTATGATTGAAGCAGTTGCTCCTACTGCAAATGGTAAAATGTTTTCAAGCTGAGAAAAAAAAGAACCCCCTCCCCCCAGGGTATTGTGCTGATAAAAATCTTGCTACAATGTACTTTTGTTGTGTTGTAGTGAAATAATCATCCTGTTGCACCAACAGGACAGATTCCAATGACTCTTACCATCGACCCTATCTTCCTGAAGGTCTTCTGTATGACATTCAGAATCCACACAGAGCTGACGGATGTAGGTATCTGCTGGTTGGCCTACACTGGTGTGTCCATGCATAGGTGTCCACAAAAGAACATCATTCATGAGTGTCCTTGCTTCTCCAGCAGTGTCCAGTATGTCGTTTGTATTACTTGGATGACTTGTGTGATAGGAAGTAAGTTGCCACACAGCTGCTTTCTTGGGGGGGGGTGCTTCCAAGCTTTGTTAAAGACAGTAAGCAGCATCCTTGTATAGTTCCAATCAAGGTTTTTCACTTGGCATTTCATTAGGGTCCACATGATCCAGCCATATAAAAAAATAAATTATGAATTTTTTAAACGAGTCTTGATAATTTGTATTATTTGTATCATTTAGATATTTTGGACAGTTGTCCTTATCTTTGTTATATATATACATCAGCTGAAACATTGGTGTCCTTCTCTTTATTGTTATCTAGACGGTCTAAAAAATCTAAATAATACAAAATAAATTATCAGATTGAAATTTTAAAATAATCCAAAATAACACATTCATTCCCCTAAAAATTAAACAAAAACACATTGCCTAGTGGATAAAGAAGTTAGGTTAAGACAGTTCTAAGTGACAGTTATCTCTAGACTGCAATCCTGGTCAGGGGCAGCAGTAACATGGAATAATAATTAACACAGCTTAACACCTTATGGTTAGCAGAATGAGAACAGGATACCCCTGTGGACTGAATAAAGGGTTAGGTTAAAAGTTCTGTGCTGGCTACTGAGTTTGAAAAGAAGGTTCCCTGAATCCGACAAGAAATACCTGAAGAAGGCCAGAGGGTACATCGGCCAAAACGTTGTACAGATAACAATGAAGATGAGGACAATAGTCTGAATAATACAAATAATACTAAACAAAAACATATGCAATGAATTATTCTAAAATTCTCAAACTTGATCAATGGTTGGTTGTAATAATCAATTTAGCTCTATAAAAGAGAAATTTCTTGCTGTGATTGGAAATATTCTGGCATTATTTTAGAACAGCATTTTCAAGCAATGTACAACCATAGGAATAAAGTAGACATAAATTCTGCTAGGGACAAGTTAATCTTACAGATGACTGGCCAATTGATGACAACACCATACATCTAAGGCTGACCAATTAACACTGGAAATATAACGAGACTGAAAATTGAGTGATAAGACAAATTTATGGGCAACAGACAGGCAAAGGCAGTTAGTGAGAAGCACATATAATTAAGTACACAGGTAGGACATTAAATTTTAAACTAAATAACACATAAGATGGGGTTGGATGATACAACTAGTTCATTTACCAAGCAGGTAAGTTTGACACAAATCCAAGCCTACATTTAGCAATATAATACTTAAACAAATCATTCCAGAAGTAAGTAAAGTCGTCAGGGTGACTTAAAGTCAGTATCAGCCAGACAGCGAGGGAATCTATACTCTTTTCACTAGCGCTAGATCGAAGAGATTGTTTTGGCATCTGAGGTGGTGCACCACACCTACCATCAGCTCCTTTTTTTACTGCACAGATCCCTGTGCTACTCATATGCTGATTTAGCAAGGGCCAGTATCAAACTAGGAACCAAGGTTCCTAGTTGGATGCTCTACCGACTGAGCTAAACTGGCCCTTAAAATCATTCATACTTAGCAATTTATTTGTCAACTTGTACATTAGCTCAGTTTCTTCAGATGATTTCTTTTATTTTTTCACTTAATTTAATGTACTTGTAAAATCAACTATAATCAATGGTTGCCACTTGTGCCAATTCCAGAAAAAAAAAACAGGATACATAGGGAAAAAGACATCCACTTTGAGAGCACAGCACCTACCAAACACTTCCAGCTCTACTCGCCCCAAGACCACTCCCAAGATCAAGAAGAACTATCAGAAAACTGGAGAAAATTTTTTTAAAAAAAAAAAAAAAAAAAAAGATCAAAGTGGAGAGTTATAGGATAGCCTAATTCAATATGACTGTCCACATACACTGAAATAAATGCTCATGCCTTCCTCACAGTTGGAACTTCTGGGATTGAACTCTGACCCACCATTTTGAACCAATCCTACCCAATGTTGGCAACATTTGCTCATGGTATAATGGTTATCATCATAGGAAATGGACATGATAACCAGAATTCAAATCCTGGATGAAGCTGCTTGCATTTCACATACCTTTGTTAAAGGTAAGGGCATCCCATCATATTGTAATGGTTAGCAAGTTAGTCTTGCTAATCCATTACTGAATAGCGAGTTTGATTCTTGCTGGATGCTTCATACTTATATGTCACATCCCACTCATGGTTAAATACCTACCCTTGTGAAAGGTATACATTCAACTATTCTTCCTCCAGCTATGGTGAAATAGTTGTGCAGACTGGACTCTTTAATCTTGGTATGGCAACCAGTCTAGCAGAAGGAAAACTTTAAATTCAAACCAGTTACATGAATGTGACTGAGGATCAGCTTCAGACACCAATTTCTGAGAAACTCCACACATGAATACATGTACAGAGCCGGCTTAACCTACATTAGGTGAATGCTGTCACACGCACACAAACCATAATCAATAAATAGTGTAAAATTCTAACCTAAATAAAGACTAGAGACATTCTTTAATTTTTGAATATTTCTATTAATATAACTGACAAGGTCAGTCTTTAAGCACCTGAAATCTTTGACAATTGGGAAAATATACAATATACTGATTAATAGTATACTACTTGCTAAATTTTATTTATTATCTACTTTTAAATATCTTCTTTTTTTCTTTTACCATTCATACTATTTTAAAGGTTGCCTTCAGCAAACATTAAGCTCAATGTCAATTCACATACTATTTAAAGAATTTAGGGCATCTCATCGTAGTGTAATTGTTAGCAAGTTCGTCTTACAGATTCATTACTACTGAATAGCAAGTTCGATCCTCACTGGATGCTCCATAAAAAACAGCCATACCAAAAAAACCTTATGTTATATATATATATATATATAAGTTAAAAGAAAGGAAATGAATCCGACAATATGAGTAAGAAAAGGTGGAATGAAAACATCACACAATGCTGTTAAAGAAGAAAACAATTTATAATATAATCATAGCTGATACTGATCAATATTTCGATTTTACAAAAATCATCATCAGAGCTCATTCATTCCCGTAGTTGTTTTGGGTCGGAGAGGAAAGTCAAATCAGTTTACAAAACAAAAAACCATAATACTGAAAAAAAAAAAAAAAAAAAAAAAAAAGCATTCCACCTTTTCTTACTCATATATATATATATATATATATATATATTATTTCTCTGAATTTTTTTATATGAGGCTTGATGATTAGTATTATCTGCATTATTTGGACTATTGTCCTCATCTTTATTGTTATCTGTACGTTTCAGCCAATGTGCTCTTGGCCTTCTGAGTCCAACAAGAAATACCTTAAAAAGGCAGGAGGGCACATTGTCCGAAACATTGGGCAGATAAAATGAAGATAAGGACAATAGTCCGAATAATGCTGATATATATATATATATATATATATATATATATATATATATGTATGACAGTGTGTGGGGGTAATTATTATGTCACCAGAATATTCTATTAAAAAGAGAACAGAGCAAAGAGAAAATAGGTTATGGTAAGAAAGCATCTTTGGTGTCACTTAGAGTGAGCAACAATTGTGTTATAACAATAAGTGTGATAATTGAATAAGTCCAACAATCATCATCATCATCATGTTGTGCTGACTGCATGGATTCCTATGGCTCTCACCAACTGTCCCTATCAGTCATCGCTCTTAACATGTCTTCCATATGACATCCAGTATCCACACAGAGCTGATAAATGTAGGTTTTTGCTGGTCAGCATACACTGGTTTGTCCACGTGTAGGTGTTTGCACAGCTGTGTTTTTGTGGAGTATGTGAATATGCTAATTAGTTTCTTAAAAATATCTCCGAGAAACTTGAAACTTATCCATAAAATTTTACAAATGATAATTGTGTGTGTGTGTGTGTGTGTGTGTATATATATATATATATATAGTGATGCTGATAGCTTTTTGATTTAGTGTGTCCTAGGATACACATATTTGCTTTGAATGAGTCCCCCAGGAAAATTCATGGTTCCTAACTAAAGCCATCTAACTCTTACCTTGTAACCTATCTTGTGTAATTTATTTCTAAGAAATTATTGAAATGTATTTACAGTTACCTTGAAATGGCTAGGTAAGAAAAAAGAAAAACACTTGGATGCATGGATATGATTTTACTGTGTCCTTTTAGATTTTTGTGCCTCAGGGACACAGGACACATACCTATCAGCATCTCTCATATATATATATATATATATATATATATATATATATATATATATATTATTCTGCATAAAGATTGCTGATTTATGCACAATTGTCTGAAAGCATTAGGAATTGAAGAGATATTCTCAAGTTCCAGTTTTCATATGACAACATATCACATGTCGAAAGAAAGTTTTTGTAGAGATGACAGGAAAACTTTTGGACATTTAAAAATCAATAATGATGGTGCCATAACAAGGGGAAGCTGAAAAAATAAATCTGAAGGCTATCTTTCTTTTTTAAGAAGGAGCTAAATGTTTTTCTTTCTACCCGAAAGGCAAAGGTGGATGACAAGAAACGGAAATGACAAAGATCAGGAAAACAAAAATACATCAGTCAATGAAAAAAAAAAAAAAAGAAAAAAAAAAGAAAGAAAAAAAAGAAAAGACATGTGCCTCTTAAACCTGCATTGCTTCATCCTGTGTCAAACTTGTTTTTAACTTTTACTCAGGCTAATCTGGCCACATGCTCAAAAATGAATTACATAAAATTATATAGCTTATCACCCCAGTTAAATATCACATCTTGTCAATAAAAAATTAGCTATTTAAAAACATATATATATATATATATATATATATATATATATATATATATATATATATTGCCACAGAGTATTGCAAAAGTTGTTTAATAATGTATACCTTGATTATTAGAAAAACTTGAAAGTGACCAAAAGTTTTAAGTTATGTATACATTACCTATGTCCATAAATGATTCTGAATATTAACAATATATAAATAGAATTTTTTTTTTTTTTTTCAAAATTAACTTCTTAGGAAAAAAAAAATGTAAGTACTAAAGATTTACTAATAAGTATAGTTTTCTCAATCTCAGATATCTAAAAGAAAAGATTTTACTACTTTTAGAGTTAATTATTTTTTCTTAAACTGGATAATGAAGGTAACTAATTACTTACATAAACCTATTGTAGTCCAAGTTATAAACATGGTAAGGCTAAGACAAACTAAAAAATTTTTAAAACCTTATTTTCCCAGATGCAAGTATCATTGGGGAATAAGAAAAATTTTGGTAAATTTACCTATTACTCCAGATTAAAAGTGTGGTTAAAAGTATGAGACAAATTTTGGCAAATGGGCCAGGCTTTGGTGAGTTTACCAAAACTTTCCTCATTCCCCAATTATACCTGCATTGGAAAAATAAGGTTTAAAAAGTTTGGCTTCAGGTTACTCTTACAGCATTTTTAACCTGGACTATAAAAATCAATACAGAAGGGTAAATACTTTTAGATTTTACATATCTATCCAAAGAAATTAACACAATGCACAACAACTTCTATAATCATAATAATAGAAAAAACTCGGTCAATTGTACAATAAACAATATTAAAATTCTTTTCTACATCATTGGCATTTTAATTAAGTTTTTTTATTCTACTTTTTTTTCCTTCCAAAACCAGTGGGAAAATACAAAATTCCAATGATTATATATATATATATATACATGAATCAACAACAATAGATAATTAATCAAGAGAATATTGATTTTTCTATGCTGCTCACTAATCAGATATCAATACATGTGGTCTGTAGTCTGGCACCTGGCTTCAATACTCATCTCACTTCATCCTGGGAAAAATGCAGAAGCTGAACAGAATTCCTAGTTACCAGCAAACTAAGAATGGCAGAAGAAAATATACAGAAGTGTAAGGACAGAATAGTGTGAAATTAGATAGAAATAATAAAAGAAAGAAAAGAAAAAGATTTCTATTGCATATTTCCTGTGTAGTCCTACTCAGCTGACCTCCTTCAACACTATCTTTTATCATTGTTTTCATCCTTCCACCTCTTTCCGGTTTCTTCCTTCCTTTCCAACAGTAATCAAGTAGAGAGGTATCATTTTATGCCTATTTACCTCAGTTCGTTTTTTATTTTATTATTTTTCTTTCTCCAGTTTTCTGTTGTAATTCTTATTTTTTCTTCTCATTTTTCATTCAAACTTGCACTTACTCCACCTCATTAACTCTTTCTCTTCTGGCAAGTCTGGCATTTTACTTTCTCCAATTGTGTCATCTCTTCAACCATCTTCTCTTGTTTATTTGGGTTTTTTGTTTTTGTTTTCATAGTATGCACAAATTACTGTCTCGGCTTTCTCATTTCAGCTGACCAATACAAAGCAATTTGTCACCATTTATCCATGCCTTAACCATTTTACTCAAACCGGGACAGCTGGCCACTTTCACAACACTACACAATGAATATTGCTCAAATTCAACTGCCAATCAAATCAACTAAGTGGTAATACAAAAGGTTTGTCTTTTGGATCAAATTGAAAGAAACCAATCCAATTAAGAGAGGATACTTTAATTAGTACAACACATTCCAGTCTTAGAATAATCTGTATTTCAATTCCTACTTAGCAGAGGTAACAATGTCCTTAAGAAAATCTCATTACAAAATCAGATGCCTTACTCCTAATACATAGTTCTGTACCATTAATACATCAAACAAAGTTCATTAATCCTGGAGTGACATTCCAGTAAATAATTCATACAAAATCAAGATTGGGCTCACTCTAAGAGAATCAGACTAGTATAGGATCTAAATATAGGGCCAGCTTAGTCTGTAGAGTGTCCAACTAGGAATCACAAGGCTCTGGGTTCAATACCAGCCCTCGCTAACTCAGCGTATGAGTAGCACAGGGATCTGTGCAGTAAAGTGAGGAGCTGATGGTAGGTGTGGCACCAATAATGATCTCCTTGGTCTAGTGCTAGTGAAAAGGAAATAGACTCTCTCGCTTTGTAGCGTATACTGACTTTAAGCCACACAGATGACTGTAAGAGAATCTAAATATAAAGCCAGCTTAGCTCAGTTGGTAGAGTGTCTGACAAGGAACCACAAGGTTCTTGGGTTAGCGTATAAGTAGCACAAGGATCTATGCGGTAAAGTGAGGAGCTGATGGTAGGTATGGCCCTCCACTTCAGATGCCAAAAACAATCTCCTTGGTCTAGCGCTAATGAAAAGGAGAGACTTACTTGCTGTCTGACCGAAACTGACTTTAGGCCATCCTGACGACAACTTTTTAATAGGATCTAAGAATATTAGACAAGAGGTTAAAATAGATAAGAGTAAAGCTTTGATTTCAAATAATGTTCATTCTTATATAACAGAGAGAAATAAATTAAAAAAATAAAAAATGAGAAAAAAAATGAATTTAGAAATATATATATCAAATAGTTAGATTTGTCCGAGGGACATCCAGAATATCTAAAAATCAGAATATTTTATTTTCTGGTTCCAAGAGTCAAATTTCCACCTAATGCCATAAAGCAATCAAAGAATACAAATGCAGAAGAAAAAAAGAAAAAAGTTAGAATGGTAGCTTAAAGGAAATATTGAGATTCCAGAATCTTTTGGTGAAAGACAAGTGGAGTACAGATAATGTCAGGAAATGCATCATTGTATTTTAAGAATACAAAAGGAAAAAAATCCTAGGGAAAAATCCAAGAAAAATATTAAGAAACAGACAAAATGGAAAAGTTATCAGAAAGACATACAAAATGAATGTAGAGAAAAAATAAGATGACAGTGGGAGATATAACAGGTGACATCTTAAATGTATAGATATATTAACCTTTTCAATCCTAATAGGATATATAAATTCTAAAAAATATCTGTTAACAATATCAGTAGTATATCATATAATAATACAGTTGGGATATTTTGATATTTTCTCCACAAAAATGCTGTGTTTAAAAATACATTAGATCTAAAGTGTTGTACTTATTTGAATGTCTCAGAAACTCATTAATATAACAAATTTTTAAAAATACTAAACAAAATTGTTTCTTCTAAGAGTCAGATAGTGTATTGACACAGGCTGATGCAAAAGTCACTTTAAAAAAAAAAATAATTGAAACTGAAAGTGGAGAGCATTTAATGATTGGTTTTGATCGTTTTGTTTTACGGCATATCAACCCTTTTCAGATCATTTAGTACAGAAGTAAGTCATTTATTTTTATAAACGAAGGACAGGTTGCTTACTGTACCAGCAGTTGCTTAAGTGGTCACCTAATTAAATATTAAACAGGCTCGTTACTGCTTAACTTTGGTGATCTAACAGGAACCGATTCTTTCAGCATGCCTTGACTGTAATGAGGCCATTTGAGGAATATTATATTCCACAATTAGTTCCAAGTAATTTCCAAGAGCTCAAATAAATATAATTAGAAGAAAAATTTATTTACCTTTTTTTTTGGCCACGCTGTATATATTGTATAAATATTGTATAAATATTGATTATCTGACCTTAAGTTAATCAGTACAAACTAATAAGATAAGATAAGAATTTGAAAAAAAAACAACTTTTAATTACATAAAAATATCTATGTAAAATCGATATGCTTAAGTATAAACAATTTAAAAATTGTGAGTATTTGTGTCTTGTCCCCAAGTTTTCCCAAGTGTTGAGAGGTAGAGGAAACGAAACAAAAAAAAAAAACAAAAACAAACAAAACAAAAAAAAACAAAAAAAAAACAATTGATTGAAGCTTGAAATAAAAACACTCAAGATCAGAAATATTGACTATCTGACCTAAACTCTTTCTATTTAGAATAAATGTAGAGATAATTCAAATGTAGTACAGATATTTATAAATAAGAGCTGCTGATTTTATATATAATCTGTAGTATATATAATTTATATATAATTTATATATAATTTATAGTATATATAATTTATATATAATCTGTAGTATATATAATTTATAATTTATAAATAAGAGCTGCTGATTTTATTAGCTTTTATTAATTACTTTATTAATTACAAAGGTTCAATATAGAAAAACTGAAAGCTTTACCTTTTAACTGGATGATCAGTTAATATTAAAAGCAGAACTGTTTAATTAAAAAAAAAAAAAAAAGAAGTCTATTCTGACCAAAAGAGCCATAGAATCAATTGAGGCAAATGAATATGCGATATCTTGTCATCTTTGGTTGAACCAATAAAGATTTGGCCAAAGATATCAATCTAATATTACACCATTCCAATCTCAAAACATAAGATAAAAACCAGACACTACTTATTCAAAATCTTATCACAAATCAGGCTAGTTATTCAATTCTGCAGAGTGGCTTATTGTTGGTATCAGCCAGACAGTGAGAGAGTCTATCCCCTTTTCACTAGCTCTAAAACAATGAGATTGCTTTGCAGAGGTGAGCACCACCTAGCATCAGCTCCAAAACGCTTTACCACACAGCTCAGATTACCCAAGCTATGCAACTCCTGCACAGAGTTGGTGGGAACAGGTATTAAACCCAGAACCTTGCAATTTCTAGGCATATGCTCTACCAACTGAGCTAAAGCTTTAGGTACAATCAGGTTAAAATGAATTGCTGTAATTATCTGTACAGTTTTGAAGAGTTGATTATATAATTTAAAAGTAAAAAATAAAAATGATACCTGTTTATATCTGTTTTATTAGAGCAACACTTTAATTTATAAAGAGCCACTTCCTATTGATAAAAATTGACTTTTGTTTTTTTGGGGTTTCTTTTTTAGTGACAATGAGTTAATCAATAGCTCAAATATGTTGACATCTTAAACCCAAGGTTAGCTAAATTCTCTCTTATTAACACACCTTAATTATGCACAGAACAAAAGAATGTTTAATGCAAATTTGAGTTTCTTCAAACTAAACCAAAGATGAAACATGATACAGCCAATCAAAATCTTTCTTCTGTACCATGTGACTGATATAATTATCAACAAAAGACACACTGGCTTAGATTTTTTAAAAATCAAATAGAATAGATAGAAATAAAAAAAAATTAAATTAAATTGCTGATTGCACAAAAATAAAAAAGAATCATTCTTCACAAATAGCAGATTTTAATCTATATTCATCTTCACCAAAATTAAAAATACTAAAGTGATTTTCTTTAGAATTTTACTTGCAATCAGGCTGACTCACAAAATCTCTTATCAGTAACAAAAAAGAGAAACAATCAAAGAATAAACTGTCAGATTTAAACAACTGATCTCTTTACTGGCAACAGATTAGCTGTTGATGTTAATGGTTGAAGACAGAAATACTAAGGGAAAAAAAATCACAGTCTCATTTCTCACCATTCATGTTTTAAGCTCATAAAAATGAAAAGAAAAAGTGAAGTCATCTCTAACTTTTTTTTCAAAGAAGAAATGATATAATTAAACTGAGATGTGAAGAGGTGGTGCTATGACAAATTGGTGAATCATTAAAAAAAAAAATTTTTTTTTTTTTTTTTATATTAAGAAAAAATAATAAAAAAAATAAAAAAGAATTTCAACTTTCGTGTATTCAAAAAATGTTCAAAAGAAAATTTCTTATCACTTTCATAAAAAAAAAGAGAGATAAAACTATGAGATATTCTTTTGGTGTATTCATGCCATGTGGATACATATCAAACTCTTGCCCAAGATATAACCACACAATTATACTATATCTTATGCCCACAATAATGATTAGAAGCAGTAATGCTGATAGCTTTTTGATTTAGTGCATCCTGGGATACACATATTTGCTTTGAATGAGTCCCCAGGAAAATTAATGGGTTCCAAATAAAGTTTAATAGATTGTAGGGTTTTTATTTGTGATCTGGGGAAATAACTAAAGCCATCTAACTCTGACTTTGTAACCTATCCTGTGTATTTCATTTCTAAGAAACTATTGAAATGTATTTACAGTTAGCTTGAAATGGTGAGAGAAGAAAAAAGAAAAACACTGGGGCACATGGATATGATTTTACTGTGTCATTTTAGATTTTTGTGCGTCAGGATGCAGGACGTGTATCTACCAGCATCTATTCTTAATTTATAATTGATGTGCTGTACGATAATGACAAAATTACAACACTACCAACATTTTTACAGTTACTTTTTTTTTTTTTTTTTTTTAAATTATTAAACTTGACAACTGATACAAGAAAATCCAAGAAAAAGATCAATTTCTTTCATAATTTTTTTTTTTAAAGACATTTTCAGTTTTCCCAGAATTTTTTACAATCAGGTAGCATGAAAAAAAAATCTCTTAATAAAAATTGAAATTTTATATATAATCAGTTATGTTACTGAACATTAAACAATGAAATAATTCAATGTCTTGTCGATGATACTCAATTGTAATATCTACATTCCAGTTAGTAGAGCATTCGACTAGGAACCACCAGGTTCCTGGTTCAGTACTGGCCCTTGCCAACTCAGTGTATGGGTAGCACAGGGATCTGTGCAGTAAAGTGAGGAGCTGATGGTAGGTGTAGTGCTACGCCTCCGATGCTAGAAACAATCTCCTTGGTCTAGTGCTAGTGAAAAGAGGATAGACTCCCTCACTGTTGGCTGATACTGACTTTAACTTAAGCCACCCCGATGACTTTAATTACTTACAATCAAATAATAGGTATTACAAATTCATCTAAAAATAATAAATTTAAAAACTAGGCAAAGACTATTGATCTCCAATAAATACAGAGACTAAGAATAAAACAGACTGAAAAGTTTGGATTGAAGCAATGATTATCATTAAACAAGTCTTAAAATCTACAGAAAATAACATTATAAATTATGCTTACCAGCTATACAGATTATTTTCTCTAATGATGTAAATAATTTTTATTACAATATAATACATTTATCGACATACAAGAGGGGATATGATTGAAGTCTACAAATATACACATGGATTTTATTCAATGAATTTTGATCTATTAAATGTTGCTCAAAATATCAATACCAGTCGTCATAAATTAAAACTCTTTAAAAAAATTTTGTAAGCAAATGCAAGACAAAATTATTTTAGTAACATAGTGTTGAATATATGGAATAAACTACCATCATCAATAGTGAATGCACCATCTCTAAACTCCTTTAAGGCAATGTTAGATAATCTGTGGAAAGATTATAAATATTGTGGAATTAAGATGAATGTTTATAAGGAAAGGCTGACAGGTCTCAGACCTAATATACTAGCTGAAAAATATATTATAAATAACATAGAAGCCCAGTTTTCTTAATACATTAATTAAAGTATTAGTTTACATTTATAATAGTAGTTACTAGTAAAGTTTGTTTGTTTGATTTTTAGGGTTTTTTTAGTAATCAAGCAAAATTTGTGCAATTAAAAAAAAATTGCTTCCCTAAAAATCTTGAAAGCTTGTATCACAAAATCTTAGACACACATAAGCTTTTCAAAAAACAAAAAAATTCTAATATTAAATATTTCAAGAAAATAAAAAAAAGTATATATCAAAATAACAAGCAACACCTGTTCATATTATAACCAAGTCACCTTTCATGCATAAAGATAATCACAGCATATATTTCACAATCTACGGTACTTGAATCTTTACATTCAATAAGGCATGAAATACAGCATATGTTAATGGATATCTAATATCTCTAACTTTAAGTGCATGTATTATATGCAAGTCTTGTAGTCCTTTCTTGATCTGTCTCAATTTGCCCTGTTCACAGCTGCTTTCTGCATTAACTTGGTAAGATCTTTCTATTTCATTTTGAATACATTTTTTTATTTTTTATCTTAGCATTAAGCTATCTCCTCAAGAGACATGATCAGTAACAATCAAACACTTAACAGTACTGTATTTTAAGTAGGTGCTTTAAATAAGATAAAAAGTATAAGAACATGGCCTGCAAAATAATTCTTTACCATCTATCAAGGCAGGTATGGGAGGTCTATGTAATATTGTAGTCTTTGCATTCTCCAAGACATTAAATATTACTTGATAATAAATAGTCAAGTTTACTTTTTATACATCATATCAATTAAGATTCCATAATAAATGGTTTTTAAAAAGGTAGAAAATGAATTCTTTACTTTGCATTAACGCAGTTAAGAGAGCAACTATATTTTCATGGCTGTACACACTTCTTGTGGACTGTGAGAGATCAGATCATATACAAAGTGAGAGGTAGAGAGGGAGCGAGAGTGAGAGATTTAAGAGCAGACATGCTAATGTAAGGGCAAGAATGAAAATAGAATCTAAAAAGGTAAATCAAATTAGGAAGTAGAGTCGAACAACCAAAATGAAATGAAAATCACTAGGATTTCAAATTTAAATGGATACCCAAAGAAAAAAGAACTATACAGTTCAAGGTATTCTATATCAGTGTTGAATTTCTATTGTATTTTTTTTTATATAGATATTGAAGGAGAAGAGCGATATCTAAAATCTCTTCCTTCAACTGGATGAAAATATGACACACAATTCCAAAACTAAAAGGCAGTTGATATTTGGTATAAACAAGCAGAGATTAATTATATTAAGGAAATAGATTTTATGGTCTCAAACAAAATGTATTTTGTAGTGAGTATAAAATTCATCTTTTCATTTACCCATTCCCTCTATTACAAACTCATTCATAAAATCTTTTTTTTCTAAATAATCACAGTTGTCTCTTTAAAAGGTATATTGAAGAAAAACCTATTATCCTATTTCTGTTAAGTATATTGGTATGTTAATGCCTATCAGATATTTAATATTGCATTTCTCAACTTCTAATAAACTTGTATCCTGGCAAGAAAAGTACTTTATTTTTATTTCTGACCTCCATGTTTATAAATCTAAATTTCAAGTGGACACCTGAAATTTACCATAAAATATAAGTGTGAAAAATATAATATATATATATATATATATATATATATATATACACACACATACATACAATTTTCCTGATGAAACAGTTTGTCTATATTAAACAGAAAAACAAAGAAATATTATGATTTACTTAGATTTCCAAATATCCTGATCAAACTTTATAAAAACAGTCCAGGCCAGGTGTACAAACATTCCAGTTTTCCGGTTATTAAAAAATAAAAAGGTTTTAGGTGTTTCAGGCAGTTACTCTTGATTTTTATCAACTGCTGCTACAGAGTAACTTCATAAGTGCAGATTAAAAATTAAAAATGGATTAAAAATAAATAAATAAAGCTGCCAACAAAAATACAGCATTAAAAAAAATAAAAAAATAAAATAAGGGCTCAACAAAGATAAATAAATCAATTTAAAACAATAATCGCAGATAATTATTGCAAGCTTTACTTTTCTTTGTGCTCTTATTTATCTTGAAAAAAAAAAAAAAAAACTTAAGAAAGCTAAGTAAAAATAGACACTATTTTTATGGCCAGAAAACCAATAGAAATAATTAAAGTACTGAGATGCTATCACAACATTTTTGAATGTTCTGTAGCAAGCTGCCAAAAAGGAACTACTAGTCTTTTTAGTACCACCCACTCATTGCTTGCCAAATCCATTCTCTTTTCAAATGGATTCATACAGTTTGGTGTTGCTTTAAACAAAATGAAAAATCAGAATAAGCAACTTGACAGTACTGTATTTTAAGTGGGTGCTTTAAATAAGAGATAAAAAGTATAAGAACATTGCCTGCAAAATAATTCTTTACCATCTATCAAGGCAGGTATGGGAGGTCTATGTAATATTGTAGTCTTTGCATTCTCCAAGACATTAAATATTACTTGATAATAAATAGTCAAGTTTACTTTGTATACATCATATCAATTAAGATTCCATAATAAATGGTTTTTAAAAGGTAGAAAATGAATTCTTTACTTTGCATTAAAGCAATTAAGAGAGCAACTATATTTTCATGGCTGTACATACTTCTTGTGGACTGTGAGAGATCAGATCAAATCCATTCTCTTTTCAAATGGATTGATACAGTTTGATGCTGCTCTAAATAAAATAAGAAATGAGAATAAGCAATTTGACAGATGCTGATCATAATCACAAAGGGAATATTCAATTCGATTTGCATGATTACAAAGTGAGAAAAATAAATAAATAAAAACAGTTTGGGCTAAAATCAGAGATAAAAAAATTTTTTTGTCTTTATTTGAATTCCTTTTTTTTTCTTTTTTTTTTTTTACTTTTTCTTTTTTCTAAGAAAATGTGTCAATTCAATAAGTTTAATAGAACCAACATCATAATGATTAATTTCTTTTACAAGATAATTGCAAAGAATTAAAAGGGTACAAAATGGAGTTAGAACTAATGCAATGAATATTTACAATGTTTGGTTAGAAGATTTAGCTTTTCAACATTTCTATTTGTTCTTAAAATCAAATCAATTAGAATTAACTCTGTGTGTCTGAGTGTTCCTAAATGTAATCCAACAAAAACAGCACAACAGATTTTTATTAGAGCAATATATCTAAAATGCTCTCAGTGAATACAAGCATTTCTAGCCCAATTTGCAAGGGAATGATTATTTTGTGAAGTCTGCATTTGTATAGAACCAGAGATGCTGGTAGGTACGCGTCCTGCATCACTGACGCATAAAAATCTAAAAGGACAGAGAAAAATTGTATCCATGCTTTCCAGTGTTTTTTGTTTTTTTCCTTACCCCACCATTGCCAGATAACTGTAAATACATTTCAATATTTTCTTGGAAACGAATTCCACTGTATGGGGTACAAGACAGCTTTAGTTGTTCATAGATAAAAACTCTGCAATTTATTAAGAAACTTTAGTTGGGACCCATCAAATTTCCCGGGGAGTCATTCAAATCAAATCCTTGCATCCCAGGATACACTAAATTAAAAAGCTATCAGCATCACTGAGAACATTATTTTTTGAATCATCCAGATTCTCGATATAACAGTGTTAACTAGTTAGATTAGAATCCTCTGCTCTTTCCAATCAATATAATCATGGACTGTTGATACAATGAGAATCAAACCAGTTCACAGGTTGTCTAGTATAAATCAAGAGTCTACTCTGCAAGATATTAAATACTGTAATATATATATATTATATATATATATATATATATATATATATATATATATATATATATATATATATTATGTTATTTATGCATAATAGATCTTTAACAATACTTGGTAAATATTAACCAGTTAAACTAGTGCTACTATGGATAAAAATGGCTATTTGATATTTACCTTGGACTGACCTTTGTAAATACAGCCAACTATCTTTTATATACTGTTTGGAGAGAGAGAGAGAGATAAAAAGAGAAAGAGAGAGATAAAAAGAGAGAGATAAAAAGAGAAAGAGAAAAAGTTACCAAATGTAAAAATCAATCCAGTATTGAAATCAACTACAGAATATTATGGACGGACATATTCTGTTTTATAGAAAAGAATAATAGAAATAGATTCAATCATTACAACAAATAAATTATAGGCCAATATTTAATTTTTCTCTCAATAACAAAGAATTACCCCACCAAAAGATACTGAAAGAAGAGTATGACAATTTAAATAAATTATTGAGAAACCAACATGTTCACTGAATCCTAATATTGCTGTGCAAAAATCATCTCTAAATTTTAGACAGCATAAACAATATAAGTGTTCTTGTCGATCAAAAATCCTAACAGTTCAACTGATTTTCAAACACTGAAATTAGAAAATTCCAGAATGAGAAATTCAAATGAGAAGAGTTGTGTTTATCCTTAATTTTGGCTAAAATTCCACAATCTAAAATTAGAGTTGACTGACAAATACATCAATAAAGATTGATTTTTTTTTTTTTTTTTTTTTTTTTTTGAAAAGTTAAAATCAGTAAGTAAAGTAAAGCCATCGGGGTGGCCTAAAGTTGGTATCAGCCAGACAGTGAAGGAGTCTATCCCCTTTGCACTAGTGCTAGACCAAGGAGATTGTTGTAATGGGTCTGACGTAGAGCAGCCCACACCTACCCCCAGCTCCTCACTTTATAGCACAGATCCCTGTGCTACTCATACACTGTTTGCGAAGGCTGGTATCGAACCTGGAACCTTGTGGTTCTAAGTCTGACGCTCTACTGAATGAGCTAAACCAGAGAAAATTTCCCTTTGCCTGCACAGTTAGTGTTCCTATTTCTTGATGCTTTAGATATTTTATAAATCAAAATTATTTTACAACTTTTGGTTGCTTGATGAAAAACAATAAATACATAGATTTTATTGATGATAATTCCATGTTTAAAAATTCTTATCACGCAAATATCAGCCAATCAATTACGATCTAATATCCAAAATACACAAAGTAGAAAATCACTGTAGTGTAAAATTACAAGAACTGAGTAAATGAGTATTATTTGGACTATTGTCCTCATCTTTATTTTTATCTGTACAACATTTCGGCTGATGTATCTTCTGGCCTTCTTCAGGTATTTCTTGTCGGACTCGGGAACCTTCTTGTCATAATCTAGAGCCATCATAGAATTTTGAACCCATGATGGCTCCCAATTACAACAAGAAGGTTCCCGAGTTTGAGAAAGCTCCCAAATTTGACAAGAAATACCTGAAGGGTTAGGTTGAAAATTCTGTGATGGCTACTGAGTTTGAAAAGAAGGTTCTCTGAATCCGACAAGAAATACCTGAAGAAGGCCAGAGCGCACATCAGCCAAAATGTTGTACAGATAACAATAAAGACGAGGACAATAGTCCAAATAATAAATAGTAAATGAGTTATTCTAAATGTTAGTAAACATAAATGTACCCAATTTATAATATTAATTTCAAATAGAAAAATGGATATCAGGAAATGTCTGGATAATTGTTAAACCTCTTTGGATTTTTGATATTAACAATGTTTTGGTTGAGCCATTCATCAATCCTTATAATCTAAGAGAAAAGAAAGAGAAAAGAAAGAGAAGACTTCTTTAGAAGAGAGAGAGAGACAGACAGACAGAAAAGAAGAGAAGACATCTTTAGGAGAGAGAGAAAAGAAAAGATGTCTGATTTGTACAAAAATGATACAAAAGTATTATTTTATTTCTCTTGATACTAGTTTTTTTTTGGGTGTTTTTAATAACATACACACAACAAAAGACTGACGATTAGGGAAAAAAGTACATTTTCATTTCATTGGAAAAAAAAAAAAAAAAAAAACTTTTAAAGCAAAAAACAGTAAAACTTACAATAAATTATTTGTTGAATAATTAATTCTTGACTTGAACAAATGAGCTAAAATTTATCTAAATTTATAAAGAAGTTAAAAATTCATCATCCATCGCCCTATCTTGCATTTGTGCACATTCTTTGTCACAGAGTTTTATTGTGGAATTATTTGTTTATTAGAATTTGTTTGATGCAATCAGCAATTCACAGTTTAGGCACCAGTTTGACACCAAAAGATACAAAGATGCATTATGTTTTGGCTGACAACATTTAGGGGACAAAAAAAAATTACTTTACATAAGTTAAGTAAGCTACATAGGAAACAGGTAGACATTAAAGACATTAGAGATATTGTCAGTTAAATGTTTATAAATACAGTACTTGCCTATTTATTGATGACCTAGATAAGTTAACTGATGTATAAAACAAAAGCAGAATAGTTTGAAAATGTGTGATCACATCAAGCTCAATTATCTGCTAGATGGCTTGCAGGTTGCACACTTCATCTTTGCAAAATGCTTAATGCAAAAAATGATAAGAAAGAAAAAAAGAAGTAATAAGAATACAAATGAATGAATGCAGTCAGTCCATGAAGACAAAGTGCTTCTGTTTATAGGAAAACGAGTGTACACATTGATGTGCTACCAGCAGAGAGAAGCAAACTGTGTGGGAAGCTGAATGAAGAGTGGAGTGGTAGTGGGTGGCAGAGAGATAGATTCAGATTTAAGGAAGATGGTGAGAGCATGGAAAGGAGGAAGGAAATCAAAGATGTAATCCTATTAGAAGTGGGCGAAAAAAAAGAGGACAAAGCCAGAGACCAAGAATAGAAGACATCAACTATTATATATATATATATATATTATATATATATATATATATATATATAAAATACAAAAGGACAACGTGAGACTAAAGCAGTATGTTTTAAAGACAAAATCATGGAAAAATCAAGAAATAGAAAAGATATGTCAAGATGGCAAATGGGGCAAGGGAGCAGTTAGGAATTGAATTAAAAATGAAGAGATTTAGAAAAACACAAGACAGATTTTAGGACAAAAGAAAGATAGAAGGCACATACATACATTCGATTTTGAAAAGTGCGAGAGAGAAAAAAAAACTTAAAAAGCAAATGAAAATGAGGGATAAAATAAAAAAGAAGAAAGAAGAATAACATTGATTTATTTAAAACATTGTATCCAATAGAAAAAGGATAATATGTAAATGAGACTTGATAATTTGTATTTAGATTTTGGGGACAGGTTTATCTTCAACTTTATTGTTATATACACAATGTTTGCTGCAGGTTCCAAGTAGACAAGAACACCTGAAGAAGGCCAGAAGGCACATCAGCTGAAATTTGTATTTAACATTTTTTTGCGTCCTCTTTTTATTGTTATTACACATTTCAAGCTGATGTGCCTCTGCCTTCTTCAGGTGTTCTTGTCTACCTTGGAAACCTGCAGCCAAAACATGTGTATATAACAATAAAGTTTAAGATAACTGTCCCCAAAAAATCTAAATACAAATTACAAGTCCTCATTACATATTATCCCTTTCTATTGATAAATGTTTTAAATAAATCAATGTTATTCTTCTTTCTCTTTTTTTATTTTATCCCTTCATTTCATTTGCTTTTTTAAGTATTTTTTTTTCTCTCTCGCACCTTTTCAAATCATTATTATTGCCACTTCTATCTTTCTTTTGTCTAAAAATCTGTCTTTTGTTTCTAATCTGTCATTTTTATCACATTCCTAACTGCTCCCTTCCCATTTGCCATTCTTGACATATCTTTCTATTCTTGATTTTTCCAGATTTTGTCTTTAACATACTGCTTTAAGTCTCAGTTGTCCCTTTTGTATTTCTATATTATATATATATATATATATATATAATTATATTATATATATATAGTTGATGTCTTCTATCTTGTCTCTGGCATTTGTCCTTTTTTTTTCCGGCCCACTTCTAATAGGATTACAATCTTTGATTTCCTTTCTCCTCTTCATGCTTCACCATCTTCCTAAAGATCTGAATCTGTCTCGTCTGCCACCACTACCACTCCACTCTTCATTTCAGCTTCGCCAACACATTTGCTTCTCTCTGCTGTACGCAAACAATCAATGTGACACTGTTTCTATAAACAAAGCACTTGCTTCATGGACTGACTAGCCATTCATTCATTTGTATCTGATTACTTCTTTTTTTCTTTTCTTATCATTTTTGCATTAAGCATTTTTGCAAAGATTGGAAGTGTCTTGCAACCTGCAAGCATCAGCAGATAATTGAGCTTTGATGTGATCAACATTTTTCAAACTATTCTTGCTTTTGTTATATACATCAGTTAACTTTATCTAGGTCTTCAATAAATAGGCAAGTATTGTTATTTATACACATCTAAACTGACACTTCTCTAATGTTCTTAATGTCTACCTCTTTCCTATTAGCTACTTAACTTATGTAAAGTATTTTTGTCCCCTAAAATGTTGTCAGCCAAAAACATAATGCATTTTGTATCTTTTGCGTGTTCAAACTGGTGCCTAAATGTGAATGCTGATTGCATCAAATACGAATATTATAATAAACAAATTAATTCAAACCAATAAAACTCTGTGGACAAAAGAAATGTGCACAATGCAGAATAGGCGATGGATGATGAATTTTAAATTTTCTTTAAATTTAGATAAAATTTTAGCTCCATTTGTTCAAGTCAAGAATTAATTATTCAACAAATAATTTTATGAAGTTTTACACTGTTTTTGCTTTAAAAAGTTTTTTTTTTTTTTTTTTTTGCAACTGAAATGAAAATGTACCTCTTGTTCCCTAATCGTCAGTCTTTGTTGTGTCTGCTATGTATTTAAAAAAACCCAAAAAAAACTTAGTATCAAGAGCAAAAAAAATAATTACTTTTGTAATCATTTTTGTACAAATCAACATCTTTCTTTCTCTCCTTCCTAAAGATGTCTTCCTTTCTTTTCTTCTTGTCTGTCTCCTCTCTCTTCTAAAGAAGTCTTCTCTTCTTTTCTCTTCTTTTCTCTTAATATAAGGATGATGAATGGCTCAACCAAAACATTGTTAATATCAAAAAATCCAAAGAGCGTTTTAACAATATATCCAGACATTTCCTGATATCCATTTTCTATTGAATTCAATATATATAAATTGGGGTACATTTATGTTTACTAAACATTTAGAATAACTCATTTTTACTTTTCATTATTTGGACTATTGTCCTCGTCTTTATTGTTTATCTGTACAACATTTTGGCTGATGTGCGCTCTGGCCTTCTTCAGGTTATTTCTTGTCGGATCAGAGAACCCTTCTTTTCACAACTCAGTAGCCATCACAGAATTTCAACCTAAACCCTTCAAGGTATTTTTCTTGTCAAATTTGCGGGAGCTTTTCTCAAACTCGGAACCTCTTGTTGTAATTGGGCAGCCATCATGCGTTCAAAAAATGTCTATGATGGCTCTAGATTATGACAAGAAGGTTCAACCGAGTCCGACAAAAATACCTTGAAGAAGGCCAGAAGATACATCAGCCGAAATGTTGTACAAGATTTAAAAATAAAAGATGAGGACAATAGTCCAAATAATACTCATTTACTTCAGTTCTTGTAATTTTAAACTACAGTGATTTTCTACTTGTGTATTTTGGATATTAGATTCGTAATTGAATTGGCTTGATATTTGTGACGTGATAAGAATTTTTAAACATGGAATTATTCATCAAATAAATCTATTTGTATTTTGTTTTTCATCAAGCAACCAAAGTGTAAAATAATTTTGATTATAAAAATCTAAAAGCATCAAGAAATAAGGAACACTAACTGTGCAGGACAAAGGGAATTTCTCTGGTTTAGCTTCATTTCAGTAGAGGCGTCAGACTTAAGAACCACAAGGTTCCAGGTTTCGATACCAGCCTTCGACAAACAGTGTATGAGTAGCACAGGGGACTTGCTATTTAAAGTGAGGAGCTGGGGGTAGTGTGGTGCTCTAGTCAGACCCAATAAACAATCTCCTTGGTCTAGCACTTCAGTGCAAAGGGATAGGACTCTTCACTGTCTGGCTGATACCAACTTTAAGGCCACCCCGATGGCTTTATTACTTACTGATTGTTCTACTTTTCAAAAAAAAACAAAAAAAAAAAAAAAATCAATCTTATTGATGTATTTGTCAGTCAACTCTAATTTAGATTGTGGAATTTTTAGCAAAATTAAGGATAAACACAACTCTTTCTCATTGATCTCATTCTGGAATTTTCTAATTTCAGTGTTTGAAAATCAGTTGAACTGTTAGGATTTTGATCGACAAGAACACTTATATTGTTATGCTGTCTAAAATTTAGAGATGATTTTTGCACAGCAAATTAGGATATCAGTGAACATGTTGGTTTCTCAATTAATTTATTTAAATTGTTCATACTCTTTTCTTTCAGTATCTTTTGTGGGGTAATCTTTGTTATTGAGAAAATTAAATATTGGCCTATAATTTATGATGGTAATGTTTGAATCTTTTCTATTATTTCTTCTATTAAAACAGAATATGGTCGTCCATTAATATTCTGTAGTTGATTTTCAATACTGGATTGATTTTTACATTTGGTAACTTTTTCTCTTTCTCTTTTTATCTTCTCTCTTTTTTATCTCTCTCTTTTCTCTTTTTAATCTCTCTCTCTCTCTCCAAACAGTATATATAAAAGATAGTTGCTGTATTTACAAAGGTCGTCCAAGTAAATATCAAATAGGCCATTTTATCCAATAGTAGAGCCACTTAGTTTAACTGCGTTAATATTTACCAAGTATTTGTTAAAGTCTATATGGCATTAAAAATAACATATATATAATATATATATGATATATATATTATATATATATATTATATACTATTATATATATATTACAGTATTTAATATCTTGCAGGAGTAGACTCTTGATTATACTAGACAACCTGTGAACTGGTTTGATTCTCATTGCTATCAACAGTCCATGATTATATTGATTGGAAAGAAGCAGAGGATTCTAATCTAACTAGTTAACACTGTTATATCGAGGAATCTTGGATGATTCAAAAAATAATGTTCTCAGTGATTGCTGATTAGCTTTTTAATTTAGTGTATCCTGGGCATGCAAGGATTTGATTTGATGAGCTCCCCGGGAAATTGATGGGTCCCAACTAAAGTTTCTTAATAAATTGCAGGGAAATTTTTTAAAATTTTTTCTATGAACAACTAAAAGCTGCTTGTACCCAACAGTGGAATTCGTTTCAAGAAATATTGAAATGTATTTACAGTTATCTGCAATGGTGGCGTAAGAAAAAAAAAACAAAAAACACTGGAAAGCATGGATACAATTTTTCCTGTCCTTTTTTAGATTTTTATGCGTCAGTTGATGCAGGACAGCGACTACCTACAGCATCTCTGGTTCTATACAAATGCAGACTTCACAAAATAATCATTTCCTTGCAAAATGGGCTAGAAATGCTTGTATTCACTTGAGAGCATTTTAGATATATTGACTCTAAATAAAAATCTGTTGTGCTGTTTGTGTTGGATTACATTTAGGAACACCTCAGACACACAGAGTTAATTCTAAGTTGATTTGATTTTAAGAACAAATAGAAGAATGTTGAAAAGCTAAATCTTCTAACCAAACATTTAAATATTCATTGCATTAGTTCTAACTCCATTTTGTTACCCTTTTAATTCTTTGCAATTATCTTGTAAAAGAAATTATCATTATGATGTTGGTTCTATTAAACTTATTGAATTTGACACATTTTCTTAGAAAAAAAGAAAAGTAAAAAAAAAAAAAAAAAGAAAAAAAAAGAATTCAAATAAAGACAAAAAAATTTTTTTATCTCTGATTTTAGCCCAAACTGTTTTTATTTATTTTATTTTTCTCACTTTGTAATCATGCAAATCGAAATTGAATTATTCCCTTTGTGATTATGATTCAGCATTGTCAAATTGCTTATTCTCATTTCTTATTTATTTAAGAGCAGCATCAAACTGTATCAATCCATTTGAAAAGGAGAATGGATTTGATCTGATCTCTTCACGTCCACAAGAAGTATGTACAGCCATGAAAATATAGTTGCTCTCTTAATTGCTTTAATGCAAAGTAAAAGAATTCATTCTACCTTTTTAAAAACCATTTATTATGGAATCTTAATTGTATGATGTATACAAAGTAAACTTGACTATTATTATCAAGTATATTTAATGTCTTGGAGAATGCAAAAGACTACAATATTACATAGACCTCCCATACCTGCCTTGATAGATGGTAAAGAATTATTTTTGCAGGCAATGTTCTTATACTTTTTATCTCTATTTAAAGCACCCACTTAAAATACAGTACTGTCAAGTTGCTTATTCTGATTTTTCATTTTGGTTAAAGCAACACCCAAAACTGTATGAATCCATTTGAAAAGAGAATGATTTGGCAAGCAATAAGTGGGTGGTTACTAAAAAACTAGTAGTTCCCTTTTTGCAGCTTGCTACAGAACATTCAAAAATGTTGTGATAGCATCTCAGTACTTTAATTATTTCTATTTGGTTTTTCTCCATAAAATAGTGTCTATTTTTACTTAGCTTTCTTAAGTTTTTTTTTTTTTTTTTTCAAGATAAATAAGAGCACAAAGAAAAGTAAAGCTTGCAATAATTTATCTGCGGGATTATTGTTTTAAATTGATTTTATTTATCTTTGTTGAGCCCTTATTTTATTTTTTATTTTTTTTAATGCTGTTTTTGTTTGGCAGCTTTATTATTATTTTTTAATCCATTTTTATTTTAATCTGCATTATGAAGTTACTCTGTAGCAGCAGTTGAAAAAATTAAGAGTAAACTGCCTGAACACCTAAAACCTTTTTATTTTTTTAATAACCGGAAAACTGGAATGTTTGTACACCTGGCCTGGGACGTTTTTATAAAGTTTGATCAGGATATTTGGAAATCTAAGTAAATCATAATATTTCTTTGTTTTTCTGTTTAATATAGACAAACTGTTTCATCAGGAAAAATTGTATGTATGTGTGTGTATATTATTATATATATATATATATATATATATATTTTTCACACTTATATTTTATGGTAAATTTCAGGTGTCCACTTGAAATTTAGATTTATAAACATGGAGGTCAGAAATAAAAATAAGTACTTTTCTTGCCAGGATACAAGTTTATTAGAAGTGAGAAATGCATATTAAATATCTGATAGGCATTAACAGTACCATATACTTAACAGAAATAGGATAATAGGTTTTTCTTCATATACTTTTAAAGAGACAACTTGTGATTATTTAGAAAAAAAAAATTTATGAATGAGTTTGTAATAGAGGGAAATGGGTAAATGAAAAGATGAAGTTTTATACTCCACTACAAATACATTTGTTTGAGACCATAAAATCTATTTCCTTAATATAATTAAAACTCTGCTTGTTTATACCCAAATATCAACTGCCTTTTAGTTTTGGAATTGTGTGTCATATTTTCATCAGTTGAAGGAAGAGATTTTAGATATCGCTCTTCTCCTTCAATATCTATATAAAAAAAAATACAATAAAATTCAACACTGATATAGAAATACTTGAACTGTATAGTTTCTTTTTCTTTGGGTATCCATTTAAATTTGAAATCCTAGTGTTTTCATTTCATTTTGCGTTGTTCGACTTACTTCCTAATTTGATTTACCTTTAGATTCTATTTCATTCTTTGCCCTTACATAGCATGTCTGCTCTTAAATCTCTCACTCTCGCTCCCTCTCTTACCTCTCACTTTGTATATGATCTGATCTCTCACAGTCCACAAGAAGTGTGTACAGCCATGAAAAATATAGTTGCTCTCTTAATGCGTTAATGCAAAGTAAAGAATTCATTTTCTACCTTTGTAAAACCATTTATTATGGAATCTTAATTGATATGATGTTATAAAAAAGTAAACTTGACTATTTATTATCAAGTAATATTTAATGTCTTGGAGAGAATGCAAAGACTACAATATTACATAGACCTCCCATACCTGCCTGTGATAGATGGTAAAGAATTATTTTGCAGGCCATTTTCTTATACTTTTATCTTATTTAAAGCACCTACTTAAAAACAGTACTGTTTAAGTTTGATTGTACTGATCATGTCTCTTGAGGAGATAGCTTAAGCTAAGATAAAAAATAAAAAATGTATTCAAAGAAATAGAAAGATCTTTTACCAAAGTTAATGCAGAAAAGCAGCTTTGAACAGGGCAAATTGGAGACAGATCAAGAAGGTACTACAAGACTTGCATATAATACATGCACTTAAAGTTAGAGATATTAGATATCCATTAACATATGCTGTTATTTCATGGCTTATTTGAATGTAAAGATTCAAGTACCGTAGATTGTGAAATATATGCTGTGATGTTCTTTATGCATAAAGGTGACTTGGTTATATATGAACAGGTGTTCTTGTTATTTTTGATATATACTTTTTTTTATTTCTTTGAAATATTAATATTAATTTTTTTGTTTTTTAAAAGCTTATGTGTGTCTAAGATTTTGTGATACAAAGCTTCAAGATTTTTAGAAGCAATTTTTTTAATTGCACAAATTTTGCTTATTACTAAAAAACCCTAAAAATCAAACAAACAACTTTACTAGTAATTAACATTATTAAATGTAAACTAATACTTTTAATTATGTATTAGAAAACTGGGCTTTATGTTATTTATATATTTTTTCAGCTTAGTATATATAGGGTCTTGAATCCTGTCAGCCTTTCCTTATAAACATCTTCTTAATTCCACAAATATTTATATCTTTCCACAGAATTATCTAACATTGCCTTAAAGAGTTTAGAGATGGTGCATTCACTATTGATGATGATAGTTTATTCCATATATTCAAAACTATGTTACTAAATAATTTTTCTTGCATTGCTTACAAAATTTTAAAAGAGTTTTAATTCTATTGACGACTGGTATTGATATTTTGAGCCAACATTTATTAGACAAAATTCATTGAATAAAACCATGTGTTATATTGTAGACTTCAATCATATCCCCTCTTGTATGTCGATAATTGTATTATTATTGTAATAAAAATTATATACATCATTAGAGAAAATAATCTGTTATAGCTGCGTAACCTCAATTATATATGTCTGTATTTTAAGACGTATGTTTTAATTCAATCATAGCCTCAATCCAACTTTTCAGTCTGTTTTATTCTTAGTCCTTTGTATTATTGGAGATTCAATAGCTTTGCCTAGTTTTTAAATTTATTATTTCTAGATGAATTTGTAATACCTATTATGATTGTTAAGTTAATTTAAAGTCCAATCGGGGTGGCTTAAGTTTAAAGTCAGTAATCAGCCAACAGTGCAGGGAGTCTATCCTCTTTGTTCACTAGCATAGACAAGAGATTGTTTCTAGCATCGGAGGCGTAGCACTACACCTACCATCAGCTCCACTTACTGCACAGATCCTTGTGCTACCCATACACTGAGTGGCAAGGGCCAGTACTGAAACCAGGAACCCTGGTGGTTCCTAGTCGAATGCTACTAACTGGAATGTAGATATGTACAATGATCATCGACAAACATGATTATCATTGGTTAAGTTCATAACATAACTGCATTAATATAAAAATTTCCAATTTTTATTAAGAGATTTTTTTTTCTGCTACCTGATTGTAAAAATTCTGGAAAACTAAAATGTCTTAAAAAAAAATATGAAAGAAAACTCTTGATTTTCTTGTATCAGTTGTCAAGTTTAATAATTTAAAAAAAAAAAAAAAAAAAAAGTAACTGTTAAAAATGTTGGTAGTGTTGTTAATTTTGTCATTATCGTACAGCACATCAATTATAAATAAGAATTAGATGCTGGTAGATACACGTCCTGCAGCCGAGCTGCACAAAAACTTAAAATGACACAGTAAAACAATCCATGTGCCCCAGGTTTCCTTCTGCCCACCTCAAGCGTAATAGTTTCTTAAAATGAAAATACACAGGATAGGTTACAAAGTCAGAGTTAGATGGCTTTATTATTCCCCAGATCACAAATAAAAACCCTACCATCTATTAAACTTTATTTTGGAACCATTTAATTTTCCTGGGGGACTCATTCAAAGGCAAAATATGTGTATCCAGGATGCCACTAAATCAAAAAGCTATCAAGCATTACTGTTCTAATCATTATTGTGGGCATAAGATATTAGCTATTAATTGTGTTGGTTATTCTTGGGCAAGAGTTGATATGTATCCACATGGCATGAATACACCAAAAAGAATATCTCATAGTTTTTAATCTCGCTTTTTTTATGAAAGTGATAGAAATTTCTTTTGAACATTTTTTGAATACACGAAAGTTAAATTTTTTTTATTTTTTATTATTTTTTCTTAATATAAAAAAAAAAAAAAAAAATTTTTTTTAAAGTGATTTCACCAATTTTCAATAGCACCACCTCTCACACCTCAGTTTAATTATATCATCTTTCTTTTGAAAAAAAGTTAGAGATTACTTCACTTTTTCTTTTCATTTTGTATTGAGCTTAAACGATGGAATGGTGAAGAAATGAGACTGTGATTTTTTCCTTAGTATTTCGTCTTCACCATAACATCAAACAGCTAATCTTGTTGCCAGTAAAGAGATCAGTTGTTTAAATCTGACAGTTTATCTTTGATTGTTTCTCTTTTTGTTACTGATAAGAGATTTTGTGAGTCAGCCTGATTGCAAGTAAAATTCTAAAGAAAATCACTAGTATTTTTTAATTTTTGCGTGAAGAGAATATAGATTAAAATCTGCTGATTTGTGAAGAATGATCTGTTTTTATTTTGGTGCAATTCAGAATTTAATTTAATTTTTTTTTTTATTCTATCTATTCTATTGATTTTTAAAAAATCTAAGCAAGTGTGTTTCTTTGTGATAATATATCAGTCCACATGGTACAGAAGGAAAGATTTTGAAATTGGATGTATCAGTTTCATCTTTGGTTTCAGCTTTGACATACATATATATATATACATATATATGTCTTGTGCATAATTAAGGGTTTGTTAATAAAGGAGAGAATTTAGCTAACCTTGGGTTTTAGATGTCAAAATATTTGAGCTATTGATTAACTCATGATATATACACATAACAGAACTCCGCACAACCGAGAGAGCAGAGAGTCAATTTTTCAATATGGACAGTGAGTCTCATTCTATAAATTAAACTGTTGTGCTCTAACTAAAACAGATATAAACCAGGTATCATTTTTATTTTTCTCACTTTTAAATTATTAATCAATCTCTTCATAACTGTACAGATAACTTACAGCAATTCATTCTTAACGTTAGTTTGTTACCTAGAAAGCTCTATGCTCTCTCTTTATTGGTAGAGCCATATGCCTAGAAATTGCAAGTTCTGGGTTTTAATACCTGTTCCCACCAACTCTGCTGCAGGAGTTGCATAGCTTGGGTAATCGAGCTGTGTGGTAAAGCGTTTTGGAGCTGATGTAAGGTGGTGCTCCACCACATCTCTGCAAGCATCTCATTGTTTTAGAAGCTAGTGAAAAGGGGATAGACTCTTCTCACTGGTTCTGGCTGATACCAACCAATAATCCACTCTGCAGAATTGAATACAGCTGATTTGTTGATAAAGATTTTTGAATAAGTAGTGTCTGCGTTTTATCTTATGTTTTGAAGATTGGAATGGTGTAATATTAGATTGATACTTTGGCCAATCTTTATTGGTTCAACCAAAGATGACAAGATATCGCATATTCATTTGCCTCCAATTGATTCTTGCTCTTTTGTCAGAAATAGACTTCTTTTTTTTTTTTAATTAAGACAGTTCTGCTTTTATATTAACTGATCATCCAGTTAAAAGGTAAAGCTGTTCAGTTTTTTCTATATTGGAACCTTTTAATTAATAAAGTATTAAAAAGCTAATAAAATCAGAGCTTCTTATTTATAAAATTAGAATATATATACTAAGATTATATATATAGGATACTATAAATTATATATTAAATTATATAATAAATTATATATACCTACAGATTATATATAAAATCAGCTGCTCTTATTTATAAAATAACTGTACTACATTTTGAATTCTCTCTACATTTATTTCTAAATAGAAAGAGTTTAGGTCAGATGTCAATATTTCTTGATTCTTGAGTTGTTTTTATTTCAAGCTTCAATCAATTGTTTTTTTTGTTTTGTTTTGTTTGTTGTTTTTTTTTTGTTTTCGTTTCCGCTACCTCTCAACACTTGGAAAACTTGGGGACCAAACACAAGATACTCACAATATTTTAATTGTTATACTTAAGCATATCGATTTTACATAGATATTTTTATGTAATTAAAAGTTTTTTTTTCAAATTCTTATCTTATTTATTAGTTTGTACTGATAACTTAAGGTCAGATAATCAATATTTTAACAATATTATACGAATATATACAGCGTGGCACAAAAAAGTAAATAAATTTTTCTTCTAATTATATTTTATTGAGGCTCTTGAAATTACTTGGACTAATTGTGGAATATAATATTCTCGAAATGGCCTCGATTACAGTCAAGGCATGCTGAAAGAATCGGTTTCCTGTTAGTCACCAAAGTTAAGCGAACGAGCTCTGTTTATAATTTAATTAGGTGACACTTAAGCAACTGCTGGTACAGTAAGCAAACCTCCTGTCCTTCGTTTATAAAAAAATATGACTTACTTCTGTTACTAAATGATCTGAAAAGGTTGATATGCCGTAAAACAAAAACGATCAAAACCAATCATTAAATCTCTCCACTTTCAGTTTCAATTATTTTTTTTTTAAAGTGACTTTTGCATCAAGCCTGTGTCAATACACTATCTGACTCTTAGAAGAAACAATTTTTGTTTAGTATTTTTAAAATATTGTTATATTAATGAGTTTCTGGACATTCAAATAAGTACAACACTTTAGATCTAATGTATTATTTAAACACAGCATTTTTTGTGGAGAAAATTATCAAAATACCCAACTGTATATTTATATGATATACTATGATATTGTTAACAGATATTTTTTAGAATTTATATATCCTATTAGATTTTGAAAAGGTAATATTATCTATACATTTAAGATGTCACCTGTTATATCTCCCACTGTATCTTATTTTTCTCTACATTCATTTTGTATGTCTTTCTTGATAACTTTCCATTTTGTTGTTCTAATATTTTTCTGTGGATTTTCCTAGGATTTTTTCCTTTTGTATCTTAAAAAACAATGATGCATTTTCCTGACATTAATCTGTACTCCACTTTGTCTTTCACCAAAAAGATTCTGGAATTCAATATTTCCTTTTAAGCTACATTCTAACTTTTTTCTTTTTTCTTTCTGCATTTGTTATTCTTTGATGCTTTATCATTAGGTGGAAAATACTCTTGGAACCAGAAAATAAAATATTCTGATTTTATAGATATTCTGGATGTCCCTCGGACAAATCTAACTATTTGATATATAATTTCTAAATTCATTTTTTTCTCATTTTTTATTTTTTTAATTTATTTCTCTCTGTTATTATAATGAACATTATTGAAATCAAACTTTACCTCTTCTATTTTAACCTCTTGTCTAATATTCTTAGATCCTATTTAAAAAGTTGTCGTCAGGATGGCCTAAAGTCAGTCGTCAGACAGCAAGTAAGTCTTCTCCTTTTCATTAGCGCTAGACCAAGGAGATTGTTTTGCATCTGAAGTTGAGCGGCCAAATACCTACATCAGCTCCTCACTTTACCGCATAGATCCTTGGTGCTCTTTATACGCTAACAAAGAACCTTGTGGTTCTTGTCAGACACCTCTACCAACTGAGCCTAAGCTGGCTTATATTTAGATCTCTCATACACATCTGTGTGGCTTAAAGTCAGTATACGCTACAAAGCGAGAGAGTCTATTTCCTTTTTCACTAGCACTAGACCAAGGAGATCATTATTGGTGCCACACCTACCATCAGCTCCTCACTTTACTGCACAGATCCCTGTGCTACTCATACGCTGAGTTAGCGAGGGCTGGTATTGAACCCAGAGCCTTGTGATTCCTAGTTGGACACTCTACAGACTAAGCTGGCCCTATATTTAGATCCTATACTAGTCTGATTTCTCTTAGAGTGAGCCCAATCTTGATTTTGTATGAATTATTTACTGGAATGTCACTCCAGGATTAATGAACTTTGTTTGATGTATTAATGGTACAGAACTATGTATTAGGAGTAAGGCATCTGATTTTGTAATGAGATTTTCTTAAGGACATTGTTACCTCTGCTAAGTAGGAATTGAAATACAGATTATTCTAAGACTGGAATGTGTTGTACTAATTAAAGTATCCTCTCTTAATTGGATTGGTTTCTTTCAATTTGATCCAAAAGACAAACCTTTTTGTATTACCACTTAGTTGATTTGATTGGCAGTTGAATTTTGAGCAATATTCATTGTGTAGTGTTGTGAAAGTGGCCAGCTGTCCCGGTTTGAGTAAAATGGTTAAGGCATGGATAAATGGTGACAAATTGCTTTGTATTGGTCAGCTGAAATGAGAAAAGCCGAGACAGTAATTTGTGCATACTATGAAAACAAAAAACCCAAATAAACAAGAGAAGATGGTTGAAGAGATGACACAATTGGAGAAAGTAAAATGCCAGACTTGCCAGAAGAGAAAGAGTTAATGAGGTGGAGTAAGTGCAAGTTTGAATGAAAAATGAGAAGAAAAAATAAGAATTACAACAGAAAACTGGAGAAAGAAAAATAATAAAAAATAAAAAACGAACTGAGGTAAATAGGCATAAAATGATACCTCTCTACTTGATTACTGTTGGAAAGGAAGGAAGAAACCGGAAAGAGGTGGAAGGATGAAAACAATGATAAAAGATAGTGTTGAAGGAGGTCAGCTGAGTAGGACTACACAGGAAATATGCAATAGAAATCTTTTTCTTTTCTTTCTTTTTATTATTTCTATCTAATTTCACACTATTCTGTCCTTACACTTCTGTATATTTTCTTCTGCCATTCTTAGTTTGCTGGTAACTAGGAATTCTGTTCAGCTTCTGCATTTTTCCCAGGATGAAGTGAGATGAGTATTGAAGCCAGGTGCCAGACTACAGACCACATGTATTGATATCTGATTAGTGAGCAGCATAGAAAAATCAATATTCTCTTGATTAATTATCTATTGTTGTTGATTCATGTATATATATATATATATATAATCATTGGAATTTTGTATTTTCCCACTGGTTTTGGAAGGAAAAAAAAGTAGAATAAAAAAAACTTAATTAAAATGCCAATGATGTAGAAAAGAATTTTTAATATTGTTTATTGTACAATTGACCGAGTTTTTTCTATTATTATGATTATAGAAGTTGTTGTGCATTGTGTTAATTTCTTTGGATAGATATGTAAAATCTAAAAGTATTTACCCTTCTGTATTGATTTTTATAGTCCAGGTTAAAAATGCTGTAAGAGTAACCTGAAGCCAAACTTTTTAAACCTTATTTTTCCAATGCAGGTATAATTGGGGAATGAGGAAAGTTTTGGTAAACTCACCAAAGCCTGGCCCATTTGCCAAAAATTTGTCTCATACTTTTAACCACACTTTTAATCTGGAGTAATAGGTAAATTTACCAAAATTTTTTCTTATTCCCCAATGATACTTGCATCTGGGAAAATAAGGTTTTAAAAATTTTTAGTTTGTCTTAGCCTTACCATGTTTATAACTTGGACTACAATAGGTTTATGTAAGTAATTAGTTACCTTCATTATCCAGTTTAAGAAAAAATAATTAACTCTAAAAGTAGTAAAATCTTTTCTTTTAGATATCTGAGATTGAGAAAACTATACTTATTAGTAAATCTTTAGTACTTACATTTTTTTTTCCTAAGAAGTTAATTTTGAAAAAAAAAAAAAAATTCTATTTATATATTGTTAATATTCAGAATCATTTATGGACATAGGGTAATGTATACATAACTTAAAACTTTTGGTCACTTTTCAAGTTTTTCTAATAATCAAGGTATACATTATTAAACAACTTTTGCAATACTCTGTGGCAATATATATATATATATATATATATAATATATATATATATATATATATAATGTTTTTAAATAGCTAATTTTTCCATATTGACAAGATGTGATATTTAACTGGGGTGATAAGCTATATAATTTTATGTAATTCATTTTGAGCATGTGGCCAATTAGCCTGGTAAAAGTTAAAAAAACAAGTTTGACACAGGATGAAGCAATGCAGGTTTTAAGAGGGCACATGTCTTCTTTTTTCTTCTTTTTTTTTCTTTTTTTTTTTTCATTGACTGATGTATTTTGTTTTCCATCTTGTCATTTCCGTCTTGTGCATCCACCTTTGCCTTTCGGGTAGAAAGAAAAAACTGAGCTCCTTCTTAAAAAAGAAAGATAGCCTTCAGATTTATTTTTTCAGCTTCCCCTTTGTTATGGCACCATCATATTGATTTTTAAATGTCCAAAATTTTCCTGTCATCTCTACAAAAACTTTCTTTCGACATGTGATATGTTGTATATGAAAACTGGAACTTGAAGAATATCTCTTCAATTCTAATGCTTTCAGACATTGTGCATAAATCAGCAATCTTTTTATGCAGAATAATAATATATAATATATATTATATTTATATATATATATATATATATATTATGGAGATGTGATAGGTATGTGTCCCTGTAGTCCCTGAGCAACAAAAATTAAAAAGACACAGTAAAATCTATCCATTGCATCCAAGTGTTTCTTTTTCTTACCTAAGCCATTTCAAGGTAACTGTAATACATTTCAATAATTTCTTAGAAATAAATTACACAAGATAGGTTACAGGTAAAGTTAGATGGCTTATTAGAACCAGAATTTTCCTGGGGACTCATTCAAAGCAAATTATGTGTACCTAGACACACTAAATCAAAACTATCAGCTCATATATTAATATATAAACACACACACACACACACACACACAATTATATGTAAAATTTTTATGGATAAGTTTCAAGAAATGTTTTTCTCGGAGATATTTTTAAGAAACCTAATTAAGCATATCACATACTCCCACAAAACACGCTGTGCAAACACCTACACGTGACAAACAGTGTATGCTGATCTCTCTCT
>CM042150.1:54551954-54594317 GCA_023376005.1 Doryteuthis pealeii
GCCGACAGAAAATGGGCCCAAAATTCAGCCCGTTCAGGCACTACCTTCAACCGTGGAGACATGGTGAAAAAAAAAACCCAACGTAATGCATGCAGAGGTTGTGGTAGTTACCGGCATGGTGGGGCTGGAATAGGCAACCGGCCACGGATGTGTGCGGCATGGGGTCAAACGTGCAAGCTTGTGGAAAACGGAATCACTTTGCAAATGTCTGCCAATCAAAGAATGTAGAAGGTGCTATTAAGTGTCTGGAAGATGAAGAAGCCAGTATGGATGCCCTGATTGCGCACCTAATATTCGATCCAGTAACTGACAGTTACAAACCAGATAGCCACAACGGCCGCGAGGAGGTGGAAGCCACATTAACCCCATTTTCCCCCTGCCCTGACCCAAGACAAGCCAGAGATATCCCTGCCGCTTGTCCTACCAATCTCAAAATCTACCCTGACAGTGGTGCAACCATATGCCTCGTGGGTTGAAACATCTACAGTACATGGGACTCTCGGAGAAAAATTTAGTCCCTCTAAAAAAAAAGTACGTGCAGTAGGAGGGTTCTCATTTGGTGTGTCAAGGTTGGCTACCCATCATGTTTACAATTGGGGAGAGGACTACAAACAGGCCACTATATATATGTAAAATATACAGGTGATATACTTAGTAAGGCAGCCTGCATTGATGTGGGTATATTACCTCCATTCTTTCCTAAACCTATGGCAGGGCCTCCCGCCCCTGCAAGTAATTCAATAACATGCAATCGGTATTCACGATTCCCAGCATAACACACCAAAAGCTCCAGCCCATAAAATCCAATATCCTAAAACCCTCCATTTCCACCAACAATGAAAACGTGAAAAAAATTAAGCAATGGTTGTTAGACCAATTCGCTACGACAGTTTTCAACAAAAACGGAAAATTTCCTGCTATGGCTGGGCCCCCAGCCCACATACACCTCAAGGAAGGATCAACCCCCAAAGCAAGACATAACCCTATCCCAGTACCATATCATTTTAAAGAGAAGGTACGACAGGCCCTTTGGGATGATGTCAAAAGGGGTATCCTCGCCCCAGTACCCATTGGCACCCCCACTAACTGGTGCAGCACAATGGTAATAACTGCAAAGAAAGACGGGAGGCCTAGAAGAACGGTAGACTACCAATATTTGAACTCCAATGCAAGCGAGAGACACACCACACCAGCTCGCCATTCCCAATTGGCATTACAGGTACCTTCCAACACTAAGAAAACTGTCTTAGATGCTATGGATGGCTATCATTCAATCCCTCTAGATGAGGAATCACAACCACTCACTACCTTCATCACTGAGTGGGGTCGTTTATATGTATCTGCGAATGCCCCAGGGATATTAGCCTCCGGAGATGCCTATACACGCAGATATGATGAAATAATCAGAGATGTTCCCCGCAAAGTTAAGGTAGTTGATGATACCCTACTCTATGACGAAAATATAGAAGGTGCTTTTATCATACCTTTGATTATTTGTCACTGTGTGCAGAAAATGGGATCACGCTCAACAAGGAAAAATTCCAATTTTGTCAGGATGTGGGTTCAATTTGGTGGTCTCCAAATAACACCAACAGGAGTTGCCCTTCCAAAGAACTACTCAATGCAATAAAAAACTTCCCTATCCCAAAGAACATAACCGACGCAAGGTCATGGTTTGGGTTGGTTAATCAAGTGGCATGGGCATACTCCCTAAGCCCCATAATGGCTCCTTTTCGAGACCTGGTCAAACAAATTCACACTTTACGTGGAACCAAGATCTCGAGAACGCGTTCCGCAAATCTAAGGAGGTTATCGTTGGCTTGGTAAAGAAGGGAGTTACAAGCTTTGACATCAATCGCGCAACCTGCCTTGCCCCAGACTGGAGCAAAGAAGGTATGGGTTTTTTATTGCTCCAAAAACACTGCACATGCCCCACAGACAAGGCTCCAGTTTGTTGCACAGAGGGCTGGCGCATCATATTTGCAGGTAGCAGATTCTGCACTGACGCAGAGCGCCGATATGCACCCATTGAGGGCGAAGCAGCTGCAATCGCCTGGTCATTAGACAAATGCCGCATGTTTATCATGGGATGCCCTAATGTAATAGTGGTCACAGACCACCAGCCTTTAACAGGGTATTTGGTGATAGGGACCTTAGTAAGATTCACAACCCACGCCTATTTAAACTGAAGGAGAGGTCCCTAAGATATTTCTTTACCATTCAGCACTGCCCCGGCAAGTGGCACAAGGGTTCTGATGCCATATCCGCAACCCAGTTGCCATAGTAGAAGCCCTTACTACTTTATTTCTCAACACAACCTTCTAACCAGGACACACACCTCTCTGACGACATAGATGACTTAATGGAATCAGTGACCCATCAGGCAATGACGAATTGTAGGATAGCAACAATATCATATCACTTGACCATATTCGTGCATCTGGCCAGAATGATCAGCATTACACATCACTTTTAAAGGTGATTGAACAAGGATTTCCTTCTATACGTTCTCAGGTCGAACCAGAAATCCGCCATTTCTGGGAGGTACGTCACAGACTCACCACGGACAGAGGCTTAGCACTGATGGACGAAAGAATTATCGTACCTAGGACCCTACAAGGGAAAGTGCTACATTGCCTACATTCAGCTCATCAGGGTGTAGAAGGCATGAAAGCTCGTGCAAACGATTCAGTGTATTGGCCTGGTATGAACGCATCCATACGCAATTTCAGGAATAATTGTCGGGTGTGCACCAGTATCGCCCCATCCCAACCCCTCGAGCCAATCACTTTAACAGCAACTCCAGATTGGCCCTTCCAACAAATAGTAATGGATATATTTTACGTTGGGCATATTGCATACCTTGTTTGCGCAGACCGACTCACGGGCTGGATCATCTTAATATCACCTAAAACCTGGTCATGCCACCACTAAAAGATTAATATCTATTTGTAGGAAACTCTTCCACACTTATGGTACTCCTGAAGAGCTGAGTAGTGACGGTGGCCCTCCTTTAATTCTGAGCAATTTCAGCAGTTTCTCAAGTCATGGTGTGTAAAACATAGAAAATCATCAGTAGCATACCCTCAATCCAATGGCCGAGCGGAACTCGCTGTCAAAACTGCCAAAAGGATAATCCATGGCAACACAGGCCCTCAGGGTTCACTAGACAACGATAGTGTTGCCCAAGCAATCCTCCAATACCGCAATACTCCCATTCAAGGCATCGGCCTATCCCAGCGCAGTTGCTGCTCCACCGCCGACTCCGGGATTCGATCCCATTGAGACCTATCCTCTACAAACCACATTCTGAATGGATAGCCGCAGCACAACGTCGTGAGGAGAGTTTTCGTCAACGGAATGTCCTGCTGTCGGAAAGATACAATAGGTACACACACAGTCTTGACCGCTACAGAATGGTGACAAAGTAGCCATTCAAAACCCATCAAACCGCCGGTGGACCACTACAGGCACCGTCATTGAGGTTCTCCACATCGGCAATACCGGCTCCGAGTGGACGGATCAGGTAGGATCACACTCAGAAACCGACGCTTCCTGAAAAAGCTGACCACAAAACCCAAACCCACACCATTGCCTAGTGCTATGCTTGATCCCATTGGCTCCAACTCTAACACCCCACACCTCAACATTAGGGACCAGGCCTCACCAATGACACCCCGCCCCCAAAACCAAGGCCGACGAAAATACCCGAGCATTGTCAAGATTGCTCCCCTCTAATCAGCCTGGCCGAAAGGAACTAATTTCTCCTCAAAGGCCAATACGCCTGCGCAATGGGAGAGGGGGGAGGAAGGGGAGATGTAGAATACTGATAATTGTCATTCTGTGTTACTTTCACCCTTAGCCAGGATTGAACCTGCAGTCTGGAAATGACTGTTACAGATTGTTAACTATTGGACAGTAGAACAGTCAAACACCCCTCAGCTTAATGGACTCTTCCTGGCAGCAGTGGCAGGAATTATTTAAGCTGTTATAGTGGGCTCATTAATGAACTAGTAACTTCATGTTAGGCTTGGCCAGTCAAACCAATTGTTGGCTGTCTGACTGACTGACTTCAATACTCTCCAACTTAATGAACTGTTCCTAGCAGCAGGAGCATGGACACTATTTAAACTTATTTGTCCCAGAGTACTTTACCTATGATTTGCCTGGAGGCACTATACCAGACCTGGACAACTATCAGGAAGGATGGGTTTGGTGGCCACTCAGGCGATCATGAATATTAGGTTGCAGGTTTGTGATGCTGAAAAGGTTTAATGACATCAGAGCCAGATTATTTGTTCATTTAATCTGCATGTTTTGATTGGGTCATATGTGAATGATGCATCACTAGTGGCCATTACACCCAATCAGGAATTCTGCAAGGTGTACAATATCTAACAACTAGTCTCGATTAGCCAGTGATTTTTGTTCTCCTGTTATAAAGGGATTTATAAATGTAAACTGTGGTCCCCTATGCTTTTATTTCAACCTGCCAAAATTTTATTAATCCCTAGAGTTCTGTATGGAACACTTTAAGAGTTATTATCAGATTTTAAAATCTTTGTTTACTAATGCCTGCCACCTCATTACAAATTTTAGGCTAGTGTATAGGTAGAAGGGCCGGGTTAGCTCAGTCGGTAGAGTGTTCGGCTAACAAGGTTCCAAGTTCAATACCGGCCCTCGCCAACTCGGCGTAGAAGTAGCACAGGGATCTGTGTGGTAAAGTAAGGAGCTGATGGTAGGTGTGGCACTCCACCTCAGACACAGAAACAATCTCCTTGGTCTAGCGCTCATGAAAAGGGGATAGACTCCCTTGCTGATTGGCTGATACCGACTTTAGGCCACCCCGACGACTTTACTTACTTTTTTAGTATAGGTAGAAACCAAAATTCCAGAATTTCCTTTTTTACTTCAGTTTTGAAATGCTCAAAACCTTTTCCAGATTTCTGTTGTTTAACAGGGAAAGCTCCCCTTCCCTTAAATAAATCTCAAAATTCAGAATATACAAAACAAGATTTTGATATTTAGAAATCTTATGGGTTAAATCGAATTTAACGGACCTAAATTCCGCCATTGTATGTCAACCCGCCGAAAGAAAAAAAATGACAAAAATCGGGAATTAACCAAATTTAATGAAATTTTCAGTGTTGATATATTAATGAATAAAAGATATAATGCACTAGTTATTTTATTTAAAAACTTTTACATTTTTTCAGGTCAGTTAACTTGGAACCATGTATCTTTGAGTAGGAATGTTTTAAATTTGTAGAAATTTACAAGGTTCTTTGATTAACTTTTAGTTATGTTTGATTTAACTTGTACAAGATTGACTGTTCAGTCAAAAGTTTTTGGGTCCTGTTTGACAAATATCTACCATTATCAGTGTATCAAAAAAGAAACAATTACTAAGGTTAGTTTAAGCTGGCATAGGGCCAACCAGATTAGAACTATATATTGAAGTCAGTAGTGCTTAGTAACTGTTGTTCAAACCAACAGCACACTCAGCTCACAACACAGCATGTGTAGAAACAACCGGGAGTTTACGGTGAAAAGCAAATGATGTTCCTTTCAAAACAGATCCCAGCTGGGATGCCTATGGGTTACTTGTTTCTACACCTGCTGTTAGAATCTGAGATCATTTGAATGAGAGTTGGTCAAGTTATTTGATTACAAATTGATGTCAATTTTTCTGAAACACTCTGTATATTAAAAAAAAAAAAGAATCTTTTTGTTTTCATCTAGACAATCTGTCTGACTCTAATGATCAGTTTCATAAGATTGTATTCAGTAAGATGTACAAATTACACAATGGCAATAATCTTTGTAAAGAATTTTGAAATCTACTGGCATAAAAACCATAATGTTGTTTACTTTTAGAATTACTGGCAGATTTTCTGCTTCCTGAATTCTTCAGAGATACACTTGATGCTCAGCTGTCACTTGAGAGTCTCATAAAAAAAAAAGAGTCCTACATTATATTGCTGATTCCTCCTTGAGGATATCCCAGTTCCTTACCATTCTCCTCTGCATTATTTTATGCTTTATTTGATAAGTCTTGCTAAGCACAAGAGGAATAATTTACTATATTCAGAGCATTTGCTTCCCTGCAATTTATTTTACTCTGCAGAAAAAAAATGGACAGATGAAGAGTATCCAGAAAGTGGCTTTTCTGCTTGTTAGGATATATATATATATATATATATATAATCCAAGGATTAAGGGAAGAAATCTTCCTTACAACGTAGTAGTTTTTCAATTGTTGTAATTTGCAGAGCTCAATGTGTGCTCTTATTATCAGTCACAGAGCAAAATTATATCAGGAAAACAACCTAAATCTTCTTTGTGATTTTTTTCCTGATATATATATATATATATATATATATATATAATAATGTAATGTGTGTGTGTGAAATGGTATCTATATCATGATCTTTTTATTTGTATGTGTGTTACTGTAACAGTATGGAATGGTACATCATCGCAAGATCTTTGTAAATGCAATACTGCTCTAACTTAAAAAATAAAGCAATTTCCAATCTAGTTTATAATTATAACCCTTTTTCAGGCTGAGCAACATATTTGTCCTTTAGCGGAGGCTCAATGTAAGGCATTCTCCTATTGGCTGCTCATTGAACAATTGAATATTAATGTATAGAAACATAGCTAGGAGGCCTTGCTATGGTATAAGATTGTGTAAAAAATTTTTTGCAAAATATCATAATTATAAAAGAGTACTTTATTGTTTTTATGCTGTTGTATTATGATACACAAATGCTGATCAAATTATGTTTTGTTTCTTTTTTAATATATGATTAATTGACTTGTCTGAACATTTTTGAAAATTTTTTGCCTTCAAGGATTAAAAAAAAAATATCTGCCTGCAAAAAGGGTTAATGGTGGTTAGGGAGAGGAGATGCGTTTGTGTTTGTGCCAACTGATAGTTATAAGAGAGAGAATTATTAAATACAAATTAGAAAATAATTTCTCTTATTTATTTTCAATTATAATATAAATTCTATAAATAGAATGTGATTCAACATCAAACTTAATGGCTGCCAAATGGAACCTTTTTAATGATTATTATCAAATTAGAAAAAAACATTTTTTTAGATAATGTTAGTAACTCAGAATTTTAAATTTTGCATGGAATCTGATAGATCTAATCTTCCTTAATTGAATTCAATTGATAGAATTTTCTAAGAAATTTTGTCTATTTATATTTATAAAGGCTGATTTAGCTCGGTTGGTAGAGCATTTGACTAAGAACCAAAGGATTCCTGGTTCGATACCAGCGCTCGCCAACTCAGTGGATGAGTAGCACAGGGATCTGTGCGGTAAAGTAAGGAGCTGTCATACAAAGATTAGATTTGGTAGTCCTTTTTTTTTTTTTTTTTTTTTTTTTTCTCCAAAAATAAAATGGCTAAATGCTGTAAGGTCAGCTGAGATTGGCTTCACAATATTCCTCTGATTAAACAATAAACACAATGATGGTGCCATTCATCTAATTTCTCTTTGAAATATTTTTTTTTCTTTTCTGGCAATGCATGATAAAAGAAAATCATCTACACGACTTTGGGAGATGAAAGGCATTTTCAAGTTAATGACTTTGACAATTTTTGTTGCTGCATTTTATAAGAATTTTTACTTTCTTTCAAGAAATATATTTGTTTATTTTAATAATATTAGATTTGGTTTGGGTGCCTTTTTTTTCTTTTTTTTTTTTTTCTTTTTATAATTTTCTATTTTTTTTTTTTAGCCATTTCAACATTAAACACTGGAGATGGGGTGGGGGTGGGGGGCAATTTATAGTTATTTAAAGGTTTCAATTTTTTATTAGCTTTGGCCAATTTCTTGTGTGTGCACCCACACGTACACAATCCATATTCAAAGTGTTTTTGTATATCACAAAAGCACTTTGAATATTCATTCAAATATGTAAATAGAACTTCATGAAAACTTATTTGATATATTAAGTATTAATTACTGTATGAATATAATAGCATTTTGAAATACTAAATTCATTTTAATCAAAGGAATATCTTTGAACATATGTTTTTAAACAAAAATACAAAACACATGTTTTGCAGCATGGTAAATGTGGTTCAATGTGATTAGGATCAGTTCTTTTGGATACTTAGAAAATTTTTGCTATTTAAGTGTACAATAGATCAGGACATCTCACAGGGTGTAATGGTTAGCAAGCTGGATTAGCAGACCATTTCTAGTTAGTTCTGTTCTCACTGGGTGCCCCATACTTCTGGTCCTGTGGACACCTACACATAGACACACTAGTGGAGGTTAACCAGCAAAAACTTATATCAGTCAGGTCTGTGCGAATTCTAGATGCTGTGCAGAGGACCTGCCAGGTGTGATGACTGATAGGGACAATTGGCGAGAGTTGTATCCGTGCTATCAACACATGATGAGGATAATAGATTAATTTATTTGCTTGAACTTTTAGGCAGATGTCATAATTCAAGTGTATATAAACATAAGGTAAGACACCTCACATTGTATATTATTGGAGTTTACTTGTATTTTCTTAGTGCATTTATCAGAGCTGGTGTTTTGGAGTGCTTACTAACCATAGCACCACAAATAGATGCTTGCATATAAAGTTGGATGCATTTTATGTACTTAGTTATACAATTTCATATTCCAGCAAATTGATCCTCTTACTGTGTATCTCTGTACAAATGGATAAACTTCATGCATATTTATCATTTAAAATAACTTTTTCATGGAAGAGTTTACCTGTATTTAATGACTGTTATCAAAAGGTTTATTCTGAGACATTTATTTTCATTTTTGATAATTGTTTCAGGGTATATGTCGCCAAGTCTTAATTTAGATGAAGAAAACACATTAAAAATGTACCTAGACACTATCAAATAAATTTAAAGTCATTCTTCTACATTTTTATTTCGTATTTAGAATTAAAGACCAAGAAAGATAGATATGAGAAAAGGTTTTAATTTTTGTTCACAAATTTCAAATCACAAATTTCTTTAATTTTTATAATATCTAACCTAAATAAGTTTTGGTAAACTGGTAAAAAAACTAGCCCATTTACCAAAACTTTTCTGTTCCCCAAGATTGGGAAAAATAAGGTCTAAAAATTTGGTTTAGGTTACTCTTTTACTGTACTTTTAACCTGGACTAATATATTTTTGTATAGGTAAAGTTTTAAAGATTTAATTTTTAGGTAAAATTTTGGCATCAATTTATAATGGTTGAAATTCAATAATGTTTTCAAAAAGTCAATTCCATAAAATTTCTAAAAGATCAACTTATACAATGTTATATCATGGTATTTACAAATGTTAATTGCTTGACTGCAGCAACTTGAAATTCAATCAACCTTTTTCTTATTTTAAATAAAATGATTATCTTTATTGCTTTTAAATGCAGTCAAATATAAATGTGTAGAATATACTTTTCTGACTTGCATTTTTTTTGTCTTTACAGGACAAGATGCCAAATTAATGTCAATTCATTTTCAGTTTTGATTTGTGGATAAAAATAATTTTATCCATAAATCAGTTTTTAACTTTAATCACTTTGGTATTTCTTTATATTTTAATTATGTTTTTAACGACTTTGTCTTTTCACATTCTGAAGTAGTTGTTGCTGAACTTTTAAATTTAGATTTGTTTTAAATAGCAGAAGAATCATCTTAAAATGAGGAAAGATGCTATGGTTTTTAGTGTTCACTTTGTCTTTTTAGGATTTAAGTTTTGACTTTGTAAAGCTGACAACCAACAATCTGATAGATGGCTGATGTTTTTATATTTGTTAAAATGTGAAATAACAGTTACTAAATCTCTTATAGATTTCTCATTATATGAGTTGCTAATACATTTAACCCTTTGATCACTGTGCTTCTGAATCTAAATATACCCTCTGCAATTTGAGCATGATGTCTGCACCAGTAAAAAAAGGTGTAGGGGAAAATAAAAGTACCACAGGTATATAGGTGTAATGGCTTCAAAGGGTGAATAAATGCTTTGAAATTTGTTCTTTTTTATATCTTTATGTTCAGAAGTAAAATAAAAAGCTTTCTAGAACATAGAAATCATAGTGAGAACAAGGAAATTTGAAGTTAGAATGTGCATTAAAAAAAAGTCTCATTACTATAATGACTATAGGAATCTAAAATGGTTGAGGAGTTTAAACAATGAACGGAATATACTGCAGACTTTGAATCTCATTAAAATAATGACTTTTGCTGCTCCCCATTGAGGGCAAACTGCAGGTAAAGGGATTACATCAGATAAGACAATAGGTCTAAGGTTTATATTATTTAGATATTTTGGACTGTTGTCCTCATCTTTATTGTTACTCACTAAACATTTTGGATGATGTGCACTCCAGCTTTAACCAGGTATTTCTTATCAAACTTTGGAGCCTTCATGGTACTTCAAACCAAACCCTTTATTTAATCCATTAGGGTAGATTGTCCTCATTCCATTAACCATGACTGGGTACAAGAGTTAAGCTATGTTAAGTATTCCATGTTATTTAACAATAAAGTTGAAGATAACTGTCTAAAAAAATCCAAATAATACAAATTATCAAGTCTCATCTCCAAAATTTAGACAAATAAAACCTCAGGTTATTTGTTAATTTCCCAAACATTTGGATTGAATCTCATTAAAACAATGACTTTAATTTCTTTGATTTCATTCATGTAATTCACACTAATATTTTAAGTGTAGATATTTACTAAGGCTAAAGTCTGACCCAAGGCCACAATAGTAGGCTATAAAGTAAGATTTTAACCTGCTACACTTGCAATGATTTCATTGTCCAATGCACTTAACATTATTTTACATCTAGGTGAAAGAAAATTGCTCAAATATCTGAGCTACAAAATGTTCATGGTCAGTGATGCTGATAGCTTTTTGATTTAGTGCATCCTGGGATGCACATATTTGCTTGGAATGAATCCCCAGGAAAATTGATGGGTCCCAACTAAAGTTTCTTAATAGACTGTAGGTTTTTTTATTTATGATCTGAGGAAACAACTAAAGCCATCTAACTCCTACCTTGTAACCTATCCTGTGTAATTCATTTCTAAGAATCTATTGAAATGTATTTACAGTTAGCTTGAAATGATGAGAGAAGAAAAAAGAAAAACACTTTGATACATGGATATGATTTTATTGCGTCCTTTTAGATTTTTATGTGTCAGGACGCAGGACGCATACCTATCAGAATCTCTGCATGGTATTTTTTTTGCAGGATGTTAAATTTTGTATTTTCATATTGAAATTCTGTGTAATTGGTTAAATGCTATAAAATTCCAGGAAAATAATATGAAAACAAATGTGTTTACAACATTTCCCCAACCTGTGATGATTCAGACAATTTGGCCCATCCTTGTTTGGTTTTACCATATTTTCATGATCCTAAATTGTCAGTTGTTAAAACAAGGTAATATTTTTCTCTTGTTTTTTCTCCATTCATGTTATGACAATTGCATTTGATATAAATCTATCAACATAGAATGTTGCCCTGTGAATTCTCATCCCTGTGGCTAAAATGATGAATTGTTGCTGTATTAATAAAATACTTGAACAGATTTGATTTGTACCCAATATAATTTTTTTTCATAGTAATTAGTCAGTCAGTCACTAATGAACAGTACTTTTCCTGCTTTCATAAAGTACACAACTTGTTTTTTTTGTTTTTGTTTTTTTTTTTTCTTTTCTAAAGGTGCTTTTAAAAAAAAAAATTAAGCTCTGTCGGCAGGATTAGAATATGCTGACTGTATTCCTAGAGCAGGGTCACCAAACTATGGCCTGCGGGCTGAATCTGGCCCATGAAGGCATTTTATCAGGCCCTCCAATGGTACTTGAATTTGTTTGTTAAAACATACTCAACGCGAGACGTTCTGATACATTTAAATTTAAATATGGTAAACTTACTAAATCTTCATGGACTTGATTACTGTAGGTTGGTTACAAAATTTTGTGTGTGTGAGCTTTTCACTTGTTACAACTGCTTGAAAAACACATTTAATTTTCAAATAGCTACTGTGAAGCAACGAATAGGTCAAAAGTTATGAGGCAAACATTTTTGGAAAGGGTAAACCCTATATTTTACATCTTTTTCTCAGAACTTTCGTTCTGGCTAGCAAGTATTGAACACAATCATAATGTGGCACCCACGCTCGTTATTTTTTCAATTAACCGGCCCACCATGAAAAAAGTTTGGTGATCCCTGCCCTAGAGAGAAGTAAGACCCCCACACACACACACACACACAAAAGGGGTGTACTGAGTATGACACTGCATCTGATAATGAGGCTCCAGTTCTAGATATAGTGGAGTACTCCTTCATTGCTAATACTCATGATTCTGACCCAGAATGGTAGTGCCTGTTAGGATCTTATGGCTCAAATAGATCTATCTAAAATTATTCATATAGAACCATGTACAAAAAATCCTCTTAGAAACCAACTATACTAAAAATGTAAGTATGAATGTACAATTAACACAATTCCCTAACCTCTAGACACAAAATAACACCAGACTGGTTGATTTGCTGTTAAAAAAAATCAATCAATCAATACCTTTTTTTTTCCTTTCTTCAAAATCATATGACCAATCTTCATATTACAGTATCATACTAGGTACCAGTATTAGTCATCAGTGGCTTCTGGGTAAACATTAGCTTTTACTAAATACCTTAACTTCCACCTAAAAACTGAGGGAGTTTGTATTTTTTTTTTTTTTTTTTTTTTTTTTTAATTTTGTTTTTGTTGCTGAGGTGAAGGGGTCTATTTAGGCAAAGGTAATTTCAGTCAATTATTATTACAGTGAAAATATAGTTAGTTAGAAAATATGTTAGATTGACTGTTATTTTCTAAGCTTTACTCAGTCTAGTACAGAGGCTTTAGGTTACTAAATGATCACCCTCTTTACAATGCTGCTTAAATTTGGTGATCTGGTGCAAACCAGTACTTTCAACATGGCTTAACTGTTGGCAAAGAAAAATTGTCTACTATGCAGGTGTAACTCTAGTTATACTAAAAAGTATCACCTGGACCAAACGTTAAATACTGTGCATATACTCATAAGATTCTTTATACATTAATACATTTTATTTATTATTTATTTTTAACTTTATGTCTCTAATTTTGGCTTCATCAAATTTCCCCTGGTTCAAAAAGCATCCATGCAAATTTGATGAAGCCAAAATTAGAGACAAAAGTTAAAAATAATAAATAAATAAAAGTGTATTTAAGTATAAAAGAAATTTATTGAGTATATGCACAGTATTTTAACGTTTGGTCCAGGTGATACTTTTTAGTTATACTAGAGTTACACCTGCAAGTAGACAATTTTTCTTGTGCAACAGTTAAGCCATGTGAAAGTACTGGTTTGCACCAGATCACCAGAATTTAAGCAGCATTGTAGAGGTATGATCATTTAGTAACCTAAGAGCCTCTGTACTAGGACTGAGTAAAGCTTAGAAAATAACAGTCAATCTAACATATTTCAACTAACTATATTTTCACTTAATAATAATTGACCCTGAAATTACCTTTGCCTAAATAGACCCCTTCAACCTTCAGCAACAAAACAAAATTAAAAAAAAAAAAAAAAAAAAAAAAATACAAACTCCCTCAGTTTTTTAGGGGGAAGTTAAGGTATTATTAGCTAATGTTTACCAGAAGCCACTGATGACTAATACTGCGTACCTAGTATGATACTGTAATATGAGATTGTCATATGATTTTGAAGAAAGGAAAAAAAAAGGTATTTGTTTGAATTGATTTTTTTTGAACAGCAAAATCAACCAGTCTGGTGTTTATTATTTTGTGTCTAGAGGTTTTAGGGAAATTGTGTTAATGTACATTCATACTTACATTTTTAGTATAGTTGGTTTCTAAGAGGATTTTTTGTACATGGTTTCTATTATGAATAATTTTAGATAATCTATTTGAGCCATAAGATGGCCAACAGGCACTACCATTTCTGGCGTCAGAATCATGATAATTTAGCAAATTGGGGGGAAAGAGTTTTTTTTTAATCCCCCCCCCCACTATATCTAGAATCTGAGCTCTATTATCAGATGCATGTCATACTCAGTCACCCCTTTTGATGTGTGTGTGTGTGACTGTGGGGTCTTACTTCTTCTCTAGGGCAGGATCACCAACTTTTCAATGGTGGGGTTAATTGAAAAATTAACGAGCGTGGGTGCCACATTATGATTGTGTTTCAATACTTTGCTAGCCAGAACGAAAGTTCTGAGAAAAAGATGTAAAATATAGGGTTTACCCTTTCCAAAATGTTGCCTCATACTTTTGACTATTCGTTGCTTAACAGTAGCTATTTGAAATTAAAAATGTGTTTTTAAGCATTTGTAACAAGTTGAATAGCTCACACACACAAAAAAATTTGTAACAACCTACAGTAATCAAGTCCATGAAGATTTAGTAAGCTTTACCATATTTAAAATTTAAATGTATCAGAACGTCTCGCGTTGAGTAGTGTTTTAAAAAACAAATTCAGTTACATTGGAGGCCTGATAAAAATGCTTCATGGGCCAAGATTTCAGCCCGCAGGCCATAGTTTGGTGACCCCTGCTCTAGGAATACAGTCAGCATATTCTAATCCCTGCCGACGAGCTTAATTTTTTTTTTTTTAAAGGCACCTTTAGAAAAGAAAAAAAAAAAACAAAAAACAAAAAAAACAAGTTGTTGTACTTTATGAAAGCAGGAAAAGTATCTGTTCATTAGTGACTTGACTGACTAATTTACTATGATAAAAAATTAATTGGGGTAACAAATCAATCTGTTCAAAGTATTATTAATACAGCAACATTCATCATTTTAGCCACAGGGAGGTGAGAATTCACAGGGCAACATTCTATGTTGATAGATTTATATTCAAATGCAATTGTCATAACATGAATGGAGAAAAAACAAGAGAAAAATATTACCTTGTTTTAACAACTGACAATTTAGGATCATGAAAAATATGGTAAACCAAAACAAGGATGGGCCAAATTGTCTGAATCATCAACAGGTTGGGGAAAATGTTGTAAACACATTTGTTTTTCATATATTTTCCTTTCATGGAATTTTATAGCATTTAAACCAATTACACAGAATTTCAATATGAAATACAAAATTTAACATCCTGCAAAAAAATACCATGCAGAGATTCTATAGGTATGCGTCCTGCGTCTGACACATAAAAACTTAAAAGGACGCAATAAAATCATATCCATGTATCAAAGGTTTTCTTTTTCTTCTCTCATTTCATTTCAAGCTAACTGTAAATACATTTCAATAGATTCTTAGAAATGAATTACACAGGATAGGTTACAAGGTAGGAGTTAGATGGCTTTAAGTTGTTTCCTCAGATCATAAATAAAAAACCTACAGTCTATTAAGAAACTTTAGTTGGGACCCATCAATTTTCCTGGGGATTCATTCCAAGCAAATATGTGCATCCCAGGATGCAACTAAATCAAAAAGCTATCAGCATCACTGACCATGAACATTTTGTAGCTCAGATATTTGAAGCAATTTTCTTTCACCTAGATGTAAAATAATGTTAAGTGCATTGGACAATGAAATCATTGGCAAGTGTAGCAGGTTAAAATCTTACTTTATAGCCTACTATTGTGGCCTTGGGTCAGACTTTAGCCTTAGTAATATCTACACTTAAAATATTAGTGTGAATTACATGAATTAAATCAAAGAAATTAAAGTCATTGTTTTTAATGAGATTCAATCCAAATGTTTGGGAATTAACAAATAACCTGAGGTTTTATTTGTCTAATTTGGAGATGAGACTTGATAATTTGTATTATTTGATTTTTTTAGACATTATCTTCAACTTTATTGTTAAATAACAGGAATACTTAACATAGCTTAACTCTTGTACCCAGTCATGGTTAATGAATGAGGACAATCTACCCTAATGGATTAAATAAAGGGTTTGGTTTGAAGTACCATGAAGGCTCCAAAGTTTGATAAGAAATACCTGGTTAAAGCTGGAGTGCACATCATCCAAAATGTTTAGTGAGTAACAATAAAATGAGGACAACAGTCCAAAATATCTAAATAATATAAACCTTAAGACTATTGTCTTATCTGATGTAATCCCTTTACCTGCAGTTTGCCCTCAATGGGGAGCAGCAAAAAGTCATTATTTTAATGAGATTCAAAGTCTGCAGTATATTCGTTCATTGTTTAAACTCCTCAACCATTTAGATTCCTATAGTCATTATAGTAATGAGACTTTTTTTTAATGCACATTCTAACTTCAAATTTCCCTTGTTTTCACTATGATTTCTATGTTCTAGAAAGCTTTTTATTTTACTTCTGAACATAAAGATATAAAAAAGAACAATTTCAAAGCATTTATTCACCCTTTGAAGCCATTACACTATATACCTGTGGTTACTTTTATTTTCCCCTACACCTTATTTTTACTGGTGCAGACATCATGCTCAAATTGCAGAGGGTTATATTTAGATTCAGAAGCACAGTGATCAAAGGGTTAAATGTATTAGCAATCAATAATGAGAAAGTTCTATAAGAGATTTAGTAATGTTATTTCACATTTTAACAAATATAAAAACATCAGCCATCTATCAGATTGTTGGTTGTTCAGCTTTACAAAGTCAAAACTTAAATCCTAAAAAGAACAAGTGAACACTAAAAAACCATAGCATCTTTCCTCTTCTGCTATTTAAAACAAAATTAAATTAAAAGTTCAGCAACAACTACTTCAGAATGTGAAAAGACAAGTCGTTAAAAACATAATTAAAATATAAAGAAATACCAAAGTGATTAAAGTTAAAAACTGATTTATGGATAAAATTATTTTTATCCACAAAATCAAAACTGAAAATGAATTTGACATTATGTTGGCATCTTGTCCTGTAAAGCAAAAAAAAAATGCAAGTCAAAAAGTATATTCTACACATTTATATTTGGACTGCATTTAAGCAATAAAGATAATCATTTTATTTAAAATAAGAAAAAGGTTGAATTGATTTTCAAGTGCTGCAGTCAAGCAATAACATTTGTACAAATACCATGATATAACATTGTATAAAGTTGATTTTTTAGAAATTTTGGAATTGACTTTTTGAAAAACATTATTGAATTTCAACCATTATAAATTGATGCCAAAAAGTTTACCCCGTAAAATTAATTCTTTACCTATACAGAAATATATTACGTCCAGGTTAAAATACAGTAAGAGTAAACCTAAAACCAAAATTTTCCAGACCTTATTTTTCCAATCTTGGGGAAACAAAAAAGTTTTGGTAATTTGGGCTAGTTTTTTTAACAGTTTACAAACTTTATTTTAGGTTAGATAATGTAAAAATTAATGAAATTTGTGATTTGAATTTGTGAAAAATAATTAAACCTTTTTCTCATATCTACCTTCCTTGTGCTTTAATTTCTAAAATACGAATAAAAATGAGAAGAATGACTTAAATTTATTTGATAGTGTCTTAGGTACATTTTAATGTGTTTTCTCTTCAATCTAAATTACGAAATTTAAGACTTGGAACATAACCCTGAACAATTATCAAAGATGAAAATAAAATGTCTCATGAATAAACTTTTGAATAACAGTGATTAAATACAAGGTAAACTCTTTCCATGAAAAGTTTATTTTAATGATAAATATGCATGAAGTTTATCCATTTGTAACAGAGATACACTGGTAGAGATCATTTGTGGAATATGGAAATTGTAATAACTAATAATAAAATGCATCCAACTTTATATGCAAGATCTATTTGTGGTGCTATGGTTAGTAAGCACTCCAAAAACACCAAACTCTGATAAAATGCACTAAGAAATACAAGTAAACTCCAATAATATACAATGTGAGGTGTCTTACTTATGTTTATATACACTTGAAATTATGACATTGCCTAAAAGTTCAGCAAAATTAAATTAATCTATTATCCTCATCATCAATGGTGCTGATAGCACAGATACCTGTGACTCTCGCCAATTGTCCCTATAAGTCATCCACAACTGGGCAGGGGTCTCTGCAGCGCAATCTAGAATGCGCACAGCCTGATTGATATAAGTTTTTGCTGGTTAACCTCCACTAAGTGTGTCCTATGTGTAGGTGTCCACAGGACCCAGAGTATGGGGCACCCCAGTTGAGAACAGAACTAAACTAGAATGTCCTGCTATCCAGCTTGCCTAACCATTTACACCTGTGGAGATGTCCTGAATCTATTGTACACTAAATAGCCAATTTTTCCTAAGTATCCAAAGAACTGATCCTAATCACATTGACCACATTTACCATGTTGGCAAAAAATAAATTGTTTTGTATTTTTGTTAAAAACATATGGTTAAAGATTTCTTTGATTAAAATGGAATTTTAGTATTTCAAAATGCTATTATATTCATACAGTAATTAATACTTAATTATACAAAATAAGTTTTTGCATGAGTTCTATTACATATTTGTGAATATTCAAAAGTGCTTTTGCTGATATACAAAAACACTTTGAATATGGATTGTGTACGTGTGGTGCACACACAAGAAATGGCCAAAGCTTAATAAATGAAAATCTGAAACCACTTTTAAATAACTATAAATCCCAAAGTCGTGTAGATGATTTTCTTTTATCATGCATTGCCAGAAAAGAAAAAAAATATTTCAAAGAGATTTAGATGAATGGCAACCAATCATTGTGTTTATTGTTTAATCGAGGAATATTGTGAAAGCCAATGTCAGCTGACGCTTACACATTTAGCCATTTTATTTTTTGGAAGAAAAAAAAAAAATGGACTACCAGAATCTAATCTTTGATGACAGCTCCTACTTTACCCACAGATCCTGTGCTACTTCATCCACTGGTTGGCGAGACGGGTATCGAACCAGGAACCTTTTGGTTCTTAGTCAAATGCTCTATCCCAACTGAGTAAATCAAGCCTTTATAAATATAATAGACAAAATTTCTTATGAAATTCTATCAATTGAATTCAATAAGGAAAGATTAGATCTATCAGATTCCATGCAAAATTTAAAATTCTGAAGTTATAAACATTATTAAAAGAAATTTTTTTTTTTTCTAAATTTGATAATAATCATTAAAAAGATTCCATTTGGCAGCCATTTAAGTTTGAATGTTGAATCACACATTCTATTATAGAATTAAATTATATTGAAAATAAATAGAGAATTATTTTCTAATTTGTATTTAATAATTCTCTCTTATAACATCAGTTGGCACAAACACAAACCCATCTCCCTCTCCCTATTCACCATTAACCCTTTTTTGCAGGCAAATATTTTTTTTTTTAATCTTGAAGGCAAAAATTTTCAAAAATGTTCAGACAGTCAATTAATCATATATTAAAAAAAAAACAAACATAATTTGATCAGCATTTGTGTATCATAAAAACATAAAGCACTCTTTTAATAATTAATGATATTTTGCAAAAATTTTTACACAAATCTTATACCATAGTAAGGCCTCTAAGCTATGTTTCTATAACATGATATTGAATTATTCAATGAGCAGCCAATAGGAGAATGCCTTACATTGAGCCTTCCCGCTAAAGGACAAATATGTTGCTCGCCTGAAAAAGGGTTATAATTAATATAACTAGATTGAACATTGCTTTATTTTTAAGTTAGAGCAAGTATTGCATTTAACAAAGATCTTGCGATGATGTACCATTTCATACTGTTACAGTAACACACATACAAATAAACAATTCAATGAATATAGATCCTTATATATATAATATAATATATATATCAGGAAAAAATAACAAAGAAGATTTTAGTTGTTTCTGATATAATTTGCTCTGTGACTGATAATAAGAGCACACATTGAGCTCTGCAAATTACAACAAATTGAAAAACTACTACGTTGTAAAGGAAGATTTCTTCCCTTAATCCCTTGGATTAAATATATATAATATATATATATATTATATAATCCTAACAAAGCAGAAAAGCCCACTTTCTGATACTCTTCATCTGTCCATTTTTTTCTGCAGATAAAATAAATTGCAGGAAGCAATGCTCTGAATATAAGTAATATTCCCTCTTGTGCTTAGCAAAGACTTATCAAAATAAAGCATAAAATAATGAGAGGAGAAATGGTAAGGAACTGATATCCTCAAGGAGAAATCAGCAATAATAATGTAGGCCCTTTTTTTTTTATGAGACTCTCAAAGTGACAGCTGAGCATCAGTGTATCTCTGAAAGAATTCAGGAAAGCAAGAAATCTGCCAGTAATTCCTAAAAGTAAACAACATTATGGTTTTTATGCCAGTAATTTCAAAATTCTTTACAAAGATGATTGCCATTGTGTATTTGTACAATCTTACTCAATACAATCTTATGAAAACTGATTATTAGAGTCAGACAGAATTGTCTAGATGAAAACAAAAAGATTCTTTTTTTTTTTAATAACAGAGTGTTTCAGAAAATTGACCATCAATTTGTATCAAATAACTTGAACAATTCTTCATTCAAGTGAATCTCAATTCTAACAGCGGTGTAGAAACAAGTATACCCATAGGCACCCCCAGCTGGGATCTGTTTTGAAAGGAACAACCTTTTGCTTTTTCACCGTAAACTCCTGGTTGTTTCTACACATGCTGTGTTGTTGAGCTGAGTGTGGCTTTGGTTTGAACAACAGTTATAAGCACTAACTGACTTCCATATATAGTTCTAATCCTGGTTGGCCCTATGCCAGCTTGAACTAACCTTAGTAATTGTTTCTATTTCTTTTTTGATACACTGATAATGGTAGATTTTGTCAAACAGGGACCCAAAAACTTTTGACTGACAGTCAAACTTTGTACAAGTTAAATCAAACATAACTAAAAGTTAATCAAAGAACCTTGTAAATTTCTAAACAAATTAAAACATTCCTACTCAAAGATACATGGTTCCAAGTTAACTGACCTGAAAATGTAAGTTTTTAAAATAAAATAAACAAGTGCATTATATCTTTTAATTCATTAATATATCACACTGAAATTTCATTAAATTTGGTTAATTCCCGATTTTTGTCATTTTTTTTCTTTCCGGCGGGTTGACATCAATGGCGGAATTTAGGTCCGTTAAATTTCGATTAAACCCATAAGATTTCTAAATATCAAAATCTTGTTTTTGTAATATTCTGAATTTTGAGATTTATTTAGGGAAGGGGAGCTTTCCCTGTTAAACAACAGAAATCTTGGAAAGGTTTTGAGCATTTACAAAACTGAAGTAAAAAAGGAATTCTGGAATTTTGGTTTCTACCTATACTAAAGTAAAGTTAAAGTAGTCGGGTGGCCTAAAGTCGAATATCAGCCAATTCAGCAAGGGAGGTCTATCCCTTTTCAATGAAGCACTAGAACCAAGGAGATTGTTTTTGCGTCTGAGGTGATCGCCACACCTACCATCAGCTTCCTACTTTACCACACAGATCCCTGTGCTACTCCTACGCGAGTTGGCCGAGGGCCGGTATTGAACCTTGAACCTTGTTAGCCGAACACTCTACCACTGAGCTAACCCGGTCCTTCTACCTATAACACTAGCCTAAAATTTGTAATGAGGTGGCAGGCATTAGTAAACAAAGATTTTTAATCTGATAATAACTCTTAAAAGTGTTCCATACAGAACTCTAGGGATTAAATAAAATTTGGCAGGTTGAAAATAAGCATAGGGGGGACCACAGTTTACATTTTATCCTTTATACAGGAGAACAAAATTTAATGCTAATGGACCTAGTTCTTAGATTATTGTACACCTTGCAGTTCCTGATTGGGTGTACTGGCCCACTAGTGAATGCATCATTCACATATGACCCAATCAAACATGCAGATTAAATTGAACAAATTAATCTGGCTCTGATTAATTAACCTTTTTCAGCATCAACAACCTGCAAACCTAAATATTCATGATCGCCTGATGGCCACCAAACCCATCCTTTCCCTGATAGTTGTTCCCCAGGTCTGGTATAGTGCCTCCAGCAAATCATAGGTAAAGTACTCTGGGACAAAAATAAGTTTAAATAGTGTCCAGCTCGCTGCTAGGAACAGTTCATTAAGTAGAGAGGGGTTATTTTTTTTTTAATACCAGTGACAATACATTAACTATTTGTTTGTTTTGTTTTGTTTTATGGCATATTAACCTCGGTGGGTCATTTAATGCCACCAAAGTTTTGAAATAAATTCATTCTTAATGGATACTCATTTTTTTTTTATAAACACATTTTTCTATTTAACTCATAGATAGGACCTAACAGGTACTACCACTCCGGATCAGAGTGGACCAGGGAGCAATGGTGATAAAGGGGTGCTCCACATTCCCCAACCTCCAGAACTGGAACCATCAAGTAGAGTTTAATGTCATTCCCAGGATATGAAGACCCTCAGCCACCGACTTCTATCACATATATGATTAAAAGGGCAATAGGGTTGTGACAATCATATAGGTGCTAGGGCTTGACGTGACCAGCCGATTAATCGGAGGGTGCGTCTCCGAATAGTTAACTATCTAATTCCTTTAAGTTTTTGTCATCTCTCATTATTTAAACAGTCTATCATGTAGTAAGGTGAGGTACCTCTTTTAGACAGTAATTTGATCATTAGACTTCAGCCATGTTACTGAACATATTTTCTCCTTACCTAACATTTCCTTGATATTTGCTATTTTTATTCTCAATCTCTTATCTGCAACTGGTTTAGTTGATTTGATTGCTTTATAGGAATGGTCTTTGGTGATTATTATTTAACAAGAGAATTGAGATACTGAATGCATTGTCAATCCCTCTGATAGAATTAATGTCTCGCTGTCTATTCTGAAAAAAAAAAAATGTTCCATTCATTCTTCATTTCTAGAAATCTTAGTAAATATAGCTTTAAACTGGGTACTTTTTTGACACACCTTGTATTCTGAAAAAAATTAATGAATGAAATGTTTTTTTTAGAATATAAGGTGTATTAAAAAGTACAAAAAATCTTGATACTTTTTTGACACACCTTGTATAACTTTATGGTTAACAAATCAATAGACATACTTGTTCCTTTTATACCATTAGCTTCTTTATATTCAATATTGTATCAGTTCTTTGTCTTAGCAGATGACCATCAACCCATCCTTCTCATTAAAAAAAAAAAAGATTCAAGAATTAAAGGTGTGTGTTTGCATTTATAGTTTACTGATCCATTCCACTATGTAAATTGTATTAAACATTGGTAAGTTAGTTATGTTTGGTAATTTAATAATCAATTAATTTATTAGGGGGAATAGAGATTAAATTTGGTTACAAGGGGAGCATCAAATAAAAGTTTGAGAAGCTTTGGTGTAGATACAAATAGGTGTTCAAAGTATAAGAATATTTATGCAAATATTGTCCAGTACAAGAACTATTCAACAAGAAAATCTTAAATTGAAAATGCAGAAAGAGCAGTATAAAAGAGTAAGTATTTAGCAGGTTAATTTGACACCAAAAGACCTGCAGAAGCAACAGAAAAGTGCAACCAAGAAATCATCTAGAATACAAAATTATTCTTAGTTTTAAGTTTCAGGCAACTTCATGACATATAGAATGATAGATAGGGAGATAGAGATAGAGGAAGAGAGAACGAGAGAGGTGTAAGCAGGGAAGAAAACAAAGAATGAGGAGAGAGAGAGAGAGAACAAGAGAGGTGTAAGAAAGGGAAGAAAACAAAGAATGAGAGAGAGAGGTGTAAGCAGGGAAGAAAAACAAGAATGAGAGAGAGAGTGAAGAGAGAGAGAGAAGCAGGGAAGAAGAAGAGAGAGAGAGAGAGAGAGAGAGAGAGAGAGAGAGAGAGAGAGAGAGAGAGGGACAAGAGGTTTAAGAAGGGAAGAAAACAAAGAATAGAGAGATGAGATATTTTTTTTAACAAAAAAGGAGAGTGAGAAATAAGACATCAGAGAGAGAGAGAAGGGGGGAATGGAGCAAAACAAACAGAAAAGAGAAGAGTATCAGGGGAATAGGGACCCGGAAAAGAAGTTTACTTTCTGTTGTCTAAGTGCACAATATCCACAGTGCAAAAGCTCAAGGTACACAAAAGGGGGTGAGGAGATTTGTGAAACAATAGAATCAGCAAGTTTATTTCAGTGTGGAATATGAGAATTCCTGGCCTGAGGCAAAAAATGACTGAATCCACATTAAAGCAATCAGTCAATCTCTGCAAGGGAAGAGAACAGAGGTCAGTTAAAATCTCACAATAAATACATATCATATGCATCACTTCTCGAGGCATCTCAAAATTAAACTTCTTCAAGGAAGATAGTTTATTTTTGGGAATATGGAGCTGTATAGAAATATAAGCATATGTACAGGTGGGTGTGAGAGATGTATCATGAATATGCACACACACACACACACACATTATATATACACACACACACACATTATTATATATATATATATATATTAATGCCCTTGAATGCATCTGTACTGGCATTCCTGATATGTAAACACATAACAGATGAGTAAGCAGTCTTATTTCCCTTAGAAGGTGGGAAAACAAAAAAAAACTCTTCAGTAGATGGGAGTTATTTCACTACTTTGAATATTATAACTGCTTTGCTTGCTGTTCAAAGATTTATGTGGTATTTTGAATACTAACAAAAAAAGGTGACTTACAGAATTTTTTTTTTTTTTTAGTAATTTCTAATTATTTTCCATAATGAAAAAAAAAAAAAAAAAAAAACTGTCAACAATGACTGGTTTGGTTTGGTTCCTTTGTCTAATGGCATATCAACCTTCATGGACAATTTAATGCCAAAGCTATCCTTGTAGAACAGTAGTGGTACTATTCAACCTATAACTGGGGGGGATGAGGGGATTCATATCTTTTCCTAAGGTATTAGTCCGAAAGTGAACGTAATAGTGCAACTGGAGTTTAACCTCACTTATAATGTCGCTGTCCAACATTTTTACACAATGGGGGGAACCTCCACCCCATAAACAACAAATGAAAACAGTAGTTAAAATTAATTGTTGGACAATTAAATAAAACACCTACCTTTATAGAAAAGAATATTAATATCAAGAGAGAATAAATATAATGATTTGCTCTTGTTTTCAGTCTTAAGAAAAATTTAAAAAAAAAGGACACATTCTTACTAAAATTTATTATAATTTAAACCAGATAAAAAATGTACTTAGCAGTTGTTTCATAATAACAATTCAACATCTGGTTATCATCAAAATTATACAAATCATTTTCCTAAAAGTAAGTAAAGTTGATGGTGTGGCCTAATGTTAGTACCAGGCAAACAGCGAGGGAGTCTATCCCCTTTTCACTAGAACTAGACCAAGGAAATTGTTTTGTGTTTAGGTAGAATGCAACACCTACCATCAGTTCTTCACTTTACTACACAGATCCCTGTGCTACTTTAAAAAAAAATAAAATAAAATAAATAAAAACCTATTGTCTGAAGTTTTTAGAGGATGCTTGATAAATTCCCTGTAAACATAGAAATGTTTGCTTCATTTATGCAACTGAGCACTGCACATCAGAAGAAAAAAAATGCATTACCCCTTACATTACAAACTATTGCTTTGCTAACATTAAATTGTTATACTGACCATAAATCCTTCAATCAGTTTTCTTTTATCTATCTAGTACATATATAAAGGGCAGTTGTGTGAATCTGTACGTCCGGAGGAAACTTTGAAAATAAAACAATTAACGACAAAGTAAAATATATATATACACATTAAATATCACCAGGCTTGCTTTTTGAGCAAAAATAATAAGAGATTTGATTCATATTCGTGAAGATAATTAAAAAATAAAATTTAAAATGATAAAAGCATGGATTTTTTTTCATTTAATATTTTAGATAGTAGACATTAACATTTATTTTCAGAGTAGCTGGATCAATGCAAGGTCTATTTTTTTTACATAGGGATTTAAATGGGGAATCCCAAAGGATTCAACTCATGATTCAGTAATAATGGATCTGCGGGACTAACTTAAAAAATCCCCCTCTACCCAGGTGATGCCGGTAGCCGCTGCTAGTCCTTCTATATTTCTGTATTACTTGTATCCTTTAGCTTCTTGATGAAATCAAGAAACCCACTTAAAAGATGGTGTGACATAGCATGATGGAAACAATAAACAATGGTAAGTAAAGGAATGTACAACAGAAGAATAACTTGTGCAGGAAATAGAGTGTAAATCACCAAAAGCTATTTCAATGTTATTTCAAAGTGAAAAACAAAACAGAAAATTAGAGAGATCTCAATGACAAAAGGTAAAATCTGTTGGCATTCAGAGCTAAGTCACGAACATTAGCTGCCTTACAGAAATTCATGACATGAAATAGGAAAGTGTCGGTTGAGGATAAAAAATGTAATTAAATCAAAAATATTTTAGAAAATTCTTAATTAAAAAAAAAAAAAGAAAGAAAATATTTTTACTGCAAAGGAATATAGAATAAAAAAAAAAATAAAAACCTTAAAACAAAAAGTAACTGATAAAAAAAAAAGTCCTGGTTATTCATTTATTTTTAATTAATTCAATAGATTAAAAAATTCTTGAAAATAAAAGATAATTCAGTATTTTTAATATAAGATTTTAATTTTTCAAGGAAAGGCTAAAAAATAGAGGATCTTAAGGATGTATTTAGTGTGTATGAGAAGGATCCCTTTTTATTTTATGGTCTATGACATGGACCCTCATATAAATAAAAATGAAATCTATCATATCCAATATCTAGATTGAGTAATGAAATTTAGTGAGATATATGCCAGCCTAGTATGGCACAAATTGTCAATTTTTAGTGATATTTTTGATAAAGATACACACAATTCACTTTGCACAACAAATCTAGTTCTGTATTTGGTCATAAGTGCTAAAAATGCTGTTCCATATAAATGTTGTTGCAAAAAAGTAACAGCATTTTGACCCCCCCCCCCCATTTTGAGATAACAATGGGTGTTCAGAAGTAACATTAAGTCAAAATTTTGGGAGTGATTGCTGTTTACAGGGCCTCAGGCAAAGCAGTGCATTGGGGCCCCTACCTACACAACCATTCACAGGAATAAAAATGTAAATGCTTTATTATGTTTGTAGGAACCCAGGCAACTGCCCATGTGTTAAGACAACCCTGGCTGTTTAAACTGAACTTTCATAGATGTGTACTAGTAATAATACAAATTTGAGGTTCTATCTCTATCTGGGTAATATAAATTTTTGAGATACCCTTGCCACATCTTACTTCAAAATTGATATGCATTTAATATTAGGTGGTATTTGTTATATCTATTTACCCAACTCCTCCACACAAGCAGAATGTGGCATAAGATCAATTTTTTTAGCCAAGTTTAACAGATTTGAATTCAGAGTTTTCCTTCTCTTAGACTGGTTACAATACCAAGTTAAAAGAGCCTAGTCTGCCATTCTATTTACCCATACCTTGAGGGAGAATAGTAGTATACATACCTTTCTCAAGGGTATTAACGCAATAGTAAATGCAGATAGCCTTGTCCAGGATTTGAATGCAGGTCACCATGTCCATTTATTTATGATTATAACCATTAGATCATGTGCACCTCTTTTTGTAGTGTCTGTTATGTTGATAGGCTAGTTTTGCAAGCCACTGCAAGCATTTTCAATCCAGACTAGGACTTATCCCACGCTGTATGGGCTAGCACAAGGCCCTATTAATGTGGACCCACGAGCCGAGACTCATGGTGGCAGTGTAAAAAATGCGTTGATCCCATTGGCATTCCCCTTCAAGAGGGCACCTCAGGCACTGAGCAATAAACCCAGTTCTGCCCCTTTAAATCAAAGGGCAGGTGTTGCCTGGGGGGATGGCCCCTCAGATCAATGATGTTAGCTTGTAAGGTCCAGGGACCCCCTGGTTGAAACTGGAGTTTGATATGTATGACAATATTAACTGGTTCCTATTATATAGAAATGTACTCCTATGATGATTCTACTAGAGTGTAAAGACATGTGCAAAACACTCAAGTCTGTGGGCCTCAAATGAGGAATATATTCAAAATGAGAAACTCATTCAACTAGCTCTTCTATTTGTATATATAATCTACTTAAACTATATTTTGTGCACAACACAGCAGAAATGTATATGTATTATCTCAAATCTGTCAAATGATATGCACATAAGGTCATTTTAACAATCTATCCATATTATATACAAGTAATCTATTTTAAACCAGGCATGTTCACACATTAAGAAGGGTGTATTATCTCGCTATATCAAGTAGTGCATATCGAAGCATTTTCAAAATGAAAACAAAACTAGTTATATATATGTGTGAATGTATAGGTATTTTCTTCATATTGTTCAGAATACAGGGTGCTTTTAAAAATAAAAAAAAACTTAATATTTCTATGGGAATTTCTTTATATTATTATTTTTATCTCCAGTTGTTCACTACCCCTGAATATTATTGGAATCTTCCTCATCTATAATATTACTTTCTGCTTTTCTAATAAAGATACCCCCCTAGAAATATTTTTTTTTTTTATTTTTAATTTTTTTTTTTTTTTAAATCACTGGTGGGAGATTCAAAAAATGGATTGACAGAAAAATTGTGGTGACTGTTTGAAATTATATAACAGTACTCCCACAAGGGTGCTAACATGTTCTTTTTAAAAATCCAATATTATATATATATATATATATTATATATATATATATATATAATGGTATTTTGTGGAAAAGTGACTTACCGGTGAAAATCAATGATTAATCCAGTGGATTTAACACTGAAATCCTTATGGTGAAACTCGAGTAGGTTTATTACCGTGTACCATTATCAATAATAATAATAATATATATATATATATTATATACACACAACACATACAACACACGTCTTTGCATCCTGAATGTATAAAATATTCTAAAAGGACCAGTAAAATCATGCATCCCAGTGTATTTTCTTTGCCTACCATTTCAAGATAACTGTAAATACATTTTAATATTTTCTTAAAAAATGAATTAACCGGTAGGGTACAAGGTAGGAGTTAGAACGGCTTTAGTTGGTTTCACCAGATATAAATTGAAAGGTTTTATTATGAACTTTAAGTTTGGGACCATCAAATTTCCTGGGGAACTTATTCAAAGCAAATATTATGTCCCAGATGCAACTAAAAAATCAAAAGCTATCAGCATAACTGTTTGTTTGTTTTTGTTTTACGTCATATCAACCTCAGTGGGTCATTTAATGCCGATAAAGTTTTGAAATTAAATCAATTCTTAATGATAATACATTTTTTTTATAAATACATTTTTCTATTTAACCCATAAATGAGACCCTAACAGTATACCACTCTGGTCAGACTGGACGCAGGGAGCAATGGGATGAATGGGGTGCTCCACTTCCAAAACCTCCAAACTGGAACCTCACCTTCAGATAGAGTTTAACGTCATTCCCAGAACATGCAGACCGCAGCCACCGCTCAGCATAACTGTGTGTGTGTCGTATGTAAATATAATACATATATCACCATATATATTATGATTGTCAAGCTTGACTAAATTATATATATATATATAATAATATATATATATATATATATATATATACATTACACACACACCTTCACATTCATTATGAGCACATCTGTATAGTCTTGCTGAGGCGGTGGCTGCGGGTCTGAATGTTGATGGGAATGACGTTAAACTCTATCTGAGGTGAGGTCCAGTTTTTGGAGGTTTTGGGAATGTGGAGCACCCCATTCATCACCATTGCTCCCTGGTCCAGTCTGACCAGAGTGGTAGTACCTGTTAGGTCTCATTTATGGGTTAAAAGAAAATGTATTTATAAAATTGTATATCCATTAAGAATTGATTTATTTCAAAACTTTATCGGCATTAAAATGACCCACTGAGGTTGATATGCGTAAAACAAAACAAAACAACAGTTATGCTGATAGCTTTTTTGATTTAGTGCATCCTGGACCATACATATTTGCTTTGAATTAAAGTCCCCAGGAAATTTGATGGGTCCCAACTAAAGTTTCATAAATAAAAACCTTCAATTTATTATCTGGTGAAACAACTAAAGCCGTCTAACTCCTACCTTGTAACCTATCCTGTGTAATTCATTTCTAAGAAAATATTAAAATGTATTTACAGTTATCTTGAAATGGTGAGGCAAGAAATACACTGGGATGCAGGATTTTACTGCGTCCTTTTAGATTTTTATACATCAGGGATGCAAGACGTGTGTGTATGTGTGTGTGTGTATATATATATATATATATATATATTATTATTATGATAAATGGTACACGGTAAATAACCTACTCGAGTTTCACCATAAGGATCTTCAGGGTTAAATCCACTGATTAATCATGATTTTCACCTGGTAGTCACCTTTTCCACAAATACCATATATATAATATATATATTATATATATATATATATATAATATGGGATTTTTTAAAAAAGATGTTAGCACCCTTGTGGGATACTGTATATAATTTTCAAAAGTCAACCACATTATTATTTCTGTCAAATCCATTTTTGAATCTCCCACCAGTGATTAAAAAAAAAAAAAAAATAAAAATAAAAAAAAATATTCTAGGGGGGTATCTTTATTAGAAAAGCAGAAAAGTAATATTATGGAGACCCCTGAGAAGATTCCAAAATAATATGTTGACAAGGGGTAGTGAACAACGGAGACTTTTAAAATCATAATATAAAGGAATTCCCATAGAAATTATTAAGGTTTTTGGGGGGGGGTTAAAAGCTCCCTGTATTCTGAGCAATATGAAGAAAATACCTTTACGTTCACACATATATATAACTAGTTTGGTTTCATTTTGAAAATGTTCGATATGCACTACTGATATAGCGAGATATACACCCTTCTTAATGTGTGGAAACATGCTGGTTTAAAGATAGATTACTTGTATATAATATGGATAGATTGTTAAAATGACCTTATGTGCATATCATTTGACAGATTTGAGATAATACATATCATTTCTGCTGTGTTTGTGCACAAAAATATAGTTTAAGTAATTATATATACAAATAGAAGAGCTAGTTGATGAGTTTCTCCATTTTGAATATATTCCTCATTTGAGGCCCACGGACGAGTGTTTTGCCACATGTCCTTTACACTCTAGTAGAATCATCAATAGAAGTACATTTCTATATATATAGGAACCAGTTAATATTGTCATACATATCAAACTCCAGTGGCTTCAGCCCTGGACTTACAAAGCTACATCATTATTCTGAGGGGGCCATCTCCCTAGCAACACCTGCCCCTTTGATTTAAAGGGCAGGAACTGGGTTTATTGCTCAGTGCCTGAGGTGCCCTCTTGAAGGGGAATGCCAAATGGGATCAACACATTTTTTCACCTGCCACCCATGAGTCTCGGCTCGTGGGTGGGTCCCACATTAATAGCGTGGGGTATGTGGTAAATATCAAGTTAGGGTTCATTGTCTGGTTCAAGACTAAAAAGGGTAAGTCCTAGTCTGGATTGAAAAATGCTTGCCGTGGTTGCAATAGCCTATTTCCACATAACAGACACTACAAAAGGGAGGTGCACATGATTAATGGTTATCATCATAAATAAATGGACATGGTGACCTGCATTCCAAATCCTGGACAAGGCTATCTGCATTTACTATTGCGTTAATACCCTTGAGAAAGGTATTATACTACTAATTCTCCTCAAGCTATGGGTAAATAGTAGGGTCAGACTAGGCTCTTTTAAACTTGGTAAATGGTAACCAGTCTAGGAGAAGGAAACTCTGAATTCAAATCTGTTAAACTTGGCTAAAAAATTGATCTTATGCCACATTCTGCTTGTGTGGAGGAGTTGTGTAAATAGATATAACAATACCACCTAATATTAAATGCATATCAATTTTGAAGTAAGATGTGGCAAGGGTTCTCAAAAATTTATATTACCCAGATAGAGATAGAACCTCAAATTTGTATTATTACTAGTACACATCTATGAAAGTTCAGTTTAAACAGCCAGGGTTGTCTTAACACATGGGCAGTTGTCGGGTTCCTACAAACATAAAGCATTTACATTTTTATTCCTGTGAATGGTTGTGTAGGTAGGGGCCTCAATGCACTGCTTTGCCTGAGGCCCTGTAAACAGCAATCACTCCCAAAATTTTGACTTAATGTTACTTTCTGAACACCCATTGTTATCTCAAAATGGGGAGGGGGTCAAAAAATGCTGTTACTTTTTGCAACAACATTTATATGGAACAGCATTTTTAGCACTTATGACAAATACAGAACTAGATTTTGTTGTGCAAAGTGAATTGTGTGTATCTTTATAAAAAATATCACCAAAAATTGACAATTTGTGCCATACTAGGCTGGCATATATCTCACTAAATTTCATTACTCAGTCTAGATATTGGATATGATTTTCATTAAGTATTTATGATAGATTTCATTTTTATTTATATGGGGGTCCATGTCATAGACCATAAAATAAAAAGGGATCCTTCTCATACACACTAAATACATCCTTAAGATCCTCTATTTTTTAGCCCTTCCTTGAAAAATTAAAATCTTATATTAAAAATACTGAATTATCTTTTATTTTCAAGAATTTTTTAATCTATTGAATTAATTAAAAATAAATGAATAACCAGGACTTTTTTTTTTTTATCAGTTACTTTTGTTTTTAAGGTTTTTTATTTTTATTTTTTAATTCTATATTCCTTTGTGTAAAAATATTTTCTTTATTTTTTTTTTTTAATTAAGAATTTTCTAAAATATTTTTAATTTAATTACATTTTTTATCCTCAACCGACACTTTCCTATTTCATGTCATAATTTCTGTAAGGCAAGCTAATGTTCGTGACTTAGCTCTGAATGCCAACAGATTTTTACCTTTTTGTCATTGAGATCTCTCTATTTTTCTGTTTTGTTTTTCACTTTGAATAACATTGAACATAGCTTTTGGTGATTTACACTCTATTTCCTGCACAAGTTATTCTTCTGTTGTACATTCCTTTACTACCCATTGTTTTTGTTTCCATCATGCCTATGTCACACCAGCTTTAAGTGGGTTTCCTTGATTTCATCAAGAAGCTAAAGATACAAAGTAATACAGAAATATAGAAGGACTAGCAGCGGCTCCCCGGCATCACCTGGGTAGAGGGGGATTTTTTTAAAGTTATCCCGCAGATCCATTATTACTGAATCATGAGTTGAATCCTTGTGGGATTCCCCCATTTAAATCCCTATGTAAAAAAAATAGACCTTGCATTGATCCAGCTACTCTGAAATAAATGTTAATGTCTACTATCTAAAATATTAAATGAAAAAAATCCATGCTTTTATCATTTTAAATTTTATTTTTAATTATCTTCATGAATATGAATCAAATCTCTATTATTTTTGCTCAAAAAGCAAGCCCTGGGTGATATTTAATGTGTATATATATTTACTTTGTTCGTTAATTGTTTTATTTTCAAAGTTTCCTCCGGACATACAGATTCACACAACTGCCCTTTATATATGTACTAGATAGATAAAGAAAACTGAAATTGAAGGATTTATGGTCAGTATAAACAATTTAATGTTAGCAAAGCAATAGTTTGTAATGTAAGGGGTAATGCATTTTTTTTTTTCTGATGTGCAGTGCTCAGTTGCATAAATGAAGCAAACATTTTTATGTTTACAGGGAATTTATCAAGCATCCTCAAAAAACTTCAGACAAATAGTTTTTATTTTATCTTTTTATTTTATTTATTTATTTATTTTGTATTGTTTTTAAAGTAGACTGGGATCTGTGTAGTAAAGTGAAGAACTGATGGTAGGTGTTGCATTCTACCTAAACCACAAAAACAATTTCCTTGGTCTAGTTCTAGTGAAAAGGGGATAGACTCCCTCGCTGTTTGCCTGGTACTAACATTAGGCCACACCATCAACTTCACTTACTTTTAGGAAAATGATTTGCATAATTTTTGATGATAACCAGATGTTGAATTGTTATTATGAAAAACCGCTAAGTACATTTTTTTATCTGGTTTAAATTATAATAAATTTTAGTAAGAATGTGTCCTTTTTTTTAAATTTTTCTTAAGACTGAAAACAAGAGCAAATCATTATATTTATTCTCTCTGATATAATATTCTTTTCTATAAAGGTAGGTGTTTAATTTAATTGTCCACAATTAATTTTAACTACTGTTTTTCATTTGTTGTTTATGGGGCGGAGGTTCCCCCCATTGTGTAAAAATGCTGGACAGCGACATTATAAGTGAGGTTAAAACTCCAGTTGCACTATTACATTCACTTTCGGACTAATACCTTAGGAAAAGATATGAATCACCTCACCCCCTCCCCAGTTATAGGTTGAATAGTACCACTACTGTTCTACAAGGATTAGCTTTGGCTTTAAATTGTCCATGAAGGTTGGTATGCATTAGACAAAGGAACCAAACCAAACCAAACCAGTCATTGTTGACAGTTTTTTTTTGTTTTTTTTTTTTTTTTCATTATGGAAAATAATTAGAAATTACTAAAAAAAAAAAAATTCCTGTAAGTCACCTTTTTTTGTTAGTATTCAAATACCACATAAATCTTTGAACAGCAAGCAAAGCAGTTATAATATTCAAAGTAGTGAAATAATCCCATCTACTGAAGAGTTTTTTTGTTTTCCTCACCTTCTAAGGGGAAATAAAGACTGCTTACTCATCTGTTATGTGTTTACATATCAGGAATGCCAGTACAGATGCATTCAAGGGCATTAATATATATATATATATATATATGTGTGTGTGTGTATATATAATGTTGTGTGTGTGTGCGTGTGCATATTCATGATACATCTCTCACACCCACCTGTATGTATGCTTATATTTCTATACAGCTCCCAATATTCCCAAAAATAAACTATCTTCCTTGAAGAAGTTTAATTTTGAGATGCCTCGAGAAGTGATGCAATATGATATGTGTATTTATTGTGAGATTTTAACTGACCTCTGTTCTCTTCCCTTGCAGAGATTGACTGATTGCTTTAATGTGGATTCAGTCATTTTTGCCTCAGGCCAGGAATTCTCATATTCCACACTGAAATAAACTTGCTGATTCTATTGTTTCACAAATCTCCTCACCCCCTTTTGTGTACCTTGAGCTTTTGCACTGTGGATATTGTGCACTTAGACAACAGAAAGTAAACTTCTTTTCCGTCTCCCTATTCCCCTGATACTCTTCTCTATTTCTGTTTGTTTTGCTCCATTCCCCCCCCCTCTCTTCTCTCTCTGATGTCTTATTTCTCACTCTCCTTTTTTTAAAAAAAAATATCTCATCTCTCTATTCTTTGTTTTTTCTTCCCTTCTTAAACCTCTTGTATCCCCTCTCTCTTCTCTCTCTCTCTCTCTCTCTCTATTCTCTCTCTCTCTCTCTCTCTCTCTATTATCTCTACTCTCTCTCTCTCTCCTCTACTCTCACTCTCTCTCATTCTTTTTTTTCTTCCCTGCTTACACTCTCTCTCTCATTCTTTGTTTTTCTTGCTTACACCTCTCTGTTCTTTGTTTTTCTTCCCTGCTTCACACACCTCTCTCTTCATTCTTGTTTTCTTCCTGCTTACACCTTCCCTCTCATTCTTTGTTTGCTCCGCTGCTTACTCTCTCTCATTCTTTGTTTTTCTTCCCTGCTTACACCTCTCTTGTTCTCTCTCTCTCTCTCTTCTTTGTTTTTCTTCCCTGCTTACACCTCTCTCGTTCTTCTCTCTCTCTCTCTCTCTCTCCTCTCTCCTCCATTCTTTGTTTTTCTTCCCTGCTTACACCTCTCTCGTTCTCTCTTCCTCTATCTCTATCTCCCTATCTATCATTCTATATGTCATGAAGTTGCCTGAAACTTAAACTAAGAATAATTTTGTATTCTAGGTGATTTTCTTAGTTGCACTTTTCTGCAGGTTTTTGGTGTCAAATTAACCTGCTAAATACTTACTCTTTTATACTGCTCTTTCTGCATTTTCAATTTAAGATCTTCAATGTTGAATAGTTCTTGTACTGGACAATATTTGCATAAATATTCTTATACTTTGAACACCTATTTGTATCTACACCAAGCTTCTCAAACTTTCTATTTGATGCCTCCCTTGTAACCAATTTTAATCTCTATTCACCCTAATAAATTAATTGATTATTAAATTACCAAACATAACTAACTTACCAATGTTTAATACAATTTACATAGTGGAATGGATCAGTAAACTATAAATGCAAAACACACACCTTTAATTCTTGAATCTTTTTTTTTTTAATGAGAAGGATGGTTTGATGGTCATCTGCTAAGACAAAGAACTGATACAATATTGAATATAAAGAAGCTAATGGTATAAAAGGAACAGTATGTCTATTGATTGTTAACCATAAAGTTATACAAGGTGTGTCAAAAAAGTATCAGATTTTTTGTACTTTTTAATACACCTTATATCTTTAAAAAAAAACATTTCATTCATTAATTTTTTTCAAGAATACAAGGTGTGTCAAAAAAAGTACCCAGTTTAAAGCTATATTTTACTAAGATTTCTAGAAATGAAGAATGAATGGAACATTTTTTTTTTTTATTTTCAGAATAGACAGCGAGACATTAATTCTATCAGAAGGGATTGACAATGCATTCAGTATCTCAATTCTCTTGTTAAATAATAATCACCAAAAGACCATTCCTATAAAAGCAATCAAATCAACTAAACCAGTTGCAGATAAGAGATTGAGAATAAAAATAGCAAATATCAAGGAAATGTTAGGTAAGGAGAAAATATGTTCAGTAACATGGCTGAAGTCTAATGATCAAAATTACTGTCTAAAAGAAGTACCTCACCTTACTACATGATAGACTGTTTAAATAATGGAGAGATGACAAAAAACTTAAAGGAATTAGATAGTTAAACTATTCGGAGAGGCACCTCCGATTAATCGGCTGGTCACTTCAAGCCCTAGCACCTATATGATTGTCACAACCCTATTGCCCTTTTATCATAATATGTGATAGAAGTCGTGGCTGAGGGTCTTCATATCCTGGGAATGACATTAAACTCTATCTGATGGTTCCAGTTCTGGAGGTTTGGGAATGTGGAGCACCCCTTTATCACCATTTGCCCTGGTCCACTCTGATCCCGGAGTGGTAGTACCTGTTAGGGTCCTATCTATGAGTTAAATAGAAAAATGTGTTTATATAAAAAAAAATGAGTATCCATTAAGAATGAATTTATTTCAAAACTTTGGTGGCATTAAATGACCCACCGAGGTTAATATCCATAAAACAAAAAAAACAAACAATAGTTAATTATTGTCACTGGTATTAAAAAAAAATAACCCCTCTCTCCAACTTAATGAACTGTTCCTAGCAGCAGGAGCATGGACACTATTTAAACTTAATTTTGTCCCAGAGTACTTTACCCTATGATTTTGCCTGGAGGCACTATCCAGACCTGGACAACTATAGGAAGGATGGGTTTGGTGGCCACTCAGGCGATCATGAATATTAGGTTGCAGGTTTGTGATGCTGAAAAGGTTTAATGACATCAGAGCCAGATTATTTGGTTCATTAAATCTGCTGTTTTGATTGGGTCATATGGGAAATGATGCATCCTAGTGGCCAGTACACCCAATCAGGAATTCTGCAAGGTGTTACAATATCTAAGACTAGTCCTCGATTAGCCATTAATTTTTGTTCTCCTGTTATAAGGGATTTATAAATGTAACTGTGGTCCCCCCTATGCTTTTATTTCAACTTGCCAAAATTTTATTAATCCCTAGAGTTCTGTATGGAACACTTTAAGAGTTATTATCAGATTTTAAAATCTTTGTTTACTAATGCCTGCCACCTTCATTTCAATTTTAGCTAGTGTATAGGTAGAAGGAACCGGGTTAGCTCAGTCGGTAGAGTGTTCGGCTAACAAGGTTCCAAGTTCAAATCCGGCCCTCGCCAACTCGGCGTAGGAGTAGCACAGGGATCTGTGTTTGGTAAAGTAAGGAGCTGAATGGTAGGTGTGGCGATCCACCTCAGACCGCAGAAACAATCTCCTTGGTCTATGGCTCATGAAAAGGGGAATAGACTCCCTTGCTGATTGGCTGATATCGACTTTTTAGGCACCCCGACGACTTTACTTACTTTTTAGTATTGAGGTAGAAACCAAAATTCCAAAGAATTTTCCTTTTTACTTCAGTTTTGAAATGCTCAAAACTTTTCCCAGATTTCTGTTGTTTAACGAGAGGAAAAGCTCCCCTTCCCTTAAATAAAATCTCCAAAAATTCAAGAATTCAAAACAAAGATTTTGATATTTAGAAATCTTATGGGGTTAAATCGAATTTAACGGACCTAAATCCGCCATTGTATGTCAACCCGCGAGAAAAAAAAATGACAAAAATCGGAATTAACCAAATTAATGAAATTTCAGTGTTTGATATATTAATGAATAAAGATATAATGACAGTTAATTTTATTTTTAAAACTTTACATTTTTTTTTCAGGTCAGTTAACTTGAACCAATGTACTTTGAGTAGGAATGGTTTTTTAAATTTGTAGAAAATTTACAAAGGTTCTTGATTAACTTTTAGTTAGTTTGATTTAACTGTCAAATAGTTTGACTGTTCAGTCAAAAGTTTTTGGTCGTTTGAAACAAATATCACCATTATCATGTATAAAAAAGAAACAATTACTAAGGTTAGTTTCAAGCTGGCATAGGGCCACCAGATTAGACTATATTTAATGGAAGTCAGTATGCTTAGTAACTGTTGTTCAAACCAACAGCACAACTCAGCTCACAACACAGCATGTGTAGAAACAACCAGGGTTTACGGTGAAAAGCAAAAGTGTTCCTTTCAAAACAGAATCCAGCTGGGGTGCCTATGGTTTTACTTGTTTCCTACACCTGCTGTTAGAATCTGAGATCACTTGAATGAGAATTGGTCAAGTTATTTGATTACAAATTGATGTCAATTTTTCTGAAAACACTCTGTATATTAAAAAAAAAAATCCTTTTTGTTTTCATCTAGACAATCTGTCTGAACTCAATAATCAGTTTCAATAAGATTGTAATTGAGTAAATGTACAAAATTACACCAATGGCAATCATCTTGTAAAGAATTTGAAAATCTACTGGCATAAAAAACATAAATGTTGTTTACTTTTAGAATTACTGGCAGATTTCTGCTTCCTGAATTCCTCAGAGTACACTTGATGCTCAGCTGTCACTTGAGAGTCTCATAAAAATAAAAAGAGTCCTACATTATATTGCTGATCTCTTGAAGGATATCCCAGTTTCCTTACCATTCCTCCTTGCATTATTTTATGCTTTATTTGATGTCCTTGGGACAGCAGGTAATTTCTTATTCGTTTCCCTGCAATTTTTTTAACTCTGCAGAAAAAATGGACAGATGAGAGTATCCAGAAGTGCTTTCTGCTTGTTAGGATTATATATATATATATAATATTATTATATAGTTTATCAAGGATTAAGGAAGAAATTTCCCCTTACAACGTAGTAGTTTTTCAATTGTTTGATTTGCAGAGCTCAATGTGTGCTCTTATTATCAGTCACAGAGCAAATTATATCAGAAACAACCTAATCTTCTTTGTTATTTTTTCCTGATATATATATATATATATATATATATGTTCTATAATCATGAATTGTTTTATTTGTTGTGTGTTACTGTAACAGTATAAATGTAACATCATCGCAAAGCTCTTTGTAAATGCAATACTGCTCTAACTTAAAAATAAAGCAATTTCATTAGTTTTTATTAATAACCTTTTCAGGCTGAGCAACATATTTGTCCTTAGCGGAGGCTCAATGTTAAGGCATTCTCCTATTGCTGCTCATTGAATAATTCTTCAATGTATAGAAACATAGCTAGGAGGCCTTACTATGGTATACAGATTGTGGTAATTTTTTGCAATTCATAATTATACAAAGAGTGCTTTATTGTTTTTAATGATACACAATGCTATCAAATTATGTTTTTGTTTTTAATATTGATTAATTTGACTTGTCCTGAACATTTTTGAAAATTTTTTGCCTTCAAGATAAAAAAAATATCTGCCTGCAAAAGGTTAATGGTGATAGGAGAGGAGATGGTCTTGTGTTGTGCCAACTGATAGTTTATAAGAGAGAATTATTAAATACAAATTGAAAATAATTTCTCTTATTTTCAATTAATAAATATAAATTCCTATAAATAGATGTGATTCAACCATTCAAACTTAACTGGCTGCCAATGGAATCTTTTTATGATTATTATCAATTAAAAAAAAAAATATTTCTTTTAGTAATGTTTAGTAAACTCAGATTTTAATATTTGCATGGAATCTGATAGATCTAATCTTCCTTATTTGAATTCATGATAGAATTTTCTAAGAAATTTTGTCTATTATATTTATAAAGGCTGATTTAGCTCAGTTTGGTAGAGCAATTTGACTAAGAACCAAAAGTTCCTGTCGATACCCGCTTCCTCGCCAACGCCAGTGGATAGTAGACAGGGTCTGTGGTGGTAAAGTAAGGGCTGTCCATACAAGATTAGATTCTGGTAGTCCCATTTTTTTTTTTCTCCAAAATAAATGGTAAATTTGTAGTGTCGCCGTAAAGGAGGATGGCCTTATAACTGGTGACATTGGCTTCACAATATTCCTCTGATTAAACATAACACAATGATGTGCCATTCATCTAATTTCTCTTTGAAATATTTTTTTTCTTTCTGGAATGCATGATAAAAGAAAATCATCTACACGACTTTGGGATTTTATGTTATTTAGTTGGTTCAGATTTTAAATTTATTAGCTTTGGCCATTTTCTTGTGTGTGCACCACCGTATCCATATCAAAGTGTTTGTATATCACAAAAGCACTTTGAATATTCATTTCAAATATGTAAATAGAACTTCATGAACTTATTTGAATATAAGTTATTAATTACTGTATGATATATAGCATTTTGATCTAAAATTCATTTTAATCAAAGGAATATCTTGACATATGTTTTTAAACAACAAAAATACAAACAATATTTTGCACATGGTAATGTGGTTCCAATGTGATAGGATCAGTTTTTTGGATACTTAGAAATTTTTGCTTATTTAAGTGTACAATAGATCAGGACATCTCACAGGGTGTAGATGGTTAGCAACTGGTTAGCAGACCATTTCTAGTTAGTTCCTGTTTCTCACTGGGTGCCCCATACTTCTGGTCTCTGTGGACACCTACAATAGACACATCTAGTGGAGGTTTAACCAGCAAAAACTTATATCAATCAGGTCTGTGCGCATTCTGATGGTGTCAGAGGACCTGCCAGGTGTGATGAACTGATAGGGATCAATTGGCGAGATCACAGGTATTCTTTGCTATCAGCACAAAATGATGATGAGGAAATAGAATTAAATTTAATTTGCTTGAAACCTTTAGGCAGATGTCATACATTCAAGTGTATATAAAACATAAGGTAAGACACCTCACATTGTATATTATGGAGTTTACTTGTATTTTCTTAGTGCATTTATCAAGAGTTGGTGTTTTGGTGCTACTAACCTAGCACCACAAATAGATGCTTGCATATAAAAGTTGGGATGCATTTTATGTACTTAGTATACAATTCATATTCCAGCAAATTGATCCTCTTACAGTGTCTCTGTCAAATGGATAAACTTCCATGCATATTTATCATTTAAAAATAACTTTAGTTTCATGGAGAGTTTACCTGTATTAATCACTGTTATCAAGGTTATTCGAGACATTTATTTCATCTTTGATAATTGTTTCAGGGGTATATGTTGCCAAATCCTTAATTCCTTAAGTTCTAAATTAGATGAAGAAAACACATTAAAAATGTACCAGTACACTATCATAATTTAAAGTCATTCTTCTCTATTTATTTCGTATTTAGAATTAAAGGCCAAAGGGAGGTAGATATGAAGAAAGGTTAGTATTTTTGTTCACAAATTTCAAATCACAAATTTCATTAATTTGTGTACTTATTACCTAGATATTTTGGTCTAGTAAAACTAGCCCATTTACCAAAACTTTTCTTGTTCCCCAGATTGGAAAAAAAGGTCTAAAAATTTGGTTAGGTTACTCCTTACTGTACTTTTTACCTGGACTAAATTATTCTGTATAGGTAAAGTTTAATTTTAGGTAAACTTTTGGCATCAATTTAATGGTTGAAATTCATAATGTTTTTCAAAAAAAGTCATTCCATAAAAATTTCTAAAATCAACTTATACAATGTTAATCATGGTATTTACAATGTTAATTGCTTGACTGCAGCAACTTGAAATTCCAATCAACCTTTTCTTATTTTTCATAATGATTATTCTTTATTGCTTTAATGCAGTCAAATATAAATTTAGATATACTTTTCTGACTTGCATTTTTTTTGTCTTTACAGGACAC
>CM042150.1:54594417-54630928 GCA_023376005.1 Doryteuthis pealeii
ACACTCTAGAATATCGGATACCTAATTTTCACTGGACACGATACTTAACCTAATCACTCTATAATCCCTTTATTTATATATATTATTGCCACAGTGTTCCGTAGTTATTGCGAAAATCGTTTAATAATGTATACCTTTGATATAGAAAAACTTGAAAGGGACCCAAAAGTAAGTTATGTATACAATTACTATGTCATAAATATTCTGAATATAAAAATATATAAATAGAACTTTTTTTTTTTTTCAAAATTAACCTTCTTAGGAAAAAAAAAAGTAGTACTAAAGATTTCTAAAATTATGTTTCAATCTCAATATTAAAAAAAGATTTTACTACTTTAGATTAATTATTTTATTTCTTAACTGGTAATGAAAGTACTAAACTTACATAACACCTATTGTAGTCCAATAAAACATGGTAAGCTAAGACAAGACTAAAAAATTTTTAAACCTTATTTTCCCAGATGCAAGTATCATTGGGAATTAAAAAATTGGTAAATAATATTACCTATTACTCCAGATTAAAAGTGTGGTTGTAAAAGTATGGAGACAAATTTGAAATGGGCCCAGGCTTTGTGAGTTTACCCAAAACTCTCATTCCACCAATATACCTGCATTCCAAAAATAAGTTTAAAGTGCTCAGTACTTCTTCAGCTTTTTAACCTGACTATACAAATCAATACAAAGTAAAATACTTTTAGATTTTACATATCTATCCAAAGAAATTAACACAAGCACAAACAACTTCTTATAATTTATAATAATAGAAGCAAACTCGCGTCAATGTACAATAAACAATATAAAATTCTTTTCTACATCATTGCATTTAGATTAGAGTTTTTATTCTATTTTTTTCCTTCCAAAACATGGAAATACAAATCCCAATGGATTATAGTATATATAATATACATGAACAACAACAATTAATAATAATCAAGATAATATCTGATTTTCATATGCTGCTCACGAATCAGATATTCAATACATGTTGGTCTTAGTCTGGGCACCTGGCTTCAATACTCATCTCACTTCATCCTGGGAAAAATGCAAGAAGCTGAACAGAATTCCTAGTTACCAGCAAACTAATAATGCAGAAGAAAATATACAGAAGTGTAAGACAGAAATAGTGTGAATATTAAGATAGAACTAATAAAAAACAAAAGAAAAAATTTCTATTGCATATTTCCTGTGTATCTACTCAGCTGACCTCCTCACACACTATCTTTTATCATGTTTTCATCCTTCCACCTCTTTCGTTTCTTCCTTCCTTTCCAACAGAATCAAGTAGAGAGTTATCATTTATGCCTATTTACCTCAGTCTTTTTTATTTTATTATTTTTCTTCCCAGTTTTCTGTTGTGTATTCTTATTTTTTCTCTCATTTTCATTCAAACTGACTTATCAACTCATAAATCTTTCCTCTTCTGGCAAGTCTGGCATTTTACTTTCTCCAATTGTGTCCATCTCTTCAACCATCTTCTCTTGTTATATTTGGTTTTGTTTTCCATAGTATCACAAAACTGCTCGCTTTCTCAATTCAGTCGACCAATACAAAGCAAATTTGTCACCATTTATCCATCCTATAACCATTTTACTCAAACCGGGACAGCGGGCCACTTTCACAACACTACACAATGATATTGTCAAATTCAACTGCCAATCAAATCAACTAAGTGGTAATACAAAGTTTGTCTTTGGATCAAATTGAAAAAACCAATCCAATTAAAGAGAGAGGAGGGGGGGGTACTTAATAGTACAAACATTCCAGTCTTAGAATAATCTGTATTTCAATCCTCTGCACAGGTAAACAATTCCTTAAAAGAATAACAAAAATTCAGAGCCTTCTCCTATAACATAGTTCTGCTACCATTAATACATCAAACAAAGTTCTTAACCGGAGGACATTCCCAGTAATAATTCATACAAATCAAGATGGGCTCACTCTAAAGAATCAGACTAGTATAGGATCTAAATATAGCCAGCTTCATCTGTTAGAGTGTCCAACTAGGAATCACAAGGCTCTGGTTCATACAGCCCCCTAACTCAGCTCATGAGTAGCACAGAATCTGTGCAGTAAAGGGGAGTGGTAAGCGTGCACCAATAATGATCTCCCTTGTATATGCTAGGGAAAGAAATAGACTCTCTCGCTTCTGAGCGATATACTACTTTAAGCCACACAGATGACTGTAAGAGAATTAAATATAAAGCAGTTACTCATTGGTAGAGTGTATCTGACCAAGAACCACAAGGTTCTTGGTTAGCGTTAAGTAGCACCAAGATCATGCGGTAAAGGAGGAGCTGATGTAGGTATGCCCTCCACTTCAATGCCAAAAACAATCTCCTTGTCTAGCCGCTAATGAAAAGAAGAGACCTTAACTTGCTGTCTGACCGAAACTGACTTAGGCATCCTGACACAACTTTTAATAGGATCAAAATATTAGACAAGAGGGTTTTAAAAATAGATAGAGTAAAGCTTTGATTCAAATAATGTTCATTCTTATATAACAGAGAGAAATAAATTAAAAAATAAAAAAATGAGAAAAAAACAGAATTTAGAAATATATATATCAAATAGTTAATTTGTCCCGAGGAACATCCAGAATATTCTAAAAATCAGAATATTATTTTCTGTTCCAAGAGTCAATTCCACCTATCCATAAAGCAATCAAAAAACAAATTGCAGAAGAAAAAAAAGAAAAAAATTGATGTTTAGCTTAAAGAAAATATTTGAGATTCCAAATCTTTGAGTGAAAGACAAGCTGGAGTACAGATATGTCAGGAAAGCATCATAGTATTTTAAGAATACAAAGGAAAAAATCCTAGGGAAAAATCCAAGAAAATATTAAGAAACAGACAAAAATGAAAAGTTATCAAAGACAGACAAATGCAATGTAGAGAAAATAAGATACAGTGGGAGATTATAACAGTGACATTCTTATAAATGTATAGATAATATAACCTTTTCAATCCTAACTAGAATATAATTTAAAAAAATCTGTTAACAAGTATCAGTAGATATCATATAATAATAAGTTGGGATATTTGATATTTTCTCCACCAAAAATGCGTGTTGTTTAAAAATACATTAGATCTTAAAGGTTGACTTATTGAATGTCTCAGAAACTCATTAATATAACAAATTTTTAAAAATACTAAACAAAATTGTTTCTTCTAAAGATCAGATAGTGTATTGACCAACAGCTATGCAAAAAGTCACTTTAAAAAAAAAAAAATAATGCACACTGAAAGTGGAGAGCATTAATGATTGGTTTTGTCGTTTGTTAACGCATTCAAACCCTTTCAGATCATTTAGTACAGAAGTAAGTCATTTTTTTATAAACAAGGACCAGTTGCTTACTGTCCAGCAGTTGCTAAGTGGTCACCTAATAAATATTAACAGCCGTACTGCTTAACTTGTGCTTATCTAACAGGAACCGATTTCTTTCAGCATGCCGACTGTTAATAGGCCATTTGAGAATATATATTCAACAATATTCCAAAGTAATTTCCAAGAGCTCAAAATATAATTAGCAAGAAAATTTATTACCTTTTTGTCCACGCTGTATATATTGTATAAATATTGTATAAATATTGATTATCTGACCTAAGTAAATCAGTACAAACTAATAAGATAAGATAAGATTTGAAAAAAAAAACCAACTTTTAATTACATTAAAAATATCTATGTAAAATCCATATGCTTAACGTATAAAACAATTAAAAATTTGAGATATTTGTGTCTTTCCCAAAGTTTTCCCCAAGTGTTGAAGGTAGAGAAACGAAACAAAAAAAAAAACAAAACAAACAAAAAACAAAACAAAAAAAAACAAATGATTGAACTTGAAATAAAACACTCAAATCAAATATTGACATATCTGACTAAACTCTTTCTATTAGAATAAAATGTAGAGATTAATTCAATGTAGTACACGATATTTATTAAATAAGACTCTGATTTTATATATAACTTAGTATAATAAATTATATATAATTTATAGATAATTTATAGTATATGATAATTTAATAAATTGTAGTATATATTAATTATAAGTTTATATATAAAGCTGCTGATTTTATTAGCTTTTATTAATTACTTTATTTAATTACCAAACGTTCATATAGAAAAAACTGAAAAGGCTTTACCTTTAAACTGATGATGCAGTTAATATTAAAAGCAAAACTGCTTTAATAAAAAAACAAAAAAGATATCTATTCTGACCAAAAGAGCCATTAGATCAATTGAGCAAATAATATGCGATATCTTGTCATCTTGTTGAACCTAATAAAGATTTGCCAAGATATCATCATAATATAACCATTCAATCTCAAAACATAAAATAAACCAGACACTACTATTCAAAAATCTATCACAAATCAGGGCTAGTTATGTCAATTCTGCAGAGTGGCTTATTGTTGGTATCAGCCAGACAGTGAGAGATCTATCCCCTTTTCACCAGCTCTAAAACATGAGATTGCTTGCAAGAGTGAGCACCACCCTGCACAGCTCCAAAACCTTAACCACACAGCTCAATTACCCAAGCTTATGCAATTCCCTGACAGAGTTGGTGGGGAACAGGTTATTAAACCCAGAACTTGCAATTCTAGCATATGTCTACCAACTGGCTAAAGCTTTAGACATCCAGGTTTAAAAGATATTGCATGTAATTATCTTACAGGTTTGAAGAGTTGATTATATAATTTAAAAGTTAAAAAATAACAATATACCTGTTAATCGTTTTTATTAAGCACACTTAATTTATAAAGAGCCACTTCCTATTGATAAAAATTGACTTTTTTTTTGGTTCTTTTGAGTCAAATGATTAACAAAGCTCAAAACTATTTGACATCTTAAACAAGGTTAGCCTAAATCTCTCTTATAACACACCTTAATTATGGCACAGGAACAAAAGAAGTTTAATGCAAAATTTGAGTTTCTTCAAACAAACAAAGAACATATACAGCCAATCAAAATTTTTCTTTACCATGTGACTATATATATCTAACAAATATACACATGCTTAGCCATTTTTACAAAACAAATAGAAAATAGAAATAAAAAAAATAACTAAATTCTGATTGCACAAAAACAAAAAAGAGATCATTCTTCACAAATAGGCAGAATTAAATCTATATCATATCACCAAATAAAAAATACTTAAAGTGATTTGTCTTTACGGACTTTATCAGTCAGGCTGACTCACAAAATCTCTTAATCAGTAACAAAAAGAGAAACAACAAAAAATAAACTGTCAGATGTTAAATCAACTATCTCTTATGGCAACAGATTAGCTTTGATGTAATGGTTGAAGACAAATACTAAGGAAAAAAAATCACAGTCTTTATTTCTCACCATTCAGGTTTAAGCTCATAAAAATGAAAAGAAAAAGTGAAGTCACCAAACTTTTTATTCAAAGAAGAAATGAATAATTAAACTGAGATAGTGAAAGTGGTGCATGACAAATGCGTGAATCATTAAAAAAAAAAATTTTTTTTTTTTATATTAAGAAAAAAATAATAAAAAAAATAAAAGAATCAACTTCGGTATTCAAAAATGTTCAAAAGAAACATTCTTATCACTTCATAAAAAAAAGAGTAAAACTATGAGATATTCTTTTGTGCTATTCATCCATGTGATAATATTATATAACTCTTGCCAACTATTAACCACACAATTCTGTTACTATATCTTATGCCCGTTACAATAATGATTAGAACAGTAATTGCTGATAGCTTTTGATTGTTGCACCTGGATACAATCCAATTTGCTTTTGAATGATGTCCCCAGGAAAATTAATGGTTCCAAATAGAATTTAATATGTAGGGTTTTTATTTGTAACTGGTGTATAATATATTCTAAACCATCAACTCTGACGTGCTAACCTATCCTGTTGTTATTGAATTTCTAAGAAATATTGAAAGTATTTACAGTTAGCTTGAAATGGTGAGAGAAGAAAAAGAAAAAACACTGGGTCACATGGATATGATTTTACTGTTGTGCATTTTAGATTTTGGCGTCAGGATGAGACGTGTATCTACCAGCAATCCTATTTCAATTTAAATTGATGTGCTTACGATAATGAACAAAACTGACCAACACTACAACAGTTTTTACTTATAAATCTATTAAACTTGACAACTGAACAAGAAAATCCAAGAAGAAAGATCAATTCTTTCATATTTTTTTTTGAAAGAATTTTCAATTTTCCAGCAATTTTTACATCAGGTAGCATGAAGAAAAAATCTCTTAATAAAAAATTGAAATTATAATAATCAGTAGTTACCTGAACATTAAACAATGAAATAATCAATGTCTTGTCGATGATACTCAATTTGTAAATCTACATTCCAGTTAGTAGAGCATCGACTAGAACACCAGGGCCGGTCATACTGCCCTTCCAAGCTCAGTGATGGATTAGCCAGGATCATGTGCGAAAGTGAGAGCTGATGGTATTTGATCTACGCCTCCGATGCTAAACAATCTCCTTGTCTTAGTGCGTGAAAAGGGAAGACTCCTCACTGTGGCTGATATTGACTTTAACTTAAAGCCACCCCGAGACTTTATATTACTTACAATTCAAATAATATGGTATACAAATTCATCAAAAAATATAAATTAAAAACTAGGCAAAGACTATTGATCTCCAATAAATAACAAGAGACTAAAATAAAACAGACTGAGAAAGTTTGGAATCTGAGAGCAATGAGTATCATAAACAAGTCTTAAAATCTACAGATATAACATTATAATATTATGCTTACCAGCTATAAGAATTATTTTCTCTAATGTGTAAATAATTTTTATACAATTAATACATTTATACGACATTACAAGAGGGAATATGATTGAGTCTACAAAATACACATGATTTTATCAATGAATTTTAAATCTATAATGTTGCTTCAAAATATCAATACCAGTCGTCATAAATTAAAACTCTTTAAAAAAATTTGTAAGCAAATGCAAACAAAAATTATTAGTAACATAGTGTTGAATATATGGAATAAACTACCATCATCAATAGTGAATGCACCATCTCTAAACTCCTTTAAGGCAATTAGATAATCTGTGGAAAGATTATAAATATTTGTGGAATTAAATGTAATGTTTATAAGAAAGGCTGACAGGTCTCAGACCTAATATACTAGCTGAAAAATATATTATAAATAACATAGAAGCCCCGTTTTCTTAAATACATTAATAAAGTATTAGTTTACATTTATAATAGTAGTTACTAGTAAAAGGTTTGTTTGTTGATTTTAGGTTTTAGTAATCAAGCAAAATTTGTGCAATTAAAAAAAATGCTTCCCTAAAAATCTTGAAAGCTTGTATCACAAAATCTTAGACACACATAAGCTTTTCAAAAAACAAAAAATTCTAATATTAAATATTTCAAGAAAATAAAAAAAAAGTATATATCAAAATAACAAGCAACACCTGTTCATATTATAACCAAGTCACCTTTCATGCATAAAGATAATCACAGCATATATTTCACAATCTACGGTACTTGAATCTTTACATTCAATAAGGCATGAAATACAGCATATGTTAATGGATATCTAATATCTCTAATTTTAAGTGCATGTATTATATGCAAGTCTTGTAGTCCTTTTCTTGATCTGTCTCAATTTGCCCTGTTCACAGCTGCTTTCTGCATTAACTTGGTAAGATCTTTCTATTTCATTTTGAATACATTTTTTTTTTTTTTATCTTAGCATTAAGCTATCTCCTCAAGAGACATGATCAGTAACAATCAAACACTTAACAGTACTGTATTTAAGTAGGTGCTTTAAATAAGATAAAAAGTATAAGAACATGGCCTGCAAAATAATTCTTTACCATCTATCAAGGCAGGTTATGGGAGGTCTATGTAATATTGTAGTCTTTGCATTCTCCAAGACATTAAATATTACTTGATAATAAATAGTCAAGTTTACTTTTTATACATCATAACAATTAAGATTCCATAATAAATGGTTTTTAAAAGGTAGAAAATGAATTCTTTACTTTGCATTAACGCAGTTAAGAGAGCAACTATATTTCATGGCTGTACACACTTCTTGTGGACTGTGAGAGATCAGATCATATACAAAGTGAGAGGTAGAGAGGGAGCGAGAGTGAGAGATTTAAGAGCAGACATGCTAATGTAAGGGCAAGAATGAAAATAGAATCTAAAAAGGTAAATCAAATTAAGAAAGTAGAGTCGAACAACCAAAATGAAATGAAAATCACTAGGATTTCAAATTTTAAATGGATACCCAAAGAAAAAAGAACTATACAGTTCAAGGTATTCTATATCAGTGTTGAATTTCTATTGTATTTTTTTTTAATATAGATATTGAAGGAGAAGAGCGATATCTAAAATCTCTTCCTTCAACTGGATGAAAATATGACACACAATTCCAAAACTAAAAGGCAGTTTGATATTTGGTATAAACAAGCAGAGATTAATTATATTAAGGAAATAGATTTTTATGGTCTCAAACAAAATGTATTTTGTAGTGAGTATAAAATTCATCTTTTCATTTACCCATTCCCTCTATTACAAACTCATTCATAAAATCTTTTTTTTCTTTTTCTAATAATCACAGTTGTCTCTTTAAAAGGTATATTGAAGACAAACCTATTATCCTATTTCAGTTAAGTATATTGGTATGTTAATGCCTATCAGATATTTAATATTGCATTTCTCAACTTCTAATAAACTTGTATCCTGGCAAGAAAAGTACTTTATTTTTATTTCTGACCTCCAAACATTACCTATAAATCTAAATTTCAAGTGGACACCTGAAACTTATAAAACATAAGTGTGAAATATATATATATATATATATATATAATTTTCCTGATGAAACAGTTTGTCTATATTAAACAGAAAAACAAAGAAATATTATGATTTACTTAGATTCCCAAATATCCTGATCAAACTTTATAAAAACAGTCCAGGCCAGGTGTACAAACATTCCAGTTTTCCAGTTATTAAAAAATAAAAAGGTTTTAGGTGTTTCAGGCAGTTACTCTTGATTTTTATCAACTGCTGCTACAGAGTAACTTCATAAGTGCAGATTAAAAATTAAAAATGGATTAAAAATAAATAAATAAATAAAGCTGCCAACAAAAATACAGCATTAAAAAAAAATGAATAAATAAATAAAATAAAATAAGGGCTCAACAAAGATAAATAAATCAATTTAAAAAACAATAATCGCAGATAATTATTGCAAGCTTTACTTTCTTTGTGCTCTTATTTATCTTGAAAAAAAAAAAAAACTTAAGAAAGCTAAGTAAAAATAGACACTATTTTTATGGCCAGAAAACAATAGAAATAATTAAAGTACTGAGATGCTATCACAACATTTTTGAATGCTCTGTAGCAAGCTGCCAAAAAAGGAACTACTAGTCTTTTTAGTACCACCACTCATTGCTTGCCAATCCATTCTCTTTTCAAATGGATTCATACAGTTTGGTGTTGCTTTAAACAAAATGAAAAATCAGAATAAGCAACTTGACAGTACTGTATTTTAAGTGGGGTGCTTTAAATAAGAGATAAAAGTATAAGAACATTGCCTGCAAATAATTCTTTACCATCTATCAAAGCAGGTATGGGAGGTCTATGTAATATTGTAGTCTTTTGCATTCTCCAAGACATTAAATATTACTTGATAATAAATAGTCAAGTTTACTTTATACATCATATCAATTAAGATTCCATAAAAAATGGTTTTAAAAGGGTAGAAAATGAATCTTTACTTTGCATTAAAGCAATTAAGAGAGCAAGTATATTTTCACGGCTGTACATACTTCTTGTGGACTGTGAGAGATCAGATCAAATCCATTCTCTTTTCAAATGGATTGATACAGTTTGATGCTGCTCTAAATAAAATAAGAAATGAGAATAAGCAATTTGACAGATTCTGATCATAATCACAAAGGGAATATTCAATTCGATTTGCATGATTACAAAGTGAGGAAAAAATAATAAATAAAAACAGTTTGGGCTAAAATCAGAGACAAAAAATATTTTGTTTTATTTGAATTCCTTTTTTTCTTTTTTTTTTTACTTTTTACTTTTCTTTTTTCTAAGAAAATGTGTCAATTCAATAAGTTTAATAGAACCAACATCATAATGATTAATTTCTTTTACAAGATAATTGCAAAGAATTAAAAGGGTACAAAATGGAGTTAGAACTAATGCAATGAATATTTACAATGTTTGGTTAGAAGATTTATCTTTTCAACATTTCTATTTGTTCTTAAAATCAAATCAATTAGAATTAACTCTGTGTGTCTGTGAGTGTGCCTAACTGTAATCCAACAAAAACAGCACAACAGATTTTTATTAGAGCAATATATTTAAAATGCTCTCAGTGAATAAAAGCATTTCCAGCCCAATTTGCAAGGGAATGATTATTTTGTGAAGTCTGCATTTGTACAGAACCAGAGATGCTGGTAGGTACACGTCCTGCATCACTGACGCATAAAAATCTAAAAGGACAGAGAAAAATTGTATCCATGCTTTCCAGTGTTTTTTTGGGTTTTTTTCCTTCCCCCACCATTGCCAGATAACTGTAAATACATTTCAATATTTTCTTGGAAACGAATTCCACTGTATGGGGTACAAGACAGCTTTAGTTGTTCATAGATAAAAACTCTGCAATTTATTAAGAAACTTTAGTTGGGACCCATCAAATTTCCCGGGGAGTCATTCAAATCAAATCCTTGCATCCCAGGATACACTAAATTAAAAAGCTATCAGCATCACTGAGAACATTATTTTTTGAATCATCCAGATTCTCGATATAACAGTGTTAACTAGTTAGATTAGAATCCTCTGCTCTTTCCAATCAATAATAACCATGGACTGTTGATACAATGAGAATCGAAACCAGTTCACAGGTTGTCTAGTATAAATCAAGGTCTACTCTGCAGTATTAAAAACTGTAATATATATATATATATATATATATATATATTATATATATATATATATATATATAATATATATATATATATATATATATATGTATTTTATGCATAATAGATCTTTAACAATACTTGGTAAATATTAACCAGTTAAACTAGTGCTACTATGGATAAAAATGGCTATTTGATATTTACCCTTGGACTGACCTTTTTGTAAATACAGAACTATCTTTTATTACTGTTTGAGAGAGAGAAGAGAGAGAGATAAAAGAGAAAGAGAGAGATAAAAGAGAGAGAGAAGAGAGAGATAAAAAGAGAAAGAGAAAAAGTTACCAAATGTAAAAATCAATCCAGTATTGAAATCAACTACAGAATATTATGGACGGACATATTCTGTTTTATAGAAAAGAATAATAGAAATAGATTCAATCATTACCATACATAAATTATAGGCCAATATTTAATTTTTTCTCAATAACAAAGAATTACCCCACCAAAAGATACTGAAAGAAGAGTATGACAATTTAAATAAATTATTGAGAAACCAACATGTTCACTGAATCCTAATATTGCTGTGCAAAAATCATCTCTAAATTTTAGACAGCATAAACAATATAAGTGTTCTTGTCGATCAAAAATCCTAACAGTTCAACTGATTTTCAAACACTGAAATTAGAAATTCCAGAATGAGAAATTCAAATGAGAAGAGTTGTGTTTATCCTTAATTTTGGCTAAAAATTCCACAATCTAAAATTAGAGTTGACTGACAAATACATCAATAAAGATTGATTTTTTTTTTTTTTTTTTTTTTTTTTTTTGAAAAGTAACAATCAGTAAGTAAGTAAAGCATCGGGGTGGCCTAAAGTTGGTACCAGCCAGACAGTGAGGGAGTCTATCCCCTTTGCACTAGTGCTAGACCAAGGAGATTGTTTATGGTGTCTGAGGTGGAGCGCCACACCTACCACCAGCTCCTTACTTTATCGCACAGATCCCTATGCCACTCATACACTGTTTGCGAAGGCTGGTATTGAACCTGGAACCTTGTGGTTCTTAGTCTGATGCTCTACCGACTGAGCTAAACCAGAGAAAATTTCCCTTTGCCTGCACAGTTAGTGTTCCTATTTCTTGATGGTTTAGATATTTTATAAATCAAAATTATTTTACAATTTTTGGTTGCTTGATGAAAAACAATAAATACATAGATTTTATTGATGATAATTCCATGTTTAAAAATTCTTATCACGCAAATATCAGCCAATCAATTACAATCTAATATCCAAAATACGCAAAGTAGAAAATCACTGTAGTGTAAAATTACAAGAACTGAGTAAATTAGTATTATTTGGACTATTGTCCTCATCTCTATTTTTATCTGTACAATGTTTCAGCTGATGTACCCTCCGGCCTTCTTCAGGTATTTCTTGTCGGACTCAGGAGCCTTCTTTTCAAACTCGGGAACCTTCTTGTCATAATCTAGAGCCATCATGGAATTTTAAACCCATGATGGCTCCTGATTACAACAAGAAGGTTCCCGAGTTCGAGAAAGCTCCCAAGTTTGACAAGAAATACCTGAAGAAGGCCAGAGTGCACATCAGCCAAAATGTTGTACAGATAACAATAAAGATGAGGACAATAGTCCAAATAATACTAATTATCAAGCCTCATCTAAAAAATTCAGAGAAATACTGAGTAAATGAGTTTTTCTAAATGTTAGTAAACATAAATGTACCCAATTTATAATATCAATTTCAAATAGAGAAATGGATATCAGGAAATGTCTGGATAATTGTTAAACCTCTTTGGATTTTTGATATTAACAATGTTTTGGTTGAGCCATTCATCAATCCTTATAATCTAAGAGAAAAGAAAGAAAAGAATTCTTTAGGAGAGAGAAAGAGAGATAAAGAGAGAGAGAGAGAGAGAGAGAGAGAGAGAGAGAGAGAGAAAGAGAGAGAAAGAGAGAGAAGAAGAAGAGAAGAAGAAAAGACATCTTTAGGAGAGAGAGAAAAGAAAAGATGTCTGATTTGTACAAAAATGATTACAAAAGTAATTATTTTTCTTCTCTTGATACTAGTTTTTTTTTCTTTTTAAATAAATACACACAACAAAAGACTGACAATTAGGGAACAAGAGGTACATTTTCATTTCATTGCAAAAAAAAAACTTTTTAAAGCAAAAACAGTAAAACTTACAATAAATTATTTGTTGAATAATTAATTCTTGACTTGAACAAATGGAGCTAAAATTTATTAAATTTATAAAGAAATTTAAAAATTCATCATCCCATCGCCTATTCTGCATTTGTGCACATTTCTTTTGTCACAGAGTTTTATTGTTGAATTATTTGTTTATTATAATATTCGTTTGATGCAATCAGCAATTCACAGTTTAGGCACCAGTTTGAACACCAAAAGATACAAAGATGCATTATGTTTTGGCTGACAACATTTAGGGGACAAAAAAAAAATACTTTACATAAGATAAGTAGCTACATAGGAAACAGGTAGACATTAAAGACATTAGAGATAGTGTCAGTTAGATGTTTATAAATACAATACTTGCCTATTTATTGATGACCTAGATAAGTTAAACTGATGTATAAACAAAGCAAGAATAGTTTGAAAAATGTGTGATCACATCAAGCTCAATTATCTGCTAGATGCTTGCAGGTTGCACACTTCCATCTTTGCAAAAATGCTTAATGCAAAAAATGATAAGAAGAAAAAAAAAAAGAAGTAATAAGAATACAAATGAATGAATGGCAGTCAGTCCATGAAGACAAAGTGCTTTGTTTATAGAAACAGTGTCACATTGATTGTTGCTACCAGCAGAGAGAAGCAAACTGTGTGGGAAGCTGAATGAAGAGTGGAGTGGTAGTGGTGGCAGAGAGACAGATTCAGATCTTAAGGAAGATGGTGAGAGCATGGAAGAGGAGGAAAGGAAATCAAAGATTGTAATCCTATTAGAAGTGGGGAAAAAAAGGACAAATGCCAGAGACAAGAATAGAAGACATCAACATATATATATATATATATATATATATATATATATATAATAATACAAAAGGGACAACTGAGACTTAAAGCAGTATGTTAAAGACAAAATCATGGAAAAAATCAAGAAATAGAAAAGATATGTCAAGATGGCAAATGGGAAGGGAGCAGTTAGGAATGTGAATAAAAATGACAGATTAGAAAAACAAAGACAGATTTTAGACAAAAGAAAGATAGAAGGGCAATAATAATGATTTGAAAAAGTGCGAGAGAGAAAAAAAAATACTTAAAAAGCAAATGAAAATGAGGGATAAAATAAAAAAAGAGAAAGAAGAATAACATTGATTTATTTAAAACATTTATCAATAGAAAAGGGATAATATGTAATGAGACTTGATAATTTGTATTTAGATTTTTGGGGACAGTTATCTTCAACTTTATTGTTATATACACAATGTTTTGGCTGCAGGTTCCCAAGTAGACAAGAAACACCTGAAGAAGGCCAGAAGGCACATCAGCTGAAATGTGTATATAACAATAAAGAGGAGCCCAAAAAATGTAAATACAAATGCATAACTTATTCTGGAATTTCAATTTTTTTTTTTTATAAATCACAAAAAAGATACTAAAACAACAAACAAAATAAATAAATAAGTAAATAAATAAATTAAAAAAAAAACAAAAACATGGAACCTCATGGCTACTATTTGATAGATCTCTCTCTCTCTCTCTCTCTCTCTCTCTCTCTCTCTCTCTCACCACACACACACACACAAAATGCAATTAAGTTTTTTTTCTTTCACAGATGTTATTCACCAACCAGTTTATCCTCAAATAGATCTCATATCTACGTTTATATATTGAGAAAAAAGTCAAGTTGTGTGTGTGGGTGGGTGGTGAGGATCAGAATGTATGGAGCACTTATCTCTTAACTTTGTATATTTTAGAAAATCTATTATACACATTTCCATCACTTGATATCAGATTTTACAAGCACACAAATATACTAATTCAGAAAACATTGAAATACTTCAGTCAAGTACATAATAATGACAATGAATAAAAAAGTATGTTAAGTATGTACAGAAGGGGGGTAAAAACGTCATTTGTCTTTAATGTGAGAGGCCAAACTTAACATTCAATGAATATGATTATTGAAATAACAATCATGGCCTGAGCAGTTATAACATTCACTTAGATCTGCAGCATGTGCAGCTATCACCACCTATTTTTGAATCCACTTTAATGTTAACAAACTAGAATTTGACCATTTTACTGGTGATAAAATGATCAAAGAACAATCCCCCAGAAGGGATTTTCTATCTGCTTCTCAATGAAAAAAAGAAAGAAATTACATTGGAAAAATAAACTGAACAAGAAAGCCAGCTTGAATGGAAGAAACGAAAAGAAGTTGGATAAAAGAAATTCTATGTTTTGGCATTTCAATGAGCCAAAGACAGCAGGGAAGAAATGGAAAATGCATCTGTTAAAGAGGACAGTCAAAAAATCATAGAAATAAACAGGAGTGAAAGAAAAGCATAGAATTATTATCAAAGAGAAAAACAGCAGGAGTGGTAATTGGAGAAGAACAATTTGAAAGAAACAGGTTCACTGTTTAAATAATACCACATTGCAACATCCCTCTTAACATTTATAAAATCCACAAATTACAAGAAAATCTGAAGAAGCAAAAAATAAACAAGTATTACCTATTTTGGCTTATAAAAGCAAGATTTAGATTTCAGCAATTTTACAAACCTAGCAGAGATTGTGAGTTTTTTTTTTTTAAAGACACTGAGTATTTAATTGTTATGTGGGTTACAATAGTAAAAATTACTTTTTTTTTTTCTAGTGTTGAAGTTATTAACCTTCATTTTTACTTAATTTGAATTGTTGGCTAATTAAACCTATAAAAGACGTACACGTTATAATTAAGTCATAAAAATGTCAGCTGTTTATATAACAAATTTTAAAAGATGATGATAATCAACTGTAAACTTGCATAAAGGAATAATAATAATAATAATAATCCAGTGTTAGTATGAATATTACCATACCACAGCAAAAAAGGTACATTATAGCAAGATTTTTGTTAGAGGATCTTATTTGAATTGCACCAATTTAGGGCCAGCTTGGCTCATTCGGTAGAGCGTTGTACTAGGAACCACAAGGTTCAGAGTTCAATATCAGCCCTCGCCAACTCAGCATATGAGTAGCACAGGGATCTGTGCGGTAAAGTGAGGAGCTGATGGCACTCCACCACAGATGTCAAAAACAATCTCTTGGTCTAGTGCTAGTGAAAAGGGATAGACTTCCTCATTGTCTGGCGGATACCGACTTTCAGGCCACCCCAACAACTTAGAGAATAAAGAAATTTTCAATCCAATCTTCAACATAATAAAAGTCCAAGATCCCTGCAACCATTATGATTTTTCAAGGGAGTAACTATTGAATGCTAATTAGAGAATATGTCTGACACTTGTACAATGGACAGGATGTGATACAAAGTCAATATTTAGGTAGAATTCAGCCGAGTGTGAATTCAGAGTTTTCCCTTTCTCCAGACCGGTCTGTCTTGTTTATCTATAAGGTGGACAGAGAAGAAACAGGTCTTTACCAAGGGCAATGTAAACAACCTTGCCCAGGATTTGAACTTGGCTCATCTAGTCTATTCCCTATGATGAGAACTATTACGCCTATAGAACCTTCTAATTATAGTGTATTTGGAGAAAGGTAGACAAACACGGGATGTTGTACAAAATGGATGTTTATTGTAGGTAGTGATGTCGACGTTATAACATTTCGGTCTGTTAGACCATCTTCAGGATGTTGGATAGAGTTCTTGCTTCAACGGTAAACATTTTCATACTAGAGAGTTAGGAGGTTGTGAATAGGGGAGGGGTGGTCAATTGTTGGTGTTAGCAGGGGTGTCTAAGTTGGTAGTGGAATTATAGAGTATGTATTTACCTAACTTCCTACCAGGCTAGGATGTAACACAATGTCTTTTTAATGTAGGGAGCCATGCACAAATCAAAGCTCATGTGACGGCTAGTGCAAAAAGTGCATGGTTCCCATCATCATTCCCTTTTGGGGGCCTCAGGCAATAAATCCAGCCCTGTCCCTTTTAAGATGAAGAGGCAGTTGCTGTCTGGGGGCGGGGGGGACTGAGACATGATTATTTTACTTTACTCAGAGGTCTAGAGGTCAAAGACCCTAAACAATCAGGTAATTATAGAGTATGTCTCCTTATTAATTTGCAATTGATTAAGACTAATTTTATAAATAGGATGGGACTCAACATACATATAATGACTGTCAAAGATGGCAAGTAATTAAAAAGAAAAAGAAAAGAAAAGAAAAGAAAAAAAAAGAAAGATAGTGGGAAGGAGCAAGAAGTAAATGTTTTATGTACAGGTTAGGAAAAAGCAGAAAGACATCAAAGGTTGCATCTTGGTGACATTTTTATCATAAAAACCAAAAGGCAGCCATTTCCCAGAAAAGTAAAACAATAAAATGTCAACAACAATGGCCTTAAGCCGTTTTCATGATTACTATTAACCGCACTTAATAAAATTGGATTGGTTCTCATTGACCACCTTTTACAGTGGACGAGTGAGAGAGAGACACACACACCAGGAAACATAAAACTGCTACAAGCATAAAGCATAAAAAAAAGTATCACATAAAAACTAAAATGTTATAAAAGTTGTCTTCTTTCTTTATCAAGAATTATATTCATTAATAATTATGACATTACAACTCCATGTTTAATCAGCCAACTTGTAGCAGCAAAATATACTTAAAATTAGTTAATGAAATTAATTGTTATAAAGGAAACAAAGGAACATTTGAATTCAATACAAATCATTTATTCAACTGCTTATTAATTCTAAATCTAACATTTCAATAATATTCAATTGTATTTTTTTTTCCAAATTTCAAAACATAGCTGTAGATTAAATAAGCTAATTTAGATAAGTTAAATATAAAATTAGGTGAAATAAATATAAAATATAAAATTATGTTAAATAAATTAAATATAGATTAAATAAGCTACAAAGAAAAGTAATATAGGAGGCTGAACTTGACAAGTAATTATTTAAAAGATTCTACAAAATTTTCATTCTTGTAAAGGTTTGGTTACTTTGTTTAATGGCATATCAACCTTTGTGGATTATTTGATGCTAAAGCCATCCTTCTAGAAGAACTAGCAGTACTATTTAACCCATAGTTGACGGAATGAGGTTCATACCATTCCCAAGGGTATTAGTCAGAAAGTGAACGTAATAGTGTGATTGGAGTTCAAACTCCTTTACTATAATGACACAGTCCATATACTAGCATCTACACCACAAACTCACCCCTATTCTTGTAATGAAACTTAAAATATAATCATTGAACTTTTCATAAGATTTCATATTTGTAATTTTATGTGGGCTGATAAAAATTTATTTAAAAAAAAAAAATCTAATAGTTTTGACATTTCAATAAAATTGGACCGGTCTCCAACTTCAAAAATGAAAATGTTCATTTAATATTAAGTGAGCTTATCTAGTAGGCCATAGGTTGAAAAATTACTATCATTATAGAATTATAACCTACTATAAACAGTTGTTTTATAGAGGATTTTTTTTCTCTCAAGAACAATCAGATTGGAGTAAAAATTCTTTCTAGTTTTCTTGTCCAAGATCTACCCTTCCAAATAAAACATTGATTTTTATTTACCCTTTATAAAGATATCTTCACATAGGTAACTCATGGCCAAAGGTTTCATGTAACTTGGGACTTTTTTCTGAAAATCTACTTAAAATACAATTCAACATATCAGTCATGCAACTTAGTCTCACTACAGAGTAATGAGAAATACAATAGTAGCACAAGGTATTACACAAATAAAAAGGAAAAGTATGAGAAGAAAGTGAGAGAATTTGGTGGGATGGAAAAAGTGGAAAAAGAGAAAGAATATGGAGTGATAAAGAGAAAGGAGAAGAGTGAAGTCTAAAAAAATTATAGTGAAAAGAAAAGAAAAAAAATTGAAAGAGCAAGAAAGATTAAGTGCTGATCTTTATATGTAATCTAGCAGCGGCTACCTGGCGTCGCCTGGGTAGAGGGGGATTTTTTTAAGTTAGTTAATTTTAAGTTAGTTTTGAGTTTTTTTTTTTTAAGTTAGCCCACAGATCCATTATTACTGAATCATGAGTTGAATCCTCGTGAGATGCCCCATTTAAATCCCTATGTAAAAAAATAGACCTTGCATTGATCGGCTACTCTGAAAAGAAATGTTAATGTCTACTATCTAAAATATTAACTGGAAAAAAAAAAAAAAAAAAAAAAAATCCATACTGTTATCATTTTAATTTTATTTTTTTAATTATCTTCACGAATATAAATCAAATCTGTATTATTTTTGCTCAAAAACCAAGCCCTGGTGATATTTAATGTGTATATATATTTACTTTGTCATTGATTGTTTTATTTTCAAAGTTTCCTCCAGACATACATATACACATAACTGCCCTTTATATATGTATAGATAGATAATCTTATTATTTATGACAGAAAATATACTAGTTAAAAATATTTGATTTAGAAAAGCTTAATGTGCTTATTCTTAGAGTTCTGCTTAGTAGTATTAAATGTTTTACATTTCTTTGAAGTTTAGTAACCAATGAGAGATTTAGGGGCAGGTTTATCTCAGTCAGTAGAGCATACAACTAGAAACTACATGGTTCCTGGTTCAATACCAGTCCTCACCAATTCAGTGTATGAGTAGCACAGGGATCTGTGCGGTAAAGTAAGGAGCTGATGGCAGGTGTGGCACACTGCTTCAGAGGCAAAAACAATCTCCTTGGTCTAGTACTAGCGAAAAGGGGATAAACTCCCTCACTGTCTGGCTGATACTGACTTTAGGTCACCACGATGACTTTACTTTTAATAAATAGATTATGAATGTGTGTGGGGCAAGAGCAAAACACACACACAAAAATAAATGAATAAAAAATACAAAGTTTGGTAAATAAGTTATATTAATTTGTTATAAATCCCGACCAGCATGTAAAACTGTAAGATCTCTACTTCATGTGATACAAGAACTATATTCAACAACATCTGATTGATACTTGTAGATTAAGAAAAATGTGTTGGGAGGTTATCAAAAGAAAAAGAAATCTGTTCATCCAATATATGCTTCAAATTTAATATAATTCCTTAAGTTTTTTCTTTAAATGGCATGGGCAACAAAATTTATTTCTCCATTTTTGACAACTAAGCAATAATCTTGTAATACAGAAGAATCAGCGGCTCATAATAGACAGAAATATTTTTTTTCCTATTTCTTGCAGGTTGTCAAACTTTTCTACTGGATAAGATAAGGCTACTACTGTAACCTTTGACAACAGATTAACACAAATAAACAGGAGAGAGAGAAAAAAGATTCTTACAGAATTTCAGATACATAGATTTAATAAAAGATATTTGAATGACAAATTGGACAGATTCAACAAATCAAAATAAAACTTGTCCTGAATAACCAAAACAAAATTACTGTTAAAAAAATTCAGTAGATCAATAAAATTCTAGTCTTAACTTACCTATTTAAAAAAAAAAAAAAAAACTTTTTTTTCAATTATTTAGTTTATAGATGGCTCTAGAAATTTTGCTTCTTAGAATAAATAAAATTATTTTGATATCTAAGCAGGACTGTAAAATCAAATGGGAACCCTTATGAATTTGCAAAGAAAAAGATTTTGAATTTGAAGATTCATTTAACTAATATTATGAATGCAAATTATTTTAGAAGACACACACACTGAACAAGAATATTCCAAATAACAATGATTTTTCATCATTGTACATTAAATATCTTATACATTAACTAAGAATGCTTAAATGAAATGTTTTCTATTTTCTTTTAGATAACATTTTATCAAGCAGGAATAACTCCAAGAAATTTGAAATCATTTTTCTTTCCAGCAGAAACAGGTGTAAATATATGCAATAAATATGTACGATATAAAAAATTTTTTAGATGCTCCCCTTTTTTTTTTAAGAAATAACTTTTTATAGAAAAAAATTTTCTGCAAAATATTAGAAATAATTGTCATATAATTAGCATTTGTACAAGCTACACAATGCGAAATGATCAATTTTATTCATTTTGAAAATTATATATTAAAAGGAAACAGCAATAAAGGCATATTGTAGCAAGATTTTTTTGTTTACTGCAATACAATTAAAATCCTTTAACTGAGAGAATAAAGAAATTTCACTTTCAATCTTTGTAAATCTAATCTGATAAGTAACCCCCCCCCCCCAAATAAAAAAAAAAAACTCAAAATTATTTGACTCGCCACATCTTCTATGGATACTAAATTCTCAAGAAAGGTTCTTCTGAATAAAATGTTTGTCTTTACTGTCTATTACAATTACCAAGAGATACTTTAAAAATCATACAATCTTCATTTTTTTTTTTTTTTAAAGTTTGCCTTTTCAAAAGAGCTGATTATTTACAGTATTCTGCTACTGTAGTAGTTTGGAACATCCTACATACACTTTCAGTTCTTTCTCATTTGAGGCCACTATGGCCTTTCCTTTGTGAGAGTCTTTAACTCCCCCAGTCACTTGCCATATCTTAAGGCTCCCAGTGCTGCATTTTGGAGGTCGGCCCACAGCTTACCAAGGGAGTTTGTGCAGTGAAAGCCCCTTTGTGCCCAGTTATTGTTTGACCCTATTACAGCAGATTCAAGGGATTTTTTTATGGACAACTGTAGCACATGATGAAATAAGGACCACTATAGTTACGCATCCTTGTTGATAGTGGAATGGTGTTGCATAGAGCCTTATTGAAGATTAGGGTGTTTGGCCATCAAGAAAGAGCAATAAAATAATTAATATTTTACAAGTTGAACCAATATATTTAGTTTAAAATTTGATACAATGTAAAAAAATACAGTTAAACAATAAATAAAAGCAAAGTGTCTTAAATTAAATGATGCATTTAAGGCTTATACCATAATAAATAGATTTTCAAAAGATGTGCTAACAGAAAGCCTTTTTTAAAGTAAGAGTCTAGCCTAGTCCAAAAGCAAACCAGAGTGACAAATAAAAATTATATATATATAAGTTTTGTCAAAATGACCATATATTGTCAGTCTGCCAAGAATGAAAAAGCCAGTTAACAAAACACTGCCAAACGACCCAACAAAACAGACACGGTTAACACTGTCACCCCCAGAATAAGAATCTTTCCAACACATAAAAATAGCTTTAATGGTTCATCCTATAGTGGTCATATTGAGTCAAATAAGTCCCTTGTGTCATTAGTAACTATAGCAACTGATAGACAACTGAAAAACTATTTTCTACATTTCAAATCAGTAATACCCATTAACAAACTTTCCTCACAGAAAGATAATTGATTTCTAATTCTTTTTTTTTTTTTTTTTTTTTTTTTATCAGTCAGTCACAGACTTGCAAAATCTGCAACACTAATGTGCAATTAAACTTATTGAGTTTATATGATTGAGTAGATACTTTAACTTTCTCCTCTTTACTTTTACCAAATGATTATATCTGCAATTTTCTTATTGATGCTACTAAAGATAATAATGCCAAACAAATTCTTCTTTACTTAATGAATAGAAAGTTTGAAACTAAAACTGCAAGTGAACAAAGCATAAGTTCTTGTTACACCAACATCAACCTCAACATATAAATTAGATAATTTAGCAGACATTTCAATCTAAAAGACAACAATGAAGCATTGTTTGTGATTATTCTTTCAAGAAATTTGCAGACAAAAACAAATGGAAGGTTGGGTTGGGTCAGCTGAATGTTTTAAAGAAAAGCGATTAGAAAAGAAAAGAAAAAATGGTACAATGTGTTTTTATTACTTTAAAAGTGACAGCATTGGAACATGGCAGACTTGGTGGAAACTTATAAAAAAATTTTCCTATTCTGAATAGGAAGATTCATGGAACTGATTCTGTAGAACTGTAAATTTTGCTTTGTTTAGAAACCTTTTTGTAAAGATAAAAACCTGATAAAGGAAAATATTAAACCATTATGATACATACATAATAAAACACTTTTTTTTTTGTTTTTGTTTCTTTTAACCTGCTTTACTATGTTAATTTTGCACTTCGTGTGAGAGTATCAATCATTTTTCATATTTTGAAGAAAATTGAATATTTGTCATTGGTATTTAAAACATTAAAAGCAATATTAAAACTTAATAGCCACTGCTTATGGTAGAGGGGTTATATATATATATATATATATATATGTTAGGGTAGTGTGAACATGTCCTTGGTGGCACTTGGTTACTGACAGTTTCTCGTCTATGTGATTATTCAAACCAAGTGCTTGGTTAAATAAATGCTCTATCCAAGATATTGAGTACTATTTACTACTAAATATAGCACTATAATATATATATATATATATATATATATATATATATATATATGTATGTCATCCACAGACACCATGTTTTGTCATTGCACATCTCTTCAGTGTGTCTAGACACAGCAACTACCTCCGACTAGGAGCGAAACCCAACTGACTTTTCATCAGCCTAATTCGTTAACCTCTCAGCCATTTGACAGGAGAGGTGTTTAAACTCTTAAATACATACATTTGTTTATATATTTTTACGATCATCAGAGAGATCCAGTCTGTAAACAACAGACGATCATATATATATATATATATAGCACAATATGGTAAATCTAGAGATTTTAGTGCCAAATCTGTATCTCTGTATATGTAACATGCTAACTAAACAAAAAGAAAGCCAGTTAAAAGAAAAAAGTGCCACTAGAAGTCAGTCTAGTATTTTCAATATTTGTAGTTGCCATAAAGCATAAATGCCAACTATTTGATTTTCTGTAGAGAAAGAACGGCTTGATTTTTTTCTTTTTCTCTTCACATCAATCATCAAGACATATCGTTCCAGGTATTCCGTCTTGATAAATGTGTTATTTTGGGGGGGATTTCTGTAAAAACTACACAGCAGAGAGGAATGTAATTGTATTATCTGTATCATTAGAAAGAAAAATATACATACCAAATAGATATTGTAAAAACTGAAGATTGTATGTTTCATTTTAAAATCTTTGTTTCCACTTGTTATTGATAAAGTAATATGTAATTTCCTGAATGTTTATGCGCTCTTGAAGTGTAATTGGGTGTTGATCCTATTCATTATTTATAAATTCATATGTAAGAAAGATAGAAACTTTCTGCATACTTTCTTATTAATAATAGAATAAGAGACAAAAAAGTAGTTACATTAAATATGAAATTATCTGAGGGGGAAAAAAAAAAGACTGATGATATTTGGAACATTATTGAAAGCTGGAGCAACAGAAGGAAAAGAAAATTGGGACAGACATACACAAACAGAGAGGAGCAATGGAGACAAGAAAAAGAGAAGAGTGAGAGGGCGAAGGAAAGAGAGAGAGAGAGGGCGAAGGAAAGAGAGATAGAGAGGGCGAAGGAAAGAGAGATAGAGAGCGAAGGAAGAGAGATAGAGAGGCGAAGGAAAGAGAGAGAGAGAGGGCGAAGGAAAGAGAGATAGAGAGGGCGATAGAGAGGGCGAAGGAAAGAGAGATAGAGAGGGCGAAGGAAAGAGAGATGAGAGGGCGAAGGAAAGAGAGATAGAGAGGCGAAGGAAAGAGAGATAGAGAGGGCGAAGGAAAGAGAGATAGAGAGGGCGAAGGAAAGAGAGATAGAGAGGGCGAAGGAAAGAGAGATAGAGAGGGCGAAGGAAAGAGAGATAGAGAGGCGAAGGAAAGAGAGAGAGAGAGTTCTGAGTGCGTGGTTGCAGAAGGCTTCAAACATGAATAGAAGGTATTATTTACTAGATGATAATGAAGTGTTAATTAAAAGATATTGTGGTTCTTTCTAGCCTAGTCATGTCAAGAGTTATTTTAGTCTTTAATGACAGAGTATTTTGACCGAATCCATAAAGCATTCAAAAACAATTGATTTCAGCAAGAACCAATCACTAGTAATATCAGTTAATGTTGAATATAAAATAGGCTGATGATTGTAACAGATTTTAAAACCAGTGTGCAAACATGTCAGACATCTGGCTTCTTATGGAATTCCTTGTTTAACAAGGAATTTTTTTTCCTTCTTCTGCAGCTATAAGAGAAATTTTGGAAGAAATCAATCTCATAAAATTTGATTTTTAGTGAAAACAGAAAAAACAAAACAAAAAGAAAAGTGTTGATTTTTACAATAAACAGAAGAAGAAAAAAAAACAACCCTCAATATTAGAAACCTTACAACCAAGCTAATTGGGCCTAGCTAGTTTGTGTGCAAGTGGTTTTTCATCATACATTATTATCACATACACAATATGTCTTGGTCAACACAGGTAATCAAGAAATTGAAATCAGTTATTTTACCATTTTATAGCAGTTTTACAGAAGAGAAAATATAGGAAGAGAAAATATAGGAAGAGAAAATCTTTATCATACGGTTTTTAAAATATGGCATATTTAAACTGTTTGACAATGTTTTTATGCTATAAATAAATAGGAAAACCAAATATGAAAGCAAATTCTAATTAAAAAAAAAAAATTAAAAAAATATCACAAATGAGAGCATTAGTGTTTCAAATGTTTGCTGTCACATGATCAAAATAAATACAGCCCATGCTACAAATGGCACTATCCTGCACTAATATCAACAGGGATTAGAATACGCTGCAAGAATCTCCTGCAGTTGGGTCAAGACCCCCCCCCCCCAAAAAAAAAGGTGTGTCCTGGGTATGACACAAAATTACATCTGATATGAACCCCCTGTTCTAGAGACTTAGGAGTGTGGAATACCCCTTCATTACCACCATTACTCCCAGGTCCACTCTGACCTTTGGTTTGTTTTGTTGTACACCATATCAAACTCAGTTGGTCATTTAATGCCGACAAAGTTTTGAAAGGAATTCATTCTTAATGGATACTGAATTTTTTTTTAAACACATTTTTCTATTTAACCCATAGATGGGACCTTAACAGGTACTACCACTCTGGGTCTGAGTGGACTCTGGAGCAATGGTAATAAAGGGGCGCTCCACATTTCCCAGACGTCCAAAATTGGAACCTCACCATCAGTTAGAGTTTAATGTCATACCCAGGACATGAAGACCCTCAGTTACTGCCTACTAGCACCCATATGATAAAATGGATTGAGGGGTTACAATAAGGGTAATAGGGCTACTCTGACCTGGAGTGGTAGTTCCTATTAGGGTCCCATCTACAAGTCAAATAAATCTGTTTAAAAATCTATATTTGATAGGGCCTTGTGAAAAAATACAAAAAAAAAAAAAAACTAAAGAATAATTACACTAAAAAAAAAAAAAAAAAAAGAAGTAAATATGAGCATACAATGAAAATGAATATGATTCTCTAACCTGTAGGCATAGAATAACCCTAGACAGGTTGAAAAGCTATTAAAAACCAATCAATCAAATGACACTATCAAAAACTGATTTTTCTCCTAATCTATTTCATTCTAATCTACAATATGGAAAAACAAAAATCTTATAAAGCCCCTACAAATCCAGTTTTAATATCTTAAAACAAACTTTAGATGCCTTTTCTTTGAATTTTTGAGATGAGGTTTGATAATTTGCATTATTCAGACTATTGTCCTCATCTTTATTGTTATCTGTACAATGTTTCGCCTGATGAGCCCTCCGGCCTTCTTCAGGTATTTCTTGTTGGACTCGTGAGCCTTCTCGAACTTAATACTTGTACCGAGCTATGGTTAGTGGAATGAGAACAAGATAACCCTGTGGATTGAATAAAGGGTTGGGTTCAAAGTTCTGTGATAGTTCCTGATTACGACAAGAAGGTTCCAGAGTTCGAAAAGAAATACCTGAAGAAAGCCATAGGGAACATCAGCCGAAATGTTGTACAGATAACAATTTAGATGCTTTGTTCAACAGCTTCTAAAAAAAGGTGTATTCAGAGTTTCAAAAAGCACAAAATACATTTAAAAAGAAAAGTGACTGTTAAAAATCAATTTTGTAAAAAATAGTAAAAGAAAACATCAATACATATATAAAATAGAGAAAGAGAATACAAGCACTTGCTTGTAAGCAAGTGTGACATTGTTAATTGTCACAGAATAAATAAGAATAAAAGACAAGTATTGATGAGGTAAGATGGATAAGAGCCAATTTTGGATGAAAGTTTTCCGAGAAAAAAATAAAAAATAAAAACCTTTTATTTTTGTGTTATTTTCTATGGTAAACTTAGTTCACATTTCAAAACAAAAGAACAAAATGATACAAAGCAAAATTTCAAGATAAAAATCATCCAGCAAAGTATGAAAGAAATTAGCAAATGAAAAATACTCCAATGAAAACTGACTCCGGTTTTTGCAGACAGCATCAAGTGTAATAAAATTTTCCATCATCCACTTTCAAAAAAAAAAAATATCTAAAAGAATGAACAGGATAGCAGCTCTAAGTTTTACAATCTTTCTAATGTTTAAATGATAAGCTAAAGTCATATGACGGAAGAGAAAAAAAAGAAAAAAAAAGTTTCATACTTTGTAAAATAAGCTAGTAAAAAAAAGAAAAGAAAAAAAAGTTAAGTACAAAATTGATCTCTCCCACATTTTATAACACTAAACTAAAGTATCCGAGTCAGATATTGGTATTCAGGAGAATATTAATATTTAGTAAAGATCTTTGTATTATCTTTCACATCTTCGCTAATGCAATAAGCTGTTTGAAATACACAATCATCTACAATTGAATATACAGATAAAATCAGCTTTACTTGTAGTAGTAAGTCTCAAATATGACTTACACCTCAAGAAGGTTTGGTTCGGTTTCTTTGTTTAATGGCATACCAACATTTGTGGGTTATTTAATTCCTTTTAATATTTCCTTTTAGAAGAACAGTAGTGGTACTATTTAACCCTTGCTGGGAGATACTTTCAAGGGATCTGCAATGACATTTACATTTTGTGCATATAAATATATATATATTGATAATGAAATTTGCTATGTTCATAAATAAAGAGTGCTCAGTATCAGTGATAGAGCATATATTATATATATATATATATGTTAAGATAGCATAGACAGTGCCAACAGTACTTGTAACTGTTAGTTTCATGCCTATGTGAACTTCTGTTCTCTCTAGGTCTGTGGATCACATAGATGAGAAACTGACTGTTACACACACACACATATATATATATATATATATATATATATATATATATATATAATATATATATATATATATATATATATATATATATATATATATATATACATACACACACACACACACATATACATACTCACATAGTGCATGTAAAAAAATGATGGGATTATTTAATTAGCAAAAGCATCTGATATTTGTGATTCTCATTGAATGAAAGAAAAGTACAGATAAAAATCAGAAGTTGTTTTTGAAAGATTTCTAATTTGGAATCCTTGGATTACTTATCAAAATTAAGATATTTTGGTGGTTCTTTCTTATTAAGCAGTGATATTTTAATACTATATATTTGTAATAATCATTACTGAATTTACCATCAGATGTTCCGATGAAAAATGACTGACATTACAAAGCTGGCAAACAATATCCAATGGTCCACGTGAGTGAGACAATAGATTTTCTTCTGAAAAAAGTATTGTTGTTAACCATTATCTTTAACAACTGCATTTCTTTGTATTTTGAATAATAGCCGTGTGTTCTTTTCTTTTGTATTCTCTGAATATAATTTTCCTCATTTTCGACTTCAATAGAGACATTATAATGACCTCCTGCAACTAACCTCATGTTAGCTTCCTCTATGCTTTCATATTACATTGAGATGAAAGTACTCTTTACTTGGAGTCTTGTTGTAGTTTCTTGTCTTGCAGTTCTGTCCAATTATGTCTGGCATTGACAAGTTCTTGTGTTAACTGTCGTCTTTCTACTCTTTGAAGATGAACAGTCTTTCTGCATCTGTTTCGTTCTATTTCTCTGTTATCTATTCAAAAAGTCTGATTACACCTTGTCTCAGGCTCTTTGCTTGGCCTTTCTTTTCCTCGTCAATCAACACTTGCTTTTCATTCAAATCGTTCATGCTCACTAATTTGGCCAACATTATAATTAACATGTCAATATACCAATTTAAAAAAAGTTACTAATGCAACCATCAGTATTCCGTGTAAAATGTAATTTTCAAAAAAATTTTAAATAGAAAAATGTATCTGGTTTCATTCATTTTTTTTTTTTTCATCCAATAGTGTATTTACCAGAAAACACAAATTCTTGCTTTATATTCAACATAGACGGTAGTACGTGTTTAGTACCTCCTTTCAGTTTGTATCAAAGAATTACATTCTGGTGAACAGACAAACAACTAGTGACACCACATCATTTCATTAGACATACATATATAAATCTAATATATAATATACAGTGATGCTTATAGCTTTTTAATTTAGTCCATCCTGGGACACTGTATTTTGATTTGATGATTCCCAGCGAAATTTGAGGGTCCAGCCAAAGTTTTAATAAATTTATAGTTTATCTATAAACAACTAAAGCCGTTTAACCCTAATTTGTACTCATACAATATAATTCGTTCAAGAAAATATTGAAAATGTATTTACAGTAGCTTGAAATGTGGGGAAAGAAAAAAAAAAAACATGGATGTGGGATACAATTTACTGCGTCCTTTAGATTTTTATTGATAATAAATAGATATAAATTAGTTTGTGTGAGATAGTTAATTACATGGATGAAATAATATAGTTCTAGGAAATATTGGCCCACTAACTCACTACGAGATAGTGAAACCATACACTATTCTATAGTATATATATATTACATATATATATAGTATATAATATATATATATCATATATATAATATAGTATATAATATATATATATAGACAGTGTCTGCTTTGCTTAACATAGAAACTACTCTGCATTCTTTATTATATCCAAGAAGTAGCCCAGATACCTTTCCAAAAAGATGTCTTGAATAAAATGGTATCAAAATTACTTAAGTACTGACAAAGGTTTCAGACTTTTTTTTTTAGAGCTTTACACATGAAGTGGAGATATTGACAAGATCGATTTCCTGAAATGACCATATGAAATTTTAAAAACATATCCATAATTCACTAGTTTGGACCCGCTGATATACCAGGGTGTGATAATTTAACTATTACAACTATATAAGAGCTTATTGTGATATAGTTCAATATATAAAAAATAATCTGATTTAACAATCCCTCTGTTCTCTCCCCCCTCTCTTAACTTATATTTTCTTTCTGAGTGAGCATGTTTTTTTCCTTCCCAGGGTGCAGGACGCGCACTATAGCATCTCTTAGAAGTATATTATTTTTGGATAATTCATTATTCCATAGTTCCAGTCTCATTTTTTTTTTTTTTTTTTTTTTTTTTTTTTAAACAGGGCAGCTGTGTATGCAGTGGCAGACATTTTCAAAAACTGACAAAAACAAATGCTATCAGCAATAGAAGTATTAGAAATTGCAATACTTAGATCCACTATCTGCTGTCCGAACTACCGCCATATGTCCAACATAGCCTCCTCTGGAGAGATTCAGAGTAAAATATCAGAAGCACCAGGAATTCTTGGCCAAGAACCTCCCCTATCCTACCCTTTGTTTTTTTCTATTTTTTTATGTCCTTTCGTTTTTTCTTCTCTACACAAACTTATTTGGAATTAACCAGCTGGAGACAATCATACAACATTTTATCTAAGACTTCAGATGGATTAGTAAAAGAAAACATATAGCCAATGGGAAAATTACTACAGTCTTTTGTAAGTTTGTGTTTATCTGGAGTCAATGAACATCTTTTCCTACTTTTTCATCATCACAAATCACCTCACTCTCCCCCACCTGTATCTGTTCTTTTTCACCTTTCTATCATTTCTCTCCTTTTCTCTCTTTTTTTTTTAAATTTTTTATTTATTATCTATTTTTTTTTTTTTTTTTTTTTTCATTCGCTTTACGCTATCTATCTTTCCAGTTTTCTTTGAAATCCCTTCTACATTTGTAAATTCCTCTTGACTCTCCCAATGGCTTTTTACTATCTTGTCTTCTTTTCTTCATGTAATATCTGATTCAACTAGCATTTTCTTAGTCCACCCTGAATGTTTTTTTACTTCCTGTTTTTTCTAATATATACCAATCATATTACAAATCACCGAACTAAATATAGAGGAAAAAATTCTACCAATTATCAAAATATATATGATGGATAGTTATATCTCTTCCTCTATTCCTCTATATCTTTCTACTGTCAATTTGGGTGTATGCGGTCACCAGACTCCCCATTTGATATAACCACACTTGATACATTTTTTTTAATTTTTTATGTAAATTCTTGCAACAGTAACAAAGATTCACATTTCAGTTTAAAGTTCCCTTTGGGGCTATAATCACTGCTAGATTCCATCCATCTACGACATTCCTCCCACATTTTTTTGTACTTCTTCCCTCAGTTCAGGCAACAGTGCCTGTGTTTGAAGCCCTCATGTTGATCAATTAACATTTGAATGTTTTCATTCTCAAGTGGATCCATTGCTTTCTTCTATCAAGTACAAAAAGCTTTTCTCTGTCAGAATTCCCAAGTTATTAAAGAAAAGAAAAGAAATATACTACACGAACTTTATACTGATCAACATTATTGATGTTACTACTACTACTACTAAAAGGAAAAGGTAGTAATGTTTAGAGTGTTCTTATAAATTAAAATATAATTGGAAATGCTAGGACAAAATAAATGTGCACATTATTATATATACACACAGAGAAAGAGGTATATGGAGTACATTTGAGTAGCGCATAAGAAAAGGAAAAATAGCATGTTGGCATTTAACCTTTATCTTAAGATCCATGTTCCTGGAACCATTCTGAGAAGTATTCTTGCCAATCTGATAAGGATTTCAAAATTATAACGAGTTTCTACCAATATAGGAAGAAAGAGACTAGGGAGTCTGACACAACAGAACAAACATTAATTTTTTGCTTCTTCTAGTCATATTAATTAACACTAATTCTAATACAACCCAGAAAAAAAAACAAAACAAAAAAAAAAACTAAAGATATTTTAGGATTGAAACTAGAATTTAATCTTTTGTAACTAATGTGCATTTGGAAAGGCGTCGTTGCTTCAACTGATGCTAAGAATTTGCAAAAATGTTAATATTGGCAGTACACTATAAAAGAAAAGAGGTTTTAAAATAATGGTTTAAGTCAGTATTTCCATTAAATAAAAAGAAAAGATATAAAAAAAAAAATCAATTTCAAGATCATTTGCTTTCATTAGATAACAGTTAATCTCTACAGTGAAAAACTGTCTAAACTATTGATAAGGCAACAACTTTATCTGCTAAGAAAACTTAGAAGATCATGGTGATAATACTATTTAGTTCAGTTTAGCTCAGTTGGTAGAGCATCCAAGTAGAAACACAAGTTCCGAGTGTGGATAACCTTACCAACTCAACACATGTATTGCACAGCTTAGATCTATGGGTAAAGTGGGAAGCTGATGAAGGTTGGAGCTCCACCGTTAGACATAAAACCAATCTTCTCTGGTTTATGGGCAATAATTACCTATGCACCAGGTTCAAATGGCAGCAGTGCTAGATTGATAATACAACCGCAAATTCTGTCATGCATCTCAAATATTGAATAGGCTTCCAGTTTGATGCTGAGCTTTTTTATTTAGTCGCGTCCAGGTGCAATATTTGCTATTGAAGGGTCCCAGGAAATTCATCGGTCCCAACTAAGCCATCTAACTCCTTCTTGTAACCTATCCTATGTAATTCATTCTAAGAAACTATAGAAATGTATTTACATTATGCTTGAAATGTGAGTGAACGAAAAAAACCTGCGGATGCATGGATGTGATTTTACTGGTCTTTTTAGATTTATGTATCAGGGATGCAGGCCGCGTCAGCAACGTCAGCATCTTTGAGCTCTGTCACTAATTTCTCTTGAACATGTTTTGATATATTTGTTTAATCAATTCTACCCAACTATCAGATTACATAAGAATTCAGTTGCTTTAAGTTTGAGTTGTAATTTTTAAATCTTAAATTGAATAAATAAAATGAACAATTCTTATTGCAAGCTTAAGGGAAACATGGTAAGATAAATTATGATAAGTTTAGTATTGGTTCTTGTTTAATAGCATTTTCAACTTTGGGGTTTCTACGCCAACAGCAATTCTTGTAGGGTACATTTAATCATAGGCTGGGGGAATGGGGGGTTCATACATGTTCCCAATGGGTAAGAGTCCTAAAGTGAACATCTCGCATAGTTTGAACTTGCTTACTACAATGTTCACAGTCTAGCACTTTAGCCACTATGCCACGGGGGATTTCCACTTCCATGTACATTTAGTGAAGAAGAAAAAATGTAAAGAGAAGTCATGCAGATAAATCTATGAAATTTATTTGCACTCTAATTGAGCCAAACTTCGAGTTTAACATGTATATCAGTGACTGAAGCAGTCAAGCGATGGAAGGTATATGTTGCGCATTGCTTCATTCCATGTTGAAAAGCCATACAATATAATATAAATATGCAATATAATCTAAATCAAGAACTTATGCTTTTAAGACGTTTGAACGAGACCATAACACTAAAAGCAACCCAGCCAAAATTTCTTGGAATCATCTTGATTACGTAGTGTGATCAACTGTACCTTCACTACACAAAAAAAAATGTTTTGGTTGCTTCTTTAGATTGTTATTGGTCAGTTTCAAATCTTAAAGCATAAGTTCTTGATTTCTAGACTATATTGCATATGTATATATATTGTATGCTTTCAACTCGGCATGGAATGAAGGCAATGCGCAACATATACCTTCCATCGCTTGAACTGCTTCCCAGTCACATTGTTTACATGTTGTAAAACTAGAAGTTTTGGTCAATTTAAGTCAAATTTTCAAATTCATAATTTATCTGCAGACTTCTTTCTTTCTTTCTTCACTAAATTGTTACATTGGGGAAGTGGAAAGTCCCCCCGTGCATAGTGGCTAAAGTGCTGACTGTGACATGTAGTAGCAAGTTCAAACATATGCTATTATGTTCCACTTTAGACTCTACCCGGAAAGATTGAACCCCTCATCCCCCAGCTATGGATTAAATAACCCCTACAAGAAGCTGTGGCGTTAGATAACCCACAAAAGGTTGAATATGCATTTTAAACAAAGAACCAACTAAACTTATACATAGATTTATTCTTACCATGGTCCCTTAGCTTTCATAAGAATTGTATTATTTATTTCAATTAGATTTAAAAATTACAAAACTCAAATTTAAAGGCAACTGATTTGTATGTATCTGATATGTTGGGTAGAATTGATTAAACAAATATATCAAAACATTTGCTTCAGAGAATAGTGACAGAAGCCTCAAAGATGCGGATTGCTACGCGTTCCTGCATCCCTGATACATAAAAATCTAATAAAAGGACACAGTAATCACATCCATGCATCCCAGCGTTGTTTTCTTCACTCACCATTTCAATAACTTGTAAATACATTTCTATAGTTTCATAGAAATGAATTACATAGATGGTTATCAAGGGAGAGTGAGATGGCTTTAGTGGGACCGATGAATTTTCCTGGGACTCCTTCAAAGCAAAATATGTGCATCCTGACTTAGGACGCACCTAAATTAAAAAAAGCTATCAGCATCACTGGAGCCTATCAATATTGAGATGATGACAGAATGCCGGTTGTTGATATTGAGCAGCTGTCTGCCATTTGAACCTGGTTGCCATAGGTAAATTATTCCATAGACCAGAGAGATTGTTTTTTTATGTTCTAAAGAGTGGAGTCCAACCTATCATCAGTTCCCACTTTACCACATAGATCTAAGCTTTGCTAATCATGTGTGAGTGGTAAGTTCAAACTCGGAACTTTGGTTTCTACTTGGATGCCCTATAACTGAGCTAAACTGGACTATAATAGTATTATTCCACCATGATCTTCTAAAGTTTTCTTAGCAAGATAAAGTCTGTCTTATCAATAGTTTTTAACGTTTTTCACTGTTAGAGATTACTGTTACTTAATGAACATAGCAATGATCTTTGAAATAGATTTTTTTTTAATATTCTTTTTCTTTTTATGTTAATGGAAATATGACTTAAAACATTTATTTTAAAAGTCTTTTTTAAGTGTTACATTGATATTAAACCATTTTTGCAATTCTTTAGCATCAGTTGAAGACAACAGGACGCCTTCCAAATGGCAATTAGTTACCAAAAGATTTAAATTCTAGTTTCAATCCTAAACTAATCTTTAGTTTTTTTTTTGTTTGGTTTTTCTGTTGTATAGAATTAGTGTTTAATAATCATGATAGAAGAAGAAAAAATTAATGTTGTTCTGTTGGTCCAGACTCGCTAGTCTCTTTCTTCCTATATGTGAAGAACTCGTATAATTTGAAATCCTTTCAGTGGCAAAGAAATAATCTTCTCAGAATGGTTCCAGAACATGGACTCTTAGAGGAAGGTTAATTGCCAACATTATTTTCCTGTTTCTTATCTGCTACTAATGTACTCAGATACTCTCTTTTCTGGTGTATATTATAATGTGCACATTTATTTTGTCCTAGCATTTCCGATATATTTTAATATAAGAACACTCTAATCATTACTCCTTTTCCTTTTGTAGTAGTAGCTAGTACAAAATAATGTTGATATATTAATTCTGTGTATTTTCTTTTCTTTTCTTTAATATTTCTCTTGGATTTGACAGAGAAAAGCTTTTTGATTACTTGATAAGAGAAAGATGATTCCACGTTGCGAGAATGAAACATTTCAAACTGTTATTGATTCAAATGAGGGCTTCACAACTGGCACTGTGCCTGAAGCTGAGGGGCTTAATGATAGTACAAAAAAAAATGTGGGCAGGAATTGTCGGTTATAGATGGATGTAATCAGCAGTGATTAAGCCCCAAGTGAGAAACTTTAAAGTGAAATTGTGATCTTGTACTGGTTTGCAAGGATTACGATTAAAAAAATTAAAAAATTTGCTATCAGGTGGTTTATATCAATGGGAGCTGGTGACCCATACACCCAATTGACAGGTAAGAAAGATATAGATGATAGAGGAAGAGAGTATAACATTATTCCATTTCTATATATTGTTGATATTGGATTGATTTAGCCTTCCTCTATATTTGTTCAGGTGATTTGTATACTGGATTGTTTTATATATACGCAAAAAAACGAGAGTAAAAAAAAATACTCAGGGTGGGATAAAAGAAAATGCTAGGTTGAATAAGATATTACATGAAGAAAGAAGAGCAAAGATAGAAAAAGAATGGCGAAGTCAAGAATGACCTTACAAATTGTAGAAGGGGTTTCAAAGAAACTGGAAAAATAAAGAATAGCGTAAAGAAGAATGAAAAAAAAAAAAAAAAAAAAAATAGATGAAAATAAAAAAATTTAAAAGAGAGAACAAGGAAGAAGATATAGGAAAGGTGAGAAATAGAACAGATACAGGGTGGAGAAGTGAGGTGATTGTGATGAATGGAAAGTAGGAAAAGATGTTCATTGACTCCAGATAAAACACCAAACTTAT
>CM042150.1:54631028-54678394 GCA_023376005.1 Doryteuthis pealeii
TAAAGAATATTTAAAGTTGACTTTCCAAAAAAAAATGTTTAAGTTTTCCCAATGTTTTGTTTCAACCACTTTTGAGTAATTCTATCTATTGTTTTAGTATATGTTTACACCTTTCTTAGTCTAATTATTTTCTTTCTTTTATTTACTTAAAACAGTATAAAAGCAATTTGTGACACTATCTAATGGCTCGGTTTTTTCTTATGTGTTCTGCTTAGATTTTAATCTTAAAATGAATTGGAGGATTCTCACTGCCTTTCTTGTTTTTTTTTCTATGCAAGAAAAAAAAGATAATGTTCTTAGCCTTTTTGTAGAATGACTATATATTTTGATTACGTGTCTCCTGTGTACTGTGAGAAGCTTACAGTGTTTTCTTGTAGAACTGTTGTTCAGTTGATATTACGTATCTCTAGCTTATTCATATACACTCATAAATTTAAAGTTGATTAAGCTTTTATCTGCATCTCTAATTGATTAAATTCTTTGTTCTCAATATTCAAATGTGTCTCATTTGAATCCTTAATTAAAGTGTACTTTGCCTGGACTTGATTGTTAATTTGAATTTTTTTTGTTATTTTTATTTTTCTTCAGTGGTTTGAGTTTGATCCAATTTGCATTTTAATCATTTTCAATGCTGAGTGTGTCATGTGTGTCTTGGAAGAGAAATCGCTCCATCATAGATTCTATTTCAATGTAGCATGAATATCTTCAAAACTGGTACACGCATTCATCAAAAGAAGTACTTAGAGTGTCCAGCAACAGATTTTTCATTCTTTAAAACTATAGCATTTGGCATGGACACTCTCTCACTTGATGCGGATTTTGCAGGAATCCGTGGTGAATTCTTTTTCCATGAATTTCTATAGCTAATAAGAGTGGTGATAGACACCTCATATTTTCACATGTATCATCAAAACTAAAGAAAATCTTGTTTGAAAATGTAAATTATATTTATACATTTTTATAACTTTGACTGTGTTTCTGTAATCTATATGGGATATTTTTTCCAAAATGTTACTAGAGTTAGTTCAAAACAGTTTGCATATTCTCTGGTTAATATAAAGGCTAACCAATCTAGCAGTTGGGTGCTTTTATTCAAGATCGTGAAGGTCGACTGAATACACTGGACTGAGATGCCGAGCTTGCCATGAATACACTCCCAAAGTGCTACTCACTAGATTTGCGTTAGTGGCTTGGAGCGAAGGCTTCGAATCCAGTTTGTTTAGCCTACCTGACCTGAGTTCAAGTGTCAATTATTCTAGCAACCCGAGCCAAATTTCTTGAAACATTCTGATTACTGTAGTGTGATAATGTAACCTTCACTATCACAAAAAAAAATGTGGTTGCTCTTTAGTGCTTATGTCTAGTTCAAACTCTTAAAGCATAAGTTCTTGATTTAGACTATTATTGATATTATATTATATTGTATGGCTTTTCAACTCTGGGCATGGAATGAAATCAATGCGCAACATATACCTTCCATCGCTTGAACTGCTTCAGTCACTATGATATACATGTTGTAAACTAGAAGTTTTGGCTCAATTTAAGTGCAAAATTCCAAATTTCATAGAATTTATCTGCAACTTCTTTTACTTTTTCTTCTTCACTAAATTGTACCATGGAAGGTGGAAAGTCCCCGTGGCATTAGTGGTAAAGTGCTAGACTGTGACATTGTTAGTAAGCAAGTTCAAACTATGCTATTATGTTCACTTTGGACTCTTACCTTGGGAAATGTATGAACCCCTCATCCCCCAGCTATGGTTAAATAGTACGCCTAACAAGAATTCTGGTTGGCGTTACATAACCCACAAAGTTGATATGCCTATTAAACAAAGAACCAAAAACAAACTATACATAATTTATCTTACCATGTTACCCATTAGCTTTTTAATAAGAATTGTTCATTTATTTATTTCATTTAAGATTTAAAAATTACAAACTCAAATTTAAAGCAACTGAATTTTAGTAATCTGATTATTGTTGGTAGAATTGATTAAACAAATATATCAAAACATTTGTTCAGAGAATTAATGACATAGTGCAGAGCCTCGAAATGCTGATTGCGTACGCGTCCTGCATCCTTGACGCATTAAAGATCTAAAAGACGCAGTAAAATACATCCATACATCCTTTTTTTTCTTCCTCACAATTCAGAACTGTAAATACAGTTCTATAGTTTCTTAGAAATGAATTACATAGGATTAGCGTTACAAGGTAGGAGTTATCGGCTTTAGTGACCCTAAATTTTCTGGGGACTTATTCAAAGCTAATATGTGCGTCCTGGGACTCATTCAAAGCTAATATGTGCATCCTGGGGACTCCTTCAAGCAAATAGTGCGTCCTGGGGGGACTCCTTCAAAGCAAAATTGTCGTCCTGGGCGACTCATTCATAAGCAAATATTGCGTCCCTGGGGGACTCATTCAAAGCAAATATGTGCGTCCTGGACGCACTAATAAAAAAGCTATCAGCATCACTGGAGCCTATGTCAATATTTGAGGTGAGACAGATTCTGCCGGTTGTATTATATTAGCACTGTCGCATTTTGAACTGGTATGCATAGGTAATTATTGCATGGACCAGGGAGATAGGTTTGGTGGCTCCCCTTAGACACAAAACAATCATCAGCTCCCCACTTTACCACATAGATCTAAGCTGTGCTAATGATGTGTTGAGCATGTTAAGGTATCAAACTTCGGAAACTTGTGGTTTCTACTTGGATGCTCTCCAACTGAGCTTAATGAACTATAATAGTATATCACCCATGATCTTCTAAAGTTTTCTTAGCCAAGATAAAGTATGTGCCTTGATCAATAGTTTTTAGACAGTTTTCACTGTAGAGATTTACTGTTATCTAATGAAAATAGCAAATGATCTTGAAATAGATTTTTTTTTCATATCTTTTTCTTTTTATTTAAATTGGAATACTGACTTTAAAACGTTTATTTTAAAATCTTTTTTATAGTGTACATTTGCATATTAACCATTTTTGCAAATTCTTTGCATCAGTTTGAAACAACAGACGCCTTTCCAAATGCTACATTAGTTACAAAAGATTAAAATTCTAGTTTCAATCTAAAATAATCTTTAGTTTTTTTTTTTTCTGGTTGTATTAGATTTAGTGTTTAATTAATATGACTCAGAAGAAGAAAAAAATTAATTTTGTTCTGTTGTGTCAGGACTTCTAGTCTCTTTCTTCCTTTAGATTGTAGAACTCGTATAATTTGAAATCCTTTTCAGATTGGCAAGAAATAATCTTCTCAGAATGGTTCCAGAACATGGATCTTAGAAAGGGTGTAATGCCAACATGTATTTTTCCTTTCTTATGCTGCTACTAATGTACATATACTCTCTTCTCTGTGTGTGTATATATAATGTGCACATTTTTATTTCTGGTCGTATTGAATTTCCAAGGTACTATCTTTAATATTAAGAACACTCTAAATTCATTTACTCCTTTTCCTTTTAGTAGTAGGTAGTAGTACAATAATAATGTTGATATATAAATTCTGTAGTATTTTGTTTTCTTTTCTTTAATAAACTTGGAATTCTGACAGAGAAAAGCTTTTTGTACTTGATAGAGAAAAGAATGGATTCCACTTGGAGGAATGAAACATTTCAAATGTTATTGATTCAAATGAGGGCTTCAACAATGGCACTGTGGCCCTGAAGCTGAGGGAAAGGGAGGGCAGTACAAAAAAATGTGGGAGGAATTGCGGTAGATGGATTGGATCTAGCAGTGATTATAGCCCAAGTGGAAACTTTAAAATGAAATGTGATCTTTTGTTTACTGGTTGCAAGAATTTACATAAAAAAATTAAAAAATTGCTATCAAGTTGGTTTATCAATGGGGAGGCTGGTGACCCATACACCAATTGACAGTAAGAAAGATATAGAGGATTAGAGAGAGATATAACATTATCCATTTAAGTATATTTGATATTGTATAATTTTTCCTCTATATTTAGTTCAGGTGATTTGTAATATGGATTGTTATATTAGCAAAAAACAGGAAAGTAAAAAAAACATTCAGGGTGGATAAAGAAAATGCTAGTTGAATAAGATATTACATGAGAAAAGAGAGCAAGATAGTAAAGAGATTGGGAGAGTCAAGAATGATTACAATTTGTAGAAGGGATTTCAAGAAAAACGGGAAAAAGATAATAGCGTAAAAAGAAGAATGAAAAAAAAAAAAAAAAAAAAAAAAAGATGAATAAATAAAAAAATTTAAAAAAAAGGGAACAAGAAGAAAATATATGAAAGGTTTGAGAATAGAACGATACAGGTGGAGAGTGAGGTGATTTGTGATGAATGAAAAAGTAGGAAAAGATGTTCATTGACTCCAGATAAACACAAACGGTATCAAAAAGACTTGTAAGTATTTTCCCATTGGCTATATGTTTTCTTTTACTAATTCCATCTGAAGTCTTAGATAAAATGTGTATTGATTGTCTCAGCTGGTTAATTCAAGATTAAGTTTGTGTAGAGAGAAAAAACGAAAGGACATAAAAAATAGAAAAAAAACAAAGGGGTGGATAGGGGAGGTTCTTGGCCAGATTCCTGTGCTTCTGATATTTTTACTCTGAATCTCTCAGAGGATGGCTATTGTTGGGATCACTATGGGGGTTGGAAGAGATAGCTGGATCTAAAAGCTATTGCAAATTTCAAATACTCTATTGGCTGATAGCATTTGTTTTTGTCAGTTTGAAAATGTTGCACACTGCAATAAAACAGCTGGCCTGTTTTTAAAAAAAAAAAAAAAAAAAAAAAAAAAATGTAGACTGGAAACTACTGGAAATAATGAATTAACAAAAATAAGTATACTCCTTAAAGAGTGACTGATAGGTGCGCGTCGCAACCTGGGAAGAAAAAAACATTGCTAACCTCAGAAAGAAATATAAAGAGAGTGGGAGAGACAGAGGATTGTTAAATTCAAGATTACTTTTTATATATTGAATATTATCACATAGCTCTTAAATAGTTGTAATAGTTAAATTATCACACCCTGGTATATTCACGGGTCCAACTAGTTTGAAATTATTTGATATGTTTTTAAAAATTTTCATATGGTCAATTTCGGAATCGATCTTGTCAATTTATCTCACTTATGTGTAGAAGCTCTAAAAAAAAGTCGAACCTTTGTAAAGTACTTAAGTAATTTTGCAATACCATTTTATTCAGCATCTTTTTGGAAAGGTTATCTGCGGTACTTTCTGGATATTAAAAGAAATGCAGAGTAAGTTTTCTATGTTAAGCAACGACACTGTCTATATATATATATATATATATATATATAAGATTATATATATATATTATAGCAATAGTGTATGGTTATCACTATCTCCGCTTATGAGAGTTAGTGGGCCAATATTTGCATAGATATATTTATTTCATCCATGTTAATTAAATATATGCACACAAACTATTTATATCTATTCTATTCACCTCATAAAAATCTAAAGTACGCAGTAAAATTGTATCCTACATCATGTTTTCTTTTTCTTTCCCCCACCATTTCAAGCTAACTGTAAAACATTTCAATATTTTCTATGAAACGAATTACATTGTAGAGTCAATTAGGGTTAAACGGCTTTAGTTGTTTTATAGAAAAAACTATAATTATTAAACTTTTTTGCTGGGACCCATCAAATTCTGGGGAATCATTCAAATCAAATACACGTGTCCAGGATGGGACTAAATTAAAAAGGCTAAGCATCATTATATATATATATTTATATATGTATGTATAAATGAAATGTGGTTGTCATAGTTTGTTTGCTGTTTCACCAGAATGTATTCTGTTGATGCAACAGAAAGGATGGTAACTTAAACACGTACTACCATTCTATGTTGAATATAAATCGAGATTTTGTGTTTTTCTGGTAAACAACTATTGGATGAAAAAAAAAAAAAAATGAATGAAAAACCAGATATTCATTTTCCTATTTAAAATTTTTTTTGAAATTACATTTAACGGGAATACTGATGGATGCATAGTAACTTTTTTTTTAATGTAATATTGACATGGTATTAATTATAATGTTGGCCAAATTAGTGAGCATGAATATTTGAATGAAAGCAATGTTGATTGACGAGGAAAAGAAAGGCCAAGCAAAGAGCTGAGACAAGGTGTAAATCAGACTTTTTGAATTAGATACAGAGAAATAGAAACGAAACAGATGCAGAAAGACTGTCATCTTCAAAGAGTAGAAAGACGACAGTTAACAACAAGAACTTTGTCAATGCAGACATAATTTGGACAGACTGCAAGAAAGAAACTACAACAAGACCTCAAGTAGAGAGAATACTTCATCTCAATGTAATATTGGAAAGCATAGAGGAAGCTAACATGAGGTTAGTTGCAGGAGGTCATTATATGCTCTTATTTGAAGTCGAAAATGAGGAAATTATATTCAGAGAATACAAAGAAAGAAACATGGCTATTATTCAAAATTACAAGAAATGCAGTTGTTAAGATAATGGTTAACAACAATACTTTTCAGAAGAAAATCTATTGTCTCATCTGTGGGCCATTGGATATTGGTTGCCAGCTTTGTAATGTCAGTCATTTTTCATCGGAAACATTCTGATGGTAAATTCAGTCATGATTATTACAAATATATAGTATTAAAATATCACTGCTTAATAAGAAAGAACACAATATCTTAATTTTGATGAGTATCAAGGATTCCAAATTAGAAATCTTTTCAAAAACAACTTCTGATTTTATCTGTACTTTTCTTTCATTCAATGAGAATCACAAATATCAGATGCTTGCCTAATTAAATAATCCCATCATTTTTTTTTTTAAATGCACTATGTGAGTGTGTGTGTGTGTGTGTGTATGTTGCTGTGTGGTGTGTGATAGTATATATATATATGTGTGTGTGGTGTGTGTAACAGTCAGTTCTCATCTATGTGATCCAACAGACCTAGAGAGACAGAAGTTCACATTAGCATGAAACTAACAATTACAAGTACTGTTGGCACGTCTATGCTATCTTAACATATATATATATATTAATATGCCCACACTGATACTGAGCACTCTTTTATTATGAATATAGCAAATTTCATTATCAATATATATATTTTATATGCACAAAATGTAAATGTTCATTGCAATCCTTGAAAGTATCTCCCAGCAAGGGTTAAAATAGAACCACTAAAAGGAAAATTAAAAGGAATTAAATAAACCCACTGTTGTATGCCATTAAACAAAGAAACAGAACCAAACCTTCTTGAGGTGTAAAGTCATATTTGAGACTTACTACTACAGTAAAGCTGATTTTATCTGATATATTCAATTGTAGATGATTGTGTATTTCAAACATTATTGCATTACAAGATGTGAAAGATAATACAAAGATCTTTACTAAATATTAATAGTTCTCCTGTAATTTTACCAATATCTGCTCGGTACTTTAGTTTAGTGTATTAAAATGTGGGAGAGATCAATTTTGTACTTAACTTTTTTTTCTTTTACTAGCTTATTTTACTAAGTATTGAGAAACTTTTTTTTCTTTTTTTCTCTTCCGTCATATGACTTTAGCTTATCATTTAACCATTAGAAAGATTTGTAAAACTTAGAGCTGCTATCCTGTCATTCTTTAGATATTTTTTTTTTTTTGGAAAGTGGATGATGGAAAATTTTATTACACTTGATTTGTGATGTCTGCAAAAACCGGAGCAGTTTTCATTGGAGTATTTTTCATTGCTATTCTCTTCATACTTGTGGATGATTTTTATCTTGAAATTTTTGCTTTGTATCATTTTTTTCTTTTGTTTTGAAATGTGAAAAGTTACCATAGAAAATAACACAAAAATAAAAGGTTTTAATTTTTTATTTTCTCAGAAACTTTCATCCAAAATTGGCTCTTATCTCATCTTACCTCATCATACTTGTCTTTTATTCTTATTTATTCTGTGACAATTAACAATGTCACACTTGCTTACAAGCAAGTGCTTGTATTCTCTTCTCTATTTTATATATGTATTGAGTGTTTTCTTTTTTATATTTTTTCAAATTGATTTAACAGTCATTTTCTTTTAATGTATTTTGTGCTTTTTGAAACTCTGAATACACCTTTTTTAGAAGCTGTTGAACAAGGCACTAAAAAATTTTATCTGTTACAACATTTCGGCCGATGTTCCCTATGGCTTTCTTCAGGTATTTTCTTTTCGAAATCTGGAACCTTCTTGTCGTAATCAGGAACTATCACAGAACTTTGAACCCAACCCTTTATTCAATCCCAGGGGTATCTTGTTCTCATTCCACTAACATAGCTCGGTACAAGTATTTAAGTTCGAGAGGCTCCGAGTCCAACAGAATACCTGAAGAAGGCCGGGGGCTCATCAGGGCGAAACATTGTCAGATAACAATAAAAGTTTGAGGACAATAGTCTGAATAATGCAGAATTATCAAACCTATCTCAAAAATTCAAAGAAAAGTCATCTAAAGTTTTTTTAAGATATTAAAACTGGATTTGTAGGGGCTTTATAGATTTTTGTTTTTCCATATTGTAGATTAGAATGAAATAATTAGGAGAAAAATCAGTTTTTGATAGTGTCATTGATTTGATTGGTTTTAATAGCTTTTTCACCCCGCCCATGTCTAGGTTATTCTATGCCTACAGGTTAGAGATTTCATATCATTTTCATTGTATGCTCATATTTACTTCTTTTTTTTTTTTTTTGTTGTAATTTATTTCTTAGTTTTTTTTTTTTTGTATTTTTTTTTTTCACAAGGCCCTATCCAAATATAGATTTTTAACGATTTATTTGACTTGTAGTGGGACCTAATAGGAATTACCACTCCAGTCAGAGTAGCCCTATTCCCTTATTGTAACCCCTCAATCCATTTTATCATATGGTGCTAAGTAGGCAGTAACTGAGGGTCTTTCATGTCCTGGGTATGACATTAAACTCTAACTGATGGTGAGGTCCAATTTTTGACCGTCTGGGAAATGTGGAGCCGCCCCTTTTTTACCATTGCTCCAGAGTCCACTCAGACCCAGAGTGGTAGTACCTGTTAAGTCTCAATCTATGGTTAAATAGAAAAATGTGTTTAAAAAAAAATTCAGTATCCATTAAGAATGAATTCCTTTCAAACTTTGTCGGGGTATAAATGACAACTGAGTTGAATATGGTGTACAACAAAACAAACCAAAGGTCAGAGTGGACCTGGGGAGTAATGTGGTTAATGAAGGGGTATTCCACACTTCCTAAGTCTCTAGAACAGGGGTTCAATCAGATGTAATTTTGTGTCATACCCAGGACACACCCTTTTTTTTTGGGGGGGGGGTCTTGACCCAACTGCAGGAGATTCTTGCAGCGTATTCTTTAATCCCTGTTGATATTTAGTGCAGGATAGTGCCATTTGTAGACTGGGCTGTATTTATTTGATTCATTGTGAAGCAAACATTGAAACACTATGTCCATTTGTGATATTTTTTTAATTTTTTTTTTTAATTAGAATGTGCCTTTCATATTTGGTTTTTCCTATTTATTTATAGCATAAAAACATGTCAACAGTTTAAATATGCCATATTTTAAAAAACCGTATGATAAAAGATTTTCTCTTCCTATATTTTCTCTTCATATATTTTCTCTTTCTGGTAAAACTGCTATAAAATGGTAAAATAACTGAATTTTCAATTTCTTGTTACCTGGTTGACCAAGACATATTGTGTATGTGATAATAATGTATGTTGATTGGAAAACCACTTGCACACAAACTAGCTAGGCCCAATTAGTCCTGCGTTGTAGGTTTTTCTAATATGAGGGTTGTTTTTTTTTCTTCTTCTGTTTATTGTAAAATCAACACTTTCTTTTTGTTTTGTTTTTATCTGTTTTCACTAAAAATCAATTTATGAAGATTGGTTTCTTCCAAAATTTCTCTTATAGCTGCAGAGAAGGAAAAAAAATTCCTTGTTAACAAGAATGTCCATAAAGAGCAGATTCGGACATGTTTGCACACTCGTTTTAAATCGTTCAATCATCAGCCTATTTTATATCAATTAACTGATTATTACAGTGGATTGTTCTTGCTGAAATCAATTGTTTTTGAATTTGCTCTTATGGATTCGGTCAAAATTTACTCTGCATTAAGACTAAATAACTCATGGACATGACTAGGCTAGAAGAACCACAATTATCTTTTAATTAAACACTTCATTATCATCTAGTAAATAAATTACCTTCTATTCATGTTTTGAAGCCTTCTGCAACCCACGCACTCAGAACTCTCTCTCTCTCTTTCCTTCGCCCCTCTAATCTCTCTTCCTTCGCCTTCTATTCTCTCTTTCCTTCGCCCTCTCTATCTCTCTTTCCTTCGCCCTCTCTATCTCTCTTTCCTTCGCCCTCTCTATTCTCTCTTTCCTTCCGCCCTCTCTATCTCTCTTCCTTCGCCCTCTCTTATCTCTCTTTCCTTCGCCCTCTCTATCTCTCTTCCTTCGCCTTCTATCTCTCTTTCCTTCGCCTCTCTATCTCTCTTTCCTTCGCCCTCTCTATCTCTCTTTCCTTCGCCCTCTCTATCTCTCTTTCCTTCGCCCTCTTCTATCTCTTTTCTTCGCCCTCTCTATCTCTCTTTCTTCGCCCTCTCTATCTCTCTTTCCTTCGCCCTCTCACTCTTCTCTTATTCTTTGTCTCCATTGCTCCTCTCTGTTTGTGTATGTCTTCCCAATTTTCTGTCCTTCTGTTGCTCCAGCTTTCAATAATGTTCAAATATCTCAGTCTTTTTTTTTCCCCCTCAGATAATTTCATATTTATGTAACTACTTGTTTTGTCTCTTATTCTATTATTTAAGAAAGTATGCAGAAAACGTTTCTATCTTTCTTACATATGAATTTATAAATAAATAATAGGATCAACACCTTTTACACTTCAAGAGCGGCATAAACATTCAGGGAAATTACATTATTACTTTATCAGTAACAAGTGGAAACAAAGCATTTTAAAATGAAAACATACAATCTTCAGGTTTTTACAATATTATTTGGTATGTATATTTTCTTCTATGATACAGGAATTAATACATTAATTCCTCTCTTTGCTGTGTAGTTTTACAGAAATCCCCCCCAAAATAACACATTTATCAAGACGGAATACCTGGAAGATATGTCATTGTGATTGATGTGAGAGAAAGAAAAAAAAATCAGCCGTTCTTTCTCTACAGAAAATCAAATGAGTTGGCATTATGCTTTATGGCAACTACAAATATTGAAAATACTAGACTGACTTTCTAGTGGCCACTTTTTTCTTTTAACTGGCTTCTTTTTGTTTAGTTAGCGATGTTACATATACCAGAGGATAACAGATTTTGCACTAAATCTCTAGGATTTACCATATTTGCTATATATAGACAGCCCGTGACATCAGATCAGTCTACGCCGAGACTATTCTCGCCAATGTAAGCCGGTCTTTCCATCGCGACGTATACAGACTCTCCTACGCCTACATCTCGTCTAACCTCACTTCCGATTATGCCATCCCGTCTCTTGTACTGCACGAGTACTATGCTATCTATTCTTCACAATATCATGTCTATACTGGGATATTATTATATGATCGGTCTGTGCGTTACAGACTGGATCTCTCTGATTGATCGTAAAATATATAAACAAATGTATGTATTTAAGAGTTTAAACAACCTCTCTGTCAAAGGCTGAGAGGTTACGAATTAGGCTGATGAAAAAGTCAGTTGGGTTCTCGCTCCTATGTCGCGAAGGTAGTTGCTTGTGTCTAGACACACTGGAATAGATGTGCAATGACAAAAGCATGGTGTCTTGTGGATGCACACATATATATATAATTATTTACCATTCTTTATTACGCTATATATACCGGTGATATCTTACTACGTATATATACTTATAATATTATACTTAGTGCAATAGTATTTTACGTAAGTAAATAGTACTCAATATCTTGGATAGCAGCATTTCTATTTAACCAAGGCACTTGGTTTGAATAATCACATAGACGAGAAACTGTCTCAGCTCAACCACAGTGCCACAAGACATGTTTCACACTACCCTAAACATATATATATTATATATATATATAAACCCCTCTACCATAAGCAGTGGGCTATTAAGTTTTTAATATTGCTTTTAATGTTTTAAATACCCAATGACACAATATTCAATTTTTTCTTCAAAATTGACAAACATGATTGCATACTTATCACATCGAAGCTAGCCACCATAACATTAAACATAGCTAAGAGGCAGGTTAAATGACAACAAAAACAAAAAAAAAGTGTGTTTTTATGTATGTATCATAATGGTTTAATATTTTCCTTTATCAGGTTTTATCTTGTACAAAAAGTTTCTAAACAAGGCAAAATTTACAGTTCTACAGAATCTAGTTCCATGAAATCTTCCTATTCAGAATAGGAAAATTTTTTTATAATTTCCACCAAGTTCTGCCATGTTCCAATGCTGTCACTTTAAAGTTAATAAAAACACATTTGTACCATTTTTTCTTTTCTTTCTAATCGCTTTTCTTTAAAACATTCAGCTGACAACCCAACCTCCATTTGTTTTTGTCTGCAAATTTCTTGAAAGAATAATCACAAACAATGCTTCATTGTTGTCTTTTAGATGATACATGTCTGCTACATAAATTATCTTATATTGATATCTGCTTTGGCAGGTTGACCTGATTGCTGTGTAATAACTATCAGAGACCTGTAATATGCCTTGTTCACTATGCAGTTTTATGTTTCAATAACTTTACTTATTCATCTATATAGTACAGAAGACTGAATTTGTTATGCCATTTATTATCTTTAGGTAGTGCATTCAAGATAAGATATATTGCAGCGAGCATGATACGTATCCATTTGGTATAAAGTAAAGAGGACGAAAGTTAAACGTTATTCACTCAATCATATAAACTCAATAGTTAATTGCACATTAGTGTTGCAGATTTTGCAACATAATTGTGAATTCGTAAACTTATGAGTTATATGGTTTGTAGTAGATACTATCTATACTTTCTCTCTTTACTTTCTACACAAATGTATTATCATTGCTAATTTTCTTATTGATGCTACTTAAGATAGAATATAATGCCAACAGTATATCTTCTATTAAGATTATATGAATAGTAAAGTATGATTTGAAACTTAAATCTGCTGAGTGATCACTAAATGCATCAAGTTCTTTGTTACACCAACATTCAACCCTCCAACATATTCAAATTAAGCATTAATTTCAGCAGCATTCCCATCTAAAATGACCAACAATGACAATTTGTTTTGTTTAGCATCTATTTTCTTTCAAGGTAAAAACATTTGCAGACCAAACTAACAAATTGGAAGGTTTGGGTGGTGGTACAGGCCCTGAAAGACTGTTTTAATGAAGAAACAGTATTAGAAAGAATAAGACAAAACTGAATACAATGCTGTTTTATTTACATTCGTAACGTAAAGTCTGCACAGCATTTGGAATCAATTGCGCAGAACATTATGTGGTGGCAAAACTCTTATAAAATAAAAAATTTCCTATTAGTCTGCTACGAATCAGAGATATCCATGGAACTGATTCTGCTAGAACTGTAAATTTTGTCTTGTTGTTTTAGAATAATCCTTTTATGAAAAGATAAAACTCTATCTGTTAAAGGAATTATATTAATCTACCATTATTAGACTACATTACTATGAATCTACATAGACACTCTTTTTCTTTCTTGTTTGTTTCATTGCTTTAAACCTGCCTTTACTAATGTATTTTTGCACTTCGTTCTGATAGTATCAATCATTTTTCATATTTTGAAGAAAATTGAATATTTGTCAATTGAGTATTTAAAAACATTAAATAGCAAAAAAAAAAAAAATTATTTAAAAACTAATAGCCACTGCTCTATGTAGAGTGTTGTATACTGATATATATATATATTAGTGATTATCGTGGATAGGCGTGCGTAGTGTGAACAGTTGTCCTTGGTGGGCTTGGTTACTGACGTTTCTCGTCTAATTTGTGATTATTGCAAATCCCAGGGACCTTGGTACTGTAAGCATAGCACAATACTGCTCAGTACTCCAAGCATACGATTTGGAAGTTACCTATTTATCTACTTAAATATAGCACTTAATATCATAAATAATATATCTATAATTAGGAGTACTACATATACTATATATAGCTACGTATTTTATATATAATACTGTTGTGTCATCCACAACACCATGTTTTGTCATTGCACATCTCTTCTCGTGTGTCTAGACACTTCCAGGAAACTGACCTCTCTCCCCGACTAGGAGCTCCGCAAACCCATACTTCGACTTTTCCCAATCAGACCCTATTTCGTTCAACTCTACCAGCCACTTATGACCAGGAGAGGTGTAAACTCTTTAAAGACTACATACATTGTTATTATTTTTCGCTCGTGTCATCAGAGAGATCCAGTCTGTAAAACAACAGATACGATCCATCTTATCATATAATATATATATAGCACATATGGTAAATCTAGCAGATTTTAGTGCCCAAATCTGTATCTCTGTATATTGTAACATGCTAACTAAACAAAAAGAAGCCATGCTTAAAAGAAAAAAGTGCCACTAGAAGTCAGTCTAGTATTTTCAATATTTGTAGTTGCCATAAGCATAAATGCCAACTATTTTGATTTTCTGGTAGGAGAAAGAACGGCTTGATTTTTTTCTTTTTCTCTTCACATCAATCATTCAAGACATATCGTTCATGGTATTCCGTCTTGATAAAATGTGTTATTTTGGGGGATTTCTGTAAAAAAACCTACACAGCAGAGAGGAATGAATTGTATTATCTGTATCATTAGAAAGAGAAAAAAATATACATACCAAATATGATATTGTAAAAAACGAAGATTGGTATGTTTCATTTTTAAATCTTTGTTTCACTTGTTATTTGGATAAAGTAATTATGTATTTCCTGAATTGTTTATGCGCTCTTGAAGTGTAATTGCGGTGTTGATCCTATTATTATTTATAAATTCATATGTAAGAAAGATAGAAACTTTCTGCAACTTTCTTATAATAGAATTAAGAGACAAAAAAAGTAGTTACATTAAATATGAAATTTATCTGAGGGGGGAAAAAAAAAACCTGATGATTTTGGAACATTATTGAAAGCTGGAGCACAGAAGGAAAAGAAAATTGGGACAGACATACACAAACAGAGGAGGAGCAATGGGAGACAAAGAAAAGAGAAGAGTGAGAGGCGAAGGGAAAGAGAGATAGAGAGGGCGAAGGAAAGAGGATAGAGAGGGCGAAGGAAAGAGAGATAGAGAGGGCGAAGGAAGAGAGATAGAGAGGCGAGAAGAGAGATAGGAGGGCGAAGGAAAGAGAGATTAGAGAGGGCGAAGGAAAGAGAGATAGAAGAGGGCGAAGGAAAGAGAGATAGAGGGGCGAAGGAAAGAGAGATAGAGAGGGCGAAGAAAGAGAGATAGAGAGGGCGAAGAAAGAGAGATGAGAGGGCGAAGGAAAGAGAGATAGAGAGGGCGAAGGAAAGAGAGATAGAGAGGGCGAAGGAAAGAGAGATAGAGAGGCGAAGGAAAGAGAGATAGAGAAAGGAAAGAGAGAGAGGAGTTCTGTGTGCGTGGTTGCAGAAGGCTCAACATGAATAGAAGGTAATTATTACTAGATGATAATGAAGTGTTAATTAAAGATATTGTGGTTCTTTCTAGCCTAGTCATGTCAAGAGTTATTTTAGTCTTTAATGACAGAGTATTTTTGACCGAATCCATAAGCATTTCCAAAACAATTGATTTCAGCAAGAACCAATCACTAGTATATCAGTTAATGTTGAATATAAAATAGGCTGATGATTGTAACAGATTTTAAAACCAGTGTGCAAACATTGTCAGACATCTGGCTTCTTATGGAATTCCTTGTTTAACAAGGAATTTTTTCCTTCTTCTGCAGCTATAAGAGAAATTTTGGAAGAAATCAATCTCATAAAATTTGATTTTTAGTGAAAACAGAAAAAACAAAACAAAAAGAAAAGTGTTGATTTTTACAATAAACAGAAGAAGAAAAAAAACAACCCTCAATATTAGAAACCTTACAACCAGGCTAATTGGGCCTAGCTAGTTTGTGTGCAAGTGGTTTTTCATCATACATTATTATCACATACACAATATGTCTTGGTCAACACAGGTAATCAAGAAATTGAAATCAGTTTTTTTTACCATTTTATAGCAGTTTTACAGAAGAGAAATATAGGAGAGAAAATATAGGAAGAGAAAAATCTTTATCATACGGTTTTTAAATATATGGCATATTTAAACTGTTTGACAATGTTTTTATGCTATAAATAAATAGGAAAACCAAATTATGAAGCAAATTCTAATTAAAAAAAAAAATTAAAAAAATATCACAAATGAGAGCATTAGTGTTTCAAATGTTTGCTGTCACATGATCAAAATAAATACAGCCCATGCTACAAATGGCACTATCCTGCACTAATATCAACAGGGATTAGAATACGCTGCAAGAACTCTCCTGCAGTTGGGTCAAGACCCCCCCCCCCCAAAAAAAAAGGGTGTGTCCTGGGTATGACACAAAATTACATCTGATATGAACCCCCTGTTCTAGAGACTTAGGAGTGTGAATACCCCTTCATTACCACCATTACTCCCAGGTCCACTCTGACCTTTGGTTTGTTTTGTTGTACACCATATCAAACTCAGTTGGTCATTTAATGCGACAAAGTTTTAAAGGAATTCATTCTAATGGATACTGAATTTTTTTTTTAAACACATTTTTCTATTTAACCCATAGATGGGACCTTTAACAGGTACTACCACTCTGGGTCTGAGTGGACTCTGGAGCAATGGTAATAAAGGGCGCCTCCACATTTCCCAGACGTCCAAAATTGGAACCTCACCATCAGTTAGAGTTTAATGTCCATACCCAGGAATGAAGACCCTCAGTTACTGCTCTAGCACCCATATGATAAAATGGATTGAGGGGTTACAATTAAGGTAATAGGCTACTCTGACCTGGAGTGGTAGTTCCTATTTAGTGTCCCCTCTACAAGTCAAATAAATCTGTTTAAAAATCTATATTTGATAGGGCCTTGTGAAAAAAAAAAATAAAAAAAAAAAAAAAAACTAAAGAATAATTACACAAAAAAAAAAAAAAAAGAGTAAATATGAGCATACAATGAAAATGAATATGATTCTCTAACCTGTAGGCATAGAATAACCCTAGACAGGGTTGAAAAGCTATTAAAAACCAATCAATCAAATGACACTATCAAAACTGATTTTTCTCCTAATCTATTTCATTCTAATCTACAATATGGAAAAACAAAAATCTTATAAGCCCCTACAAATCCAGTTTTAATATCTTAAAACAAACTTTAGATGCCTTTTCTTTGAATTTCTGAGATGAGGTTTGATAATTTGCATTATTCAGGACTATTGTCCTCATCTTTATTGTTATCTGTACAATGTTTCGCCTGATGAGCCCTCCGGCCTTCTTCAGGTATTTCTTGTTGGACTCGTGAGCCTTCTCGAACTTAATACTTGTACGAGCTATGGTTAGTGGAATGAGAACAAGATACCCTGTGGATTGAATAAAGGGTTGGGTTCAAAGTTCTGTGATAGTTCCTGATTACGACAAGAAGGTTCCAGAGTTCGAAAAGAAATACCTGAAGAAAGCCATAGGGAACATCGGCCGAAATGTTGTACAGATAACAATTTAGATGCTTTGTTCAACAGCTTCTAAAAAAAGGTGTATTCAGAGTTTCAAAAAGCACAAAATACATTTAAAAAGAAAAGTGACTGTTAAAAATCAATTTTGTAAAAAATAGTAAAAGAAAACATCAATACATATATAAAATAGAGAAAGAGAATACAAGCACTTGCTTGTAAGCAAGTGTGACATTGTTAATTGTCACAGAATAAATAAGAATAAAAGACAAGTATTGATGAGGTAAGATGGATAAGAGCCAATTTTGGATGAAAGTTTTCTGAGAAAAAAATAAAAAATAAAAACCTTTTATTTTTGTGTTATTTTTCTATGGTAAACTTAGTTCACATTTCAAAACAAAAAGAACAAAATGATACAAGCAAAATTTCAAGATAAAAATCATCCAGCAAAGTATGAAAGAAAATTAGCAAATGAAAAATACTCCAATGAAAAACTGACTCCGGTTTTTTGCAGACAGCATCAAGTGTAATAAAATTTTCCATCATCCACTTTAAAAAAAAAAAAATATCTTAAAGAATGAACAGGATAGCAGCTCTAAGTTTACAATCTTTCTAATGTTTAAATGATAAGCTAAAGTCATATGACGGAAGAGAAAAAAAAGAAAAAAAAAGTTTCATACTTAGTAAAATAAGCTAGTAAAAAAGAAAAAAAAAGTTAAGTACAAAATTGATCTCTCCCACATTTTATAACACTAAACTAAAGTATCCGAGTCAGATATTGGTATTCAGGAGAATATTAATATTTAGTAAAGATCTTTGTATTATCTTTCACATCTTTGCTAATGCAATAAGCTGTTTGAAATACACAATCATCTACAATTGAATATACAGATAAAATCAGCTTTACTTGTAGTAGTAAGTCTCAAATATGACTTACACCTCAAGAAGGTTTGGTTCGGTTTCTTTGTTTAATGGCATACCAACATGTGGGTTATTTAATTCCTTTTAATATTTCCTTTTAGTGGTTCTATTTAACCCTTGCTGGGAGATACTTTCAAGGGATCTGCAATGACATTTACATTTTGTGCATATAAATATATATATATTGATAATGAAATTTGCTATATTCATAAATAAAGAGTGCTCAGTATCAGTGATTGAGCATATTATATATATATATATATGTTAAGATAGCATAGACAGTGCCAACAGTACTTGTAATTGTTAGTTTCATGCCTATGTGAACTTCTGTTCTCTCTAGGTCTGTGGATCACATAGATGAGAAACTGACTGTTACACACACACACACACATATATATATATATATACACACACACACACACATACATACACACACACACACACACACTCACATAGTGCATTTAAAAAAAAAAATGATGGGATTATTTAATTAGCAAAAGCATCTGATATTTGTGATTCTCATTGAATGAAAGAAAAGTACAGATAAAAATCAGAAGTTGTTTTTGAAAGATTTCTAATTTGGAATCCTTGGATTACTCATCAAAATTAAGATATTTTGGTGGTTCTTTCTTATTAAGCAGTGATATTTTAATACTATATATTTGTAATAATCATGACTGAATTTACCATCAGATGTTCCGATGAAAAATGACTGACATTACAAAGCTGGCAAACAATATCCAATGGCCACATGAGTGAGACAATAGATTTTCTTCTGAAAAAAGTATTGTTGTTAACCATTATCTTTAACAACTGCATTTCTTGTATTTTGAATAATAGCCGTGTTTCTTTTCTTTGTATTCTCTGAATATAATTTTCCTCATTTTCGACTTCAATAAGAGCATTATAATGACCTCCTGCAACTAACCTCATGTTAGCTTCCTCTATGCTTTCATATTACATTGAGATGAAAGTATTCTCTCTACTTGGAGTCTTGTTGTAGTTTCTTGTCTTGCAGTTCTGTCCAAATTATGTCTGGCATTGACAAGTTCTTGTGTTAACTGTCGTCTTTCTACTCTTTGAAGATGAACAGTCTTTCTGCATCTGTTTCGTTTCTATTTCTCTGTTATCTATTCAAAAAGTCTGATTACACCTTGTCTCAGGCTCTTTGCTTGGCCTTTCTTTTCCTCGTCAATCAACACTTGCTTTCATTCAAATCATTCATGCTCACTAATTTGGCCAACATTATAATTAACATGTCAATATTACCAATTAAAAAAAAGTTACTAATGCAATCCATCAGTATTCCCGTTAAAATGTAATTTTCAAAAAAAATTTTAAATAGGAAAATGATATCTGGTTTCATTCATTTTTTTTTTTTTTTTCATCCAATAGTTGTATTACCAGAAAACACAAAATCTCGATTTATATTCAACATAGATGGTAGTACGTGTTTAAGTACCTCCTTTCTGTTTGCATCAACAGAATACATTCTGGTGAACAGACAAACAAACTTAGTGACAACCACATTTCATTTATACATACATATATAAATATATATATATATACAGTGATGCTTATAGCTTTTTAATTTAGTCCATCCTGGGACACGTGTATTTGATTTGAATGATTCCCCAGGAAATTTGATGGGTCCCAGCAAAAGTTTTAATAAATTATAGTTTTTATCTATAAACAACTAAAGCCGTTTAACCCCTAATTTGTACCTCATACAATGTAATTCGTTTCCAAGAAAATATTGAAATGTATTTACAGTTAGCTTGAAATGGTGGGGGAAGAAAAAAGAAAAAACATGGATGTAGGGATACAATTTTACTGCGTCCTTTTAGATTTTTATGATAATAAATAGATATAAATTAGTTTGTGTGCATATATTTAATTACATGGATGAAATAAATATATCTATGCAAATATTGGCCCACTAACTCTCTAAGCGAGATAGTGATAACCATACACTATTGCTATATATATATATATATATATATATATATATATATATATATATATATATAGACAGTGTCTGTTGCTTAACATAGAAAACTTACTCTGCATTTCTTTTTAATATCCAAGAAAGTAGCCCAGATACCTTTCCAAAAAGATGTCTGAATAAAATGGTATTGCAAAATTACTTAAGTACTTTACAAAGGTTTCAGACTTTTTTTTAGAGCTTCTACACATGAAGTGGAGATATTGACAAGATCGATTTCCTGAAAATGACCATATGAAATTTTAAAACATATCACAATAATTCAAACTAGTTGGACCCGTGAATATACCAGGGTGTGATAATTTAACTATTACAACTATTAAGAGCTATTGTGATATAGTTCAATATATAAAAAGTAATCTTGATTTAACAATCCCTCTGTCTCTCCCCACTCTCTTATTATATTTTCTTTCTGAGGTGTAGCATGTTTTTTTCCTTCCCAGGGTTGCAGGACGCGCACCTATCAGCATCTCTGTAGGAGTATACTTATTTTTGGTTAATTCATTATTTCCATAGTTCCAGTCTACATTTTTTTTTTTTTTTTTTTTTTTTTTTTTTTAAAAACAGGGACAGCTGTTTATTGCAGTGTGCAGACATTTTCAAACTGACAAAAACAAATGCTATCAGCCAATAGGAAGTATTTAGAAATTTGCAATACTTAGATCCACTATCTCTGTCCAACCCGCCATAGTGATCCCAACAATAGCCATCCTCTGGAGAGATTTCAGAGTAAAATATCAGAAGCCACCAGGAATTCTTGGCCAAGAACCTCCCCTATCCTACCCTTTGTTTTTTTTCTATTTTTTTATGTTCCTTTCGTTTTTTCTCTCTACACAAACTTATCTTGGAATTAACCAGCTGGAGACAATCAATACAACATTTTATCTAAGACTTCAGATGGAATTAGTAAAAAGAAAACATATAGCCAATGGGAAAATTACTACAAGTCTTTTTGATAAGTTTGTGTTTTATCTGGAGTCAATGAACATCTTTTCCTACTTTTTCATTCATCACAATCACCTCACTCTCCCACCTGTATCTGTTCTATTTCTCACCTTTCTATATCTTCTTCCTTGTTCTCTTTTTTTTTAAATTTTTTTTTTTATTATTCATCTTTTTTTTTTTTTTTTTTTTTTTTTTTTTTTCATTCTTCTTTACGCTATTATCTTTTCCAGTTTTCTTTGAAATCCTTCTACAATTTGTAATCATTCTTGACTCTCCCAATTCTCTTTACTATCTTTGCTCTTCTTTTCTTCATGTAATATCTTATTCAACTAGCATTTTCTTTATCCCACCCTGAATGTTTTTTTACTTCCTGTTTTTTGCTAATATATACAATCCATATTACAAATCACCTGAACTAAATATAGAGGAAAAATTCATACAATATCAAAATATATATGAAATGGATAATGTTATATCTCTTCCTCTATCCTCTATATCTTTCTTACTGTCAATTGGGTGTATGGGTCACCAGCTCCCCATTGATATAACCACACTTGATAGCATTTTTTTAATTTTTTTATGTAAATTCTTGCAAACCAGTAACAAAAGATCACATTTCATTTAAAGTTTCCACTTGGGGCTATAATCACTGCTAGATTCCATCCATCTACCGACAATTCCTCCCACATTTTTTTTGTACTTCTTTCCCTCAGCTTCAGGGCACAGTGCCATTGTTGAAGCCCTCATTTGAATCAATAACATTTGAAATGTTTCATTCTCCAAGTGGATCCATCTTTCTCTATCAAGTACAAAAAGCTTTTCTCTGTCAGAATTCCCAAAGTTATTAAAGAAAAGAAAACAAAATACTACAGAATTTATATATCAACATTATTATTGTTACTACTACTACTACTAAAAGGAAAAGGAGTAAATGATTTAGAGTGTTCTTATATTAAAATATATTGGAAATGCTAGGACAAAATAAAATGTGCACATTATATATACACACACAGAGAAAGAGAGTATATGAGTACATTAGTAGCAGCATAAGAAAAGGAAAAATACATGTTGGCATTAACCTTATCTAAGATCCATGTTCTGGAACCATTCTGAGAAGATTATTTCTTGCCAATCTGAAAGGATTTCAAATTATACGAGTTCTACAATATAAGGAAGAAAGAGACTAGGAGTCTGACACAACAGAACAAAATTAATTTTTTTCTTCTTCTAGTCATATTAATTAAACACTAAATTCTAATACAACCCAGAAAAAAAAAAACTAAAGATTATTTTAGGATTGAAACTAGAATTTTAATCTTTTGTAACTAATGTAGCATTTGGAAAGGCGTCTGTTGTCTTCAACTGATGCTAAAGAATTTGCAAAAATGGTTTAATATGCAATGTACACTATAAAAAAAGATTTTTAAAATAACGTTTTAAGTCAGTATTTCCATTAAATAAAAAGAAAAGATATGAAAAAAAATCTATTTCAAGATCATTTGCTATTTTCATTAGATAACAGTAAATCTCTACAGTGAAAAACTGTCTAAAAACTATTGATAAGGCACAACTTTATCTTGCTAAGAAACTTTAGAAGATCATGGTGATAATACTATTATAGTTCAGTTTAGCTCAGTTGGTAGAGCATCCAAGTAGAAACCACAAGTTTCCGAGTTTGATACCTTACCATCTCAACACATCATTAGCACAGCTTAGATCTATGTGGTAAAGTGGGGAGCTGATGATTGTTTTTGTGTCTAAGGTGGAGCACCAAACCTATCTCCCTGGTCTATGGGCAATAATTTACCTATGCATACCAGGTTCAAATGCAGACAGTGCTAATATAATACAACCGCAAATTCTGTCATCACCTCAAATATTGAATAGGCTCCAGTGATGCTGATAGCTTTTTTATTTTAGCACATATTTGCTTTGAATGAGTCCAGGAGCACTTATTTTGCTTTGAAGGAGTCCCCAGGATGCACATATTAGCTTTGAATGAGTCCCAGGACGCACATATTAGCTTTGAATAAGTCCCCAGGAAAATTTCCCAACTAAAGCCGGATAACTCCTACCTTGTAACCTATCCTATGTAATTCATTTCTAAGAAACTATAGAAATGTATTTACAGTTATCTTGAATTGTGAGGAAGAAAAAAAACTGGGATGTATGGATGTGATTTTACTGCGTCTTTTTAGATCTTTATGCGTCAGGGATGCAGGACGCGTACCAATCAGCATTTCTGAGGCTCTGTCACTAATTCTCTTGAACAAATGTTTTGATATATTTGTTTAATCAATTCTACCCAACATATCAGATTACATAAAATTCAGTTGCTTTAAATTTGAGTTTGTAATTTTTAAATCTTAAATTGAATAAATAAATGAACAATTCTTATTAAAAGCTATGGGTAACATGGTAAGATAAATTATGTATAGTTTAGTTTGGTTTCTTTGTTTAATAGCATATCAACTTTTGTGGGTTATGTAACGCCAACAGAATTCTTGTAGGGGTACTATTTAACCCATAGCTGGGGGAATGAGGGGGTTCATACATTTCCCAAGGGTAAGAGTCCTAAAGTGAACATAATAGCATAGTTTGAACTTGCTTACTACAATGTCACAGTCTAGCACTTTAGCCACTATGCCACGGGGACTTTCCACTTCCCATGTACAATTTAGTGAAGAAGAAAAAATGTAAAAGAAGTCTGCAGATAAATCTATGAAATTTGAATTTTGCACTTAAATTGAGCCAAAACTTCTAGTTTACAACATGTATATCATGTGACTGAAGCAGTTCAAGCGATGGAAGGTATATGTTGCGCATTGCTTCATTCCATGCCCGAGTTGAAAGCCATACAATATAATATAATATGCAATATAGTCTAAATCAAGAACTTATGCTTTAAGAGTTTGAACTAGACCATAACACTAAAGAAGCAACCAAAAACATTTTTTTTTTTTGTGAATAGTGAAGGTACAGTTGATCACACTACAGTAATCAGATGTTTCAAGAAATTTGGCTCGGGTTGCTAGAATATTGACACTGAACTCAGTCAGGTAGGCCTAAAACTGGATTCTGAAGCCTTGCTCCAAGCCACAGACGCAAATCTAGTGAGTAGCACTTGGGAGTGTATCAGGCAAGCTCGCATCTCAGTCCAGTGTATTCGTCACCTTCACGATCTTGATAAAAGCATCCCAAACTGCTGAATTGTGCTTTACATTACTAAAATATTGCAAAACTTTTGACTAACTCTAGTAACTTTAGGGAAAAAATATCCAATAATGATTCCAGAAACACAGTCAAATTATGAAAAATATAAGATATAATTTACATTTTCAAACAGATTTTCTTTAGTTTTGATGATAATGTGAAATATGAGGTGTTCTATCACACTTTATTATGCTATAAAATTCATGGAAAAAAAATTCACCAGGATTCTCAAATCCGCATCAAGTGAGAGAGTGTCATGCAAATGCTATAGTTTGTAAAGAATGAAAATTGTTGCTGGAACCTAAGTAGCTTCTTTGATGAATGTGTCCAGTTTGAATATTCATCTACATTGAAATAATCTATGATGGACGATTTCTTTCCAAGACACAATGACAATCAGATGAAAATAGATTAAATGCAAATTGAGATCAAAATCAAACACTGAAGAAATAAAATAACAAAAAAAATTCAATTAACAATCAAGTCAGGCACAAGTACATTTAATTAAGGATTCAAATGAGACACATTTGAATATTGAGAACAAAGAATTTAATCAATTAGAGATGCAAGATAAAAGCTTAATCAACTTTAAATTTATGAGTGTATGATGAATAAGCTAAGATAGTAATATCAACTGAACAAAAGTTCTACAAGAAAAACTGTAAGCTTCTCAGTACTAAGGAGAAAGTAATCAAAATATATAGTCATTCTAAAAGGCTTAAGAATCATTATCTTTTTTCTTGCATAGAAAAAAAAACAAGAAGCAGAGAACCTCCAATTATTTTAGCATTAAAATCTAAGCAGAACACATTAGAAAAACAGAAGCATTAGATAGTGTCACAAATTGCTTTTATACTGTTTAAGTAAATAAAAGAAAGAAAAATAATTAGAATAAAAAGGTGTAACAATATACTTAAAACCAATAATAGAATTACTCAAAGTGGTTGAAACAAAACATTTGGGAAAAACTTAAACATTTTTTTTTGGAAAGTCAAACTTTAAATATTTTAACACAATTTCAATATCATAATATATTCTCAATGAACAATTAATAACAAATTTTTAAAAAATGTTTAAAATCTCAAATTACTATTTACAACTAGATTTTAAATAATGTAAATAAGGATGAAAGTGTCCATTTCAAAAATGTATCACAGTGAAAATAAAATCCTAGAATGAGATGAATAAAAATTATATAAATAGACTAAGATCATATTTACTCAAAATTTATATTTAAAAACCATAATTATAAAGACATGGTTCTTAATATTCAATGCTACTGGATGATAAATCTGAATTTTTAACTTTCACCTTGAATATTTGATTACTTTTGAAACGGTGGTTATCATTGCAGGAAATGGAATTGGCAACCAGAGTTCAAATACTGGATGAAGCAGTGAACATTTTACTTTGTGTTAATGCTCTTGGGAAAAGGCATGGCTATCTCTTCTACCTCCAGTTATGAATTAATAGTAGAGCAGACTGGGTTATTTAACCTTGATATAACAACCAGTCAAAGAGAAGGAAAACTCTGAATTCAAACCAGTTGTTTGTACTCTGTTTAAAAATTAACCTTGTCATATCCCCACACATGTGGAGGAGTTGGATAAATATATACTTTTGAAGTGTCAAAATAATGTAACAAATTTTTTTTTTTTTGCTTACATAGTATTTATGTGAATAAAATCATTAATAACTTTAAGTTAGATTAAAACATTTGAATGAGTCTGACATACAAACCAAAGATATTGTTGCTGTTGATGTTATACACCCAAAGTAAATATCAACCATTCCAATGCATCAAAACTCAACTTTCTTAATTTAATGATCATATATCTAATCAACACTACTAATTTATAGCCTCCAAAATCTTTTTAAAAATTAATTAATTAAAAATATATTTTATTAATTTTATGACGATCAAGATTTTCAAAAAAATAATTGGTCTCTTGATAAGAATTTCCATAAGCTTTTTCTTTTTTTTCATTTCTAGACTCCCGGAGATTTTTAAAAATATAGACAGATGATATAAATGCTTTTAGCTAATTTTTCTAATATTCAACATAAAAACTGTCATTAAGAAAAAATGCCTTGAGACATTAGTAAAATGATGGAAAGTTCTCAGCCAATACCCAGAGGTAATGTACAATTAATATTTAAAGAAAAAAAAATTTTCTTGCAAAAATAGAAGAAAAAAAGAAAAAAAAAGTTCTAAGAGATTAGCCTAGTCAAGTGAAGAAGAAACAAAAAAAACAACAAACAAACAAAAAAAAACAGTTACAATAAATTTGGGTATTGTGTTGAGACAAGAATCAAAATTGATAAGCAACACAGAAGTAAAATGCTGAAACTGACAAATTGGTATTTATTTTTTAATTTATTAACCAATAATAGAATTAGAGTTAATTCATAATCACATTCCAATTGAAAACTAGTTAAGTTATGTCATTTGAACATCTAAAATTATCACTATGTAATTGTCAATTCAGTAGTGGCCATTTGTCAGTATTGGTCAGACAGCAAAGGAGTCCATCCTCCTTTTTCACCAGAGCTGGACCAGTGGAACGACACACCAATCATCAGCTTCTCACTCCACCATAGATCCACGCTGTGTAAGTCATGTGCAGAGCTGGTGAGGGCCGGTATAGAACCCGGAGCCTTGTGGTTCCTAGGTGGATGCTCTACTGACTGAGCTAAACCAACAAAGACGGCACATAATAGAACGATTTTTATAAGAGCAATGTACTTAAAATGTGGTAACATTTTTTTAAGCATCCAAATTCTCAGTATAACTGAGGTAACTATGAAATGTTAATGGGAATCTTTCACTCCTTCCTAAATAGAAGGATCAATATCATCATGGACCTTTTATGGATTAATTTGATGAATGGTAAAAAAATTTTTTAAAATTAAATGATTTACTTGATCATGAAAAAAATAAAACCTGCCCTCGGATTGATACCTCTTTTTAAGTGAAAAAAAAAAAAAAGTATTTACCAAAATAAAAAAAGAAGTCTTTTATAAGTTAGTTTTATTTACATTTACATAGAAATTACTGAATACAAATATATTCTTAAAGTAAAACTTTTCCAAGAGTAAACTGAAGAAAAAAAAAGAAAAAAAAAGAAAAAAAAGAAAAAAGAAACATTACCCGATTTCTCAAGTAAACAAGTTGATATTTTCTAAAAGAGGACTTTCATATTTTTTTAAAGGAATGATTTTAGTTGTTGAGTGTTAAAATTTTTTATTCATCTTAAATATCAATGCTTATTTGCATTATCATTGGTCATGTACAAGACATTCATCTGCATATCTTGTTAAATAGAAAAAAAAAAAAAAATTTTTATATGAAAAAGAACCTTATTAAATTTCAATCCTAACCAGTGAATTATCAAGGATAAAAGGGATTTTTATCCCTTTGCTTTATCTCTAAAGATCATCTTGTTGGTTTATGTGGAACCGTGACTATATACAAGAGAATAACCTTGGCTATAGAGCTTGTTTTTAAGTCCATAATGAAAATATGAATTTGATTCTTGTTCTTATGGCAGAGTTAAACAGATTACTGATAAATACATCATTCTATTTACTACAGTATAATATACACTTGCACATCAATATCATTTTTATTCCTAACTAGAAGCGGCTACTTGGCGTCGCTGGGTTAAGGGGTAGGGAAAAAAAGTTAGTGTCACAAATCCATTATTACTGAATCACAGGTTGTATCTTTGCAGGATGCCCCACTAAAATCCCTCCATAAAAAAGACCTTGCATTGATCTGGGGTCTGAAAAAAGAAAAAAAAAAAAAAAAAAAAAAAAAAAAAAAAAGAAGTGCAGACATCTGAAAAGAAAAATGAATGTCTTCTATTTGAAATATTAAAATTCCATGCTGTTACAATTTAATTTTCTTTTTTAATTATCTTCACGAATATAAATCAAATCTTCATTATTTTTGCTCAAAAAGCAAGATCTAGTGATCATGAATGTGTATATATATTTACTATGTTAATTGCTTTATTTTTGTAGTTTCATTTGGACATACACACAGACTGCCATTTATATATGCATAGATAACTATATAAAGATATGTGTGAAGAAACAATGATCATCATTTTGTATAAGTAAATAACAAAAATAACATGATACAATTTAATATTTAGAGCTCAAAAATTTTTAAAAAGGAGTTTTGATTCAAGAATGAGATAAGATTAGAATAATCCAAGAAGTGATCATTACTTGAAACCTTATAATCATGTATAAATGATAGGAATACTTGAAACCATAAAACTGTTAAAAACCATACTAATTATTTGTATCAAATTTGGCATTAAATAACCTATAACAAATAAAACAAACTTAATCAAACCAAACAGTGATCCAATTCAAGATGTTACAAAGGTTAATGTGTTTATGTAGGATTCTTCAGGAATTAAAGAGGGGAGTAAGAGTAAGGGGAAAAAGCGATAATGTAGCCAAATGAGAAAGAGAAAAATGGTATGCAGCATCTTGCCTATACCCGGTATCTATCACCTTATAACACTATACCCCACTTCTACTCACCTCATCAACCCAACATCCACATAACTCCTTTCAGCACACTGTTCTACACAGATTGCATTTATCCTTGCCACACATCTACCCTTCCCAAACTCAAACCCATCCTCAAATATTCGACCATCTATATCACATCCCATTCTACTATTCTAGCCCAACACTTCCTCTCAATCTTATCTATCCACAGTGTACAATATCCAAGCTGTAACCTCCATCAATCCAACCTTCACAACTAAATCCGACCTTTAAAGTCTTCAATCAAGCAATCATCAGAGACACTAGAGAAAAGCATAGGGAATAAATTGTTGCTCAATTAATTTCATGGGGATTCGAAGAAGAGTGTGATAAAGCAGCAGGAAAATCATTGAGAGTCCAGGATGTCTAATATCGACCAGCAGTTGAATCACAAAGTAGAATTAGTACTCACACTCAGGTGTGATGCTTTGATAGAGAAAGAGAGGGGAACAATGAGGTGGGCAGAGGTGAGCCTATCACAGAACAATGGATACATTGTACTGGCAGTTTATAGGCTAAGAATATTGGTTCCCTTAATTAAGACACTTTATGCTTGTGCATCCCATCTCCAACAGATAATGGCTGAAATCAGGAATGGTGAACAGTAAACAAGTTTATTTGATCAGTGTTAGCAACATCTTCCACTTGGAATACAGAATGATCCAATAAATGGTACACAAGAATTTAAAGAAGAAAAAAAAAAAATTATATTCCAAGTGAAATGTAAACAATCTAACAAACAGTTGCTGAGTTTAAAGAAGAGAAAAGGAACTAAAAAGTAAACTTTAATCGTCATAAGTTTAAAGAATCACAAAATAGAAACTAATTAAAAATCATCATGCCTTTTTAATCTTTATTTGATGAAATGTTGTCAACCATTATTAATAAACAATTCAGATCAGATATAAAGAAAAGCTTCTCTGTGCTGTTTACTAATGGTCTGAATAGCTGATAAAAAGCAACTGAAATTAAGATGAAAACATTAATAATGGCTAATTTTGCTAATTGTGTAACTATTAGATAATGAAATACAAATGAAGAAAAAAGTGAACAAATGATAAAATGAATTTAGATATTTGAAATTATCTAAACTATCACCTATTTATTTTCATTTATCAAGACCTAACAATAATCTGGAAAAAGAAAAAAGAGTATCACTTCAATATTTCATTTTGTGCCAATTTTTCATAAAAACTTTTATTAACTCTACAATAAAGTTCTTAAAAATTGTATTTGAATTATCCTATGAGATAATTGGCAAGAATAAATGCATTGGTTAAGAGCTTCTATTTGGAGCCTACCTGGTAGTTGTGAGTTCAATTCCTGGGTTCAGATTCAGCAGGAAAAAAATAACAAGGTAAATTAACTGATAAGATAAATTCCAAAACATAAACAGTGGAATAAAAATAGTCTACTCTTTTATGGATTTAAAAGAGGGTTCAGTTTTAAAATTTCCTGATAGTCAAAGACTATAAAAAATAAGCACCTGATTGAAATGCGAGGATAACTAACAAGATAAAAAAAAAAAGATAACTTTTTATTTGAGAAATTTAGACAGATCCATTTTTCAATTGCATATTATAATCTTGTTCTAAAGAATTCCAACAGCTTTTGGGGTTCAGATGTGAAAGCTTTCAATCTGGATTTGTACATGCACAACACCAAGAATTGAAAACAGACTGAAGCCTTCAAGTCCAATTATTTTTTCAGTAAATGGATTGGCATATGTATACATTCATTATTACAATGAATATTGAAAGAAATTATCAAAAATAAAAGGTATTGCTTTCATATATGGTGTAAAAGTAAAACAAAACAAAAAGACATTTTGTGTTCTTTGTAAAAATAATAATGCTTTTCCAGCCTGAAAATGAAATTGTAATAACAGTGATTGAATATAATGAACTTCAAAGACTATAATTAGACCAAATGTCCTATTTCCACTAGACTGACACTTTTTATCTAGAAAGAATTGTTGAATAGAGTTATAACAGATGTATATATTATATTGCGATTCTACTGAACTAATATATATATATATATATATATATATATATATATATATATATATGAATAAGATAAGGTGTGTCAAAAAAGTATAGAGATATTTTGTATTTTTCGACACCTTGATTTCTGAAGAAAAAAAAGTAATGTTCTATTCATTCTTCATTTTTATCTTGGTTTAAACTTGGTACTTTTTTGACACACCTTGTATTCTTGAAAAAAATTAATGAATGGAACTATATTTTTTTTTTTTCAGAATACAAGGTATCAAAAAGTACAAAAAATCTCGATACTTTTTTGACACACCTTTATATATATATATATATATATATATATATATATATATATATAATATATATATACACACACACAAAAAAAAATTAAAAAAAGGAGAGACGAGAACAAAATCAGCTTTAAATAAATTCATAGAGCTATTATGAAAATAGATCCTTAGAAAAAAATGTTTCATTAGATGATCACCATGAGGTCATGCAGGGTTTCAAGGTTAAAGTATCATTACTACTAACCCAGTGCACACCAGCAGTACCTCACAATAACACCAGGTTTTGTTGGTTATTTGTCACAATGTATGAGTGCCAGATCCATGTAAATACCCAATATTTGAGCTTAATATATTTCCTCTTAAATAATAATGAGATTTGCATATTTGTCAGTGTGCACTTGAAAAATACAATATCAGGAGACAGAACTAAGAGCAGAAGGCAGATTAATGAGAATTTTAAAAAATTTGCTTAACTTTTTCAAAAATACAGAATACATCAATATTTTTGTTTTTATTTTGTAAAAATCATAATCTCTCATTAATTCAGAGCTTAAGATACTTAAATCAACCCTTAGCTGATTATATATAAAATCCTAAACTTTTAAAAGTTGGTTAAAAAAAAATTTAAAAAAAAAAAAAGATTAAAAATTGCACAGACATACACCAATTAAAACAAACTATTAACTGAAAGTTCCAAAGTTCTGAATCTAATATAAATCATTAATTTGGCTTTGAAACATTTTTAATCCTCCAGTTAGTTTTTCTATATGTGATTATTTGATTTGTATTAATGTTTGGTTTATTTAATAGCGAATCAACCTCTAATGGGTTATTTAATGCCAAAATTTTATCTATTTGTAAATGTTTGATTATAATCATAACTATTTATATGTTCAATGTTCCCCCACAATCATTTTCTTTAATTTTTTTTTATTATTTGTCATTAATCATTTGTTTGCAGATATATGGTATCAAGCACTCCTAGTGTTTCAAGTAACTATTCCTATTTCATAATAATAATAATAATAATAATAATAATAATAATAATAATTTGTTTGCACATCCAGTACTAATGATTTTCAAATAAATCTATTTGTTCCATAGATCATGGATGGAACCCTAACAGAGTCAGAGTGTACTTGGGAGTAATGGCAATGAAAAAGTGCCCCCCCCCCCATAATACCAGAACTGAAGCTCTTATCACCAGGTGCAGTTTAGTATTATCATACCCAGAACACTCCTTATTTTTTAGGGGAGGGGGGGTCTTACTCCTCTAGTGAGGATGCAAGTGATGTATTCTAAACCCTGCCAACAATGTACAAGGATAATCAAAATAAATAATTAACCAGCAATTTTTGATTTTTGGGGAACTGGTTCATTGAGTTTAGGACATTTTTATATCATGGCAAAGCTATGTTTTAAATATGAAAGAACAGTTTAAATGATTGTACAGAGTGTTTCAAAAAATTAATTTGAGATGTACAGGCTGTTTCAGAAAAATTGCGGTAGAGCATTCGGATAGGAATTACAAGGTTCCTGGTTCGTATCGGCCCTTGCCAACTTAGCGTATGAGTAGCACAGGGATCTGTGCAGTAAAGTGAGGAGCTGATGGTAGGTGTAGTGCTCCACCTCAGATGCTAAAATAATCTCCTTGAACTAGTGCTAGTGAAAAGGAGATAGACTCCCTTGCTGTCTGGCTGATACCGACATTAAGCCACCCCAACAACTTTGTAATAACTTGACCAATTATAATAATAATTAACAATAATTAATAACTTGACCCAATTCTTGTTCAAATGATCTCAAAACAGCATGAATAGAAACAACTCAAAATTCTATGTTAACATTTAAGACACAATTTTATTTTCCAGTGAATGGCATCTCTATAAACTAAAAAGAAAAAAAGATCAGAATTTGAATTATTTCTACACATGTTAAAATTAGGTCATCTGAATGAGAATTGGTCAAGTTATTAGATTACGAAATGATATCAATTTTTCTGAAACATTCTATACAATAAATATTGATTTTTTTTTTTTAGTAAGTAAAAATGTAGTTTAGTTTTTTTTAGATAAGCCAGGAAAGAATTCTAAATAATAACATTTTAAAAATCATTTTCATTCAATCTTCCTCTTTAACAAAAAATTTAACAACAATGAATGCGTATAATGAATTTTAAATGGGCCATAATTAGTCCATATATGCTATTTTCAATATTACAAGGTCTTTCATTTGAAGAAAGGTGAAATAATTGTGTTCAACAGGAGGGAAATAATAAGCAGCTAAAAATGAACAAAAATATGAGAGCGTAACAAATGAGTGAAGGTGTATATGTGGAAGGGGACAAAACTTAATGATAAAATACTAGTACTACTGCTTCTTTTTAGAGAGAAAATTATGCTACTGCTTATACTTTCATGTGACTATCTACAACTCGTTTTAAAAAAAAGGTTTTTAGAAGTATATATCAGCAAGATTTATATCTTAGCGTAAATTTAAAATCCTGTTAAACAGTGTCTATTTTCTAATATGTGTTACATAAAAATATTTTTATATTTTACTTCCTGTATAATTCAAAAGTACTCTTATAAATAAAAAAAATATTAAAAAAATAGACGTATACTGGGCATCACCTGGAGGGACAGGATCACTAACACAGCAGTTCTAGAGAGAGCTCAACTTCCCAGCTTGTGTTCTCTACTAAGACAGCATCGTCTCTGATGGCTGGACCATGTCCGCTGATGGACGAATCCCAAAGACATCCTCTATGCAGAGATTTCGCTCTGGTAAGAGACAGATTGGTCGGCCCCATCTGCATTTCAAGGATGTTTGCAAGAATGATCTCAGGTGCTTTGGCATTATCCCTTCTAGCTGGGGAAAATTTGGCTCAGGACCGCCCTTGTGGCGACAGGCTCTCCATGGATGTTGGAAACTAACCTGGAGCAACATCAAAGCCAAGAGGTCCAGAAGAAAATGGTGGCAACAAAGCACCAACACATCAACATCTTCAGGGACAGCCTTCACATGTGACATCTGTGGTTGAGTCTGTTTATCGAACATTGACTTTACAGTCACAGGAGGCGCTTGTAACTTCAGGAGCACAATAACTATATTATAGTCTTCCAAGACTGAAATATCAATGAACTTCATAAATATACTCAATATATACTCAAGAGGACTATATAAAATATTTGATAAAAATGCTACTGCTTATACTTTCATGTGACTATCTACAACTCGTTTTAAAAAAAAGGTTTTTAGAAGTATATATCAGCAAGATTTAAGCTTAGCGTAAATTTAAAATGCTGTTAAACAGTGTCTATTTTCTAATATGTGTTACATAAAAATATTTTTATATTTTACTTCCTGTATAATTCAAAAAGACTCATATGAATAAAAAAATATTTAAAAAATAGACGTATACGCATCACCTGATATATAAAATATTGTGATGAAAAGTCACTTTTTATGCCATTTTAATAAATATAGCTACTGCACCACAAAAAAATGTCATACTTGTCAAGAGTGACAGAAAGGATATAAAAAGTGTCAAAGAAGTTAACTATTTGCTTTTCTTTTTTTTTTTTTTTTTTTTTTTTCACTCCCTTTATTTTTGTCTTCAAGCCATCAGAGTTTATTGAAAAGATTTTTGGAGTAAGATATCCACTTAGAGACAGGAAAATCTATAATTAGATTGATAAATGGATAAACTAATCATAGAAGTTTAAGGAAGAAAAAACAAAAAAAAAAACAAACTTGAATCTAGATAATCTGAAAAGCTCCTTAGAGCAGGTGATAGTTCATGTGATGATAATAATGATAATAGTTAAGAAAAGAAAGTTATTTTCCTTTGAGACTGCAATGGCTTCAGTCACTGGAATTTGCAGAGGGACTGTAATACAAAATGGGAGACTAGTCAGAAGAAGACAAACAAAGAGCAAAGGACAGATAAATACAGATGATTTGTGAAGAGAAGGAAGGTCAGAGTAAGAGGAACAATGTAAATCATTTTACAATCATGACAAGTATTAAGACAAAAGCTAAGTCCCTGCCCAAATTTTCACTCAGGTCAGGGTCACATCAAGTCCTTGAACCAGTAAATTATTGAGCTATTTCCAATATCTGCCAACTGGTCATCATGAAGCAGCTTCAGGCCAATTTAGACCTCATTTCAAAGTAAGCTCAGTTATTAGGTAGCCACAATACTATCCAGAGCTGAATTACTTTTTTGAACATATATTAAAATGGTTTCTCAGAGATTTATGGTATATGTCTGGCATTCAAATTGAGATTAAACAGATCAACTTTTCAAAGCACTGATATAACATAAGTACTCTCTCTCAAAAAATAAATAAAGAAATAAATAAAAATAAAAAAAAAAAGATAAAAAAAAGAAAATCAAATTAAAAAGAGCTCAAAGTAAGTATTTTCTCAGATATGAAAAACAATACCTTCTTCTAGAGTGGAGATTGGTTTGTTTTTGTGTTGTATGATATCAACTTTTCTTTCAGAATCATTCAATGCTAATCAAGCATTTTTTGAAAAACAAAGACTTGATTCAGCATTGAATGATCTGAAAGAAAAGTTGATATTACCATAAACACAAAAAACAACCAAACCTCCAACTCTAGAAGAAGGTATTGTTTTCAATCTGAGAAAATACTTACTTTGACAGCTTCCTATTTAATTCTGATTTTCTTTTTTTTAATTCTTTTTTTTATTTATTATTATATTTCTATTTATTTTTTTGAGAGAGATACTTATGTATAATCAGTGCTTGAAAAGTTGAATCTGTTTAATCTCAATTTAAATGCCCAGACTATACCATAAACTCTGAGAAAACCATGTTAATATATGTTCAAAAAGTAATTCAGGCTCTGATTATATTGTGGCTACTAATAACTAGCATACTTTTAGAAATTGAGTCTAAATTGGCCTGGAACTGCTTCATGATGACCGTTGGCAACTTTGAAATTAGCTTCAATAATTACTGTTTTCAAGACTTGAATGTGACCTGACCTGACTGAAAATTTCGGCAGGGACTTAGCTATTTTGTCTAGATACTTTCATGATTGTAAAATGATACAATTGTTCCTTTACTCTACCTTCCTTCTCTCACAAATCATCTGTATTATCTGTCTTGCTCTTTTGTCTTCTTCCTGACTAGTCTCCATTTGTATTACAGTCCCTCTGCAGAATTTCCAGTGACTGGAAAGCCATTGCAGTCAAAGGAAAATAACTTTCTTTCTTAACTAATTATCATTATTATCATCACATAACATATCACCTGCTCTAAGGAGCTTTTCAGGATTAGATTCAAGTTTTGTTTTTTTTTTGTTTTTTTTTCTTCCTTAAACTTCTATGATTAGTTATCCATTTATCAACATAAATTATAGATTTTCCTGTCTCTTAATGTGGAATCTTACTCCCACAAAAATCTTTTCAATAAACTCTGATGCTTGAAACAAAAACTAAAGGAGTGAAAAAAAAAAAAAAAAAAAAAAAAAAAGAACAAGAAAAGCAATTAGTTATTAAACTCTTTGACACTTTTATATCCTTTCTGTCACTCTTACGTTATGAACAATTTTTTTTGTGGTGCAGTAGCTATATATATAAAAAATGGCATAAAAAGACTTTGTCATCACAATATTTTATATAACAGTGATCCCAGTATACGTCTATTTTTTAATATTTTTTTATTCATATGAGTACTTTGAATATATACAGGAAGAAAATATAAAAATATTTTATGTAACACATATTAGAAAATAGACACTGTTTAACAGCATTTTAAATTTACGCTAAGATATAAATCTTGCTGATATATACTTCTAAAAACCTTTTTTTTTAAAACGAGTTGTAGATAGTCACATGAAAGTATAAGCAGTAGCATTTTTATCACAATATTTTATATAGTCCTGTGAGTATATATTTGAGTATATTATCGAGTCATCATGATATTTCAGTCTTGAAGACTATAATATATTATTGTGCTCCTGAAGTTACAGCGCCTCCTGTGACTGTAAAGTCCCAATGTTCGATAAGACAGACTCAACCACAGATGTCACATGTGAAGCTGTCCCTGAAGATGTTATTGTGTTGGTGCTTTGTTGCCACCATTTTCTTCTGGACCTCTTGGCTTTATGATGTTGCTCCAGGTTAGTTCCAACATCCATGGAGAGCCTGTCGCCACCAAGGCGGTTCCTGAGCCAAATTTTCCCAGCTAGAAGGATAATGCCAAAGCACCTGAGATCATTTTGCAAAGCATCCTTGAAATGCAGATGGCCGACCAATCTGCTCTTACCAGACGAAATCTCTGCATAAAGGATGTACCTGGATTCGTCCATCCAGCGACATGTCCAGCCATCAGAGACGATGCTGTCTTAGTAGAGAACACAAGCTGGGAAGTTGAAGCTCTCTCTAGAAACTGCTTGTTAGTTCCTGGCCTCAGGTGATGCCCAGTATACGTCTATTTTTTAATATTTTTTTATTTATAAGAGTACTTATGTACAGGAAGTAAATATTAAAAATATTTTTAGTAACACCATATTAGGAAAATAGACACTGTAACAGATTTTAAATTTACCTAAAATAAATCTTGCTGATATATACTCTAAAAACCTTTTTTTAAAACGAGTTGTAGATAGTCACATTGAAAGTATAAGCAGTAGCATAATTTTCTCTCTAAAAAGAAGCAGTAGTACTAGTATTTTATCATTAAGTTTTGTCCCCCTTCCACATATTACACCTTCACTCATTTGTTACGCTCTCAATATTATTTGTTCATTTTTAGCTGCTATTATTTCCCTCCTGTTGAACACAATTATTCACCTTTCTCCAAATGAAAACCTTGTAATATTGAAAATAGGCATATATGGACTAATTATGGCCATTTAAAAATTCATTATACGCATTCATTATTTTTGTTTAAATTTTGGTTAAAGAGGGAAGATAATGAAAATGATTTTTCAAATGTTATTATTTAGAATCTTTCCTGGCTTATCTAAAAAAAATACTAACTACATTTTACTTACTAAAAAAAAAAATCAATATTTATTCGTATAGAATGTTTCAGAAAATTGATATCATTTCGTAATCTAATAACTGAACCAATTCTCATTCAGATGACCTAATTTTAACATTGTAGAAATAATTCAAAATTCTGATCCTTTTTTTTCTTTTTAGTATAAGAGATGCCATTCACTGGAAAATAAAATTGTGTCTTAAATGTTCAACATAGAATTTTGATTTTTCCATTCATTGCTGTTTTAGATCATTTGAACAAGAATTGTCAAGTTATTAATTATTGTTAATATTATTATAATTGGTCAATTATTACCAAAGTTGTTGGGGTGGCTTTAATGTCGGATCCAGCAGACAGAAGAGTCTATCTCCTTCTTCACTAGCACTAGTTCAAGGAATTATTTTAGCATCTGATGGAGCACTACACCTACCATCAGCTCCTCACTTTACTGCACAGATCCCTGTGCTACTCAATACCTAAGTTGGCAAGGCCGATACGAACCAGAACCTTGTAATTTCCTATCCGAATGCTCTACCGCAATTTTTCTGAAACAGCCTGTACATCTCAAATTAATTTTTTAAACACTCTGTACAATCATTTAAACTGTTCTTTCATATATAAAACATAGCTTTGCCATGATATAAAAATGTCCTAAAACTCAATAACCAGTTCCCCAAAAATCAAAAATTGCTGGTTTAATTATTTATTTTGATTATCCTTGTACATTGTTGGCAGGGTTTAGAATACATCACTTGCATCCTCACTAGAGGAGTAAGACCCCCCCCTCCCTAAAAAATAAGGAGTGTTCTGTTATGATATACTAAACTGCACCTGGTGATAAGAGCTTCAGTTCTGGTATTATGGGGGGGGGCACTTTTTTCATTGCCATTACTCCCAATACACTCTGACTCTGTTAGGGTTCCATCCATGATCTATGGAACAAATAGATTTATTTGAAAATCATTAGTACTGGGATGTGCAAACAAATTATTATTATTATTATTATTATTATTATTATTATATTATGAAAATAGGAATAGTTACTTGAAACACTAGGAGTGCTTGATACCATATATCTGCAAACAAATGATTAATGACAAATAATAAAAAAAAATAAAAGAAAATGATTGTGGGGGAACATTGAACATATAAATAGTTATGATTATAATCAAACATTTACAAATAGATAAATTTTGGCATTAAATAACCCATTAGAGGTTGATTCGCTATTAAATAAACCAAACATTAATACAAATCAAATAATCACATATAAGAAAAACTAACTGGAGGATTAAAAATGTTTCAAAAGCCAAATTAATGATTTATATTAGATTCAGAACTTTGGAACTTTCAGTTAATAGTTTGTTTTAATTGGTGTATGTCTGTGCAATTTTAATCTTTTTTTTTTTTTAAATTTTTTTTTTTAACAACTTTTAAAATTAGGATTTATATATAACAGCTAAGGGTTGATTTAAGTAATCTTAAGCTCTGAATTAATGAGAGATTATGATTTTTTACAAAATAAAAACAAAAAAATATTGATGTATTCTGTATTTTTTGAAAAAGTTAAGCAAATTTTTTAAAATTCTCATTAATCTGCCTTCTGCTCTTAGTTTCTGTCTCCTGATATTGTATTTTTTCAAGTTGCACACTGACAAATATGCAAATCTCATTATTATTTAAGAGGAAATATATTAAGCTCAAATATTGGGTATTTACATGGATCTGGCACTCATACATTGTGAGAAATAACCAACAAAACCTGGTGTTATTGTGAGGTACTGCTGGTGTGCACTGGGTTAGTAGTAATGATACTTTAACCTTGAAACCTGCATACCTCGGGTGATCATCTAATGAACATTTTTTTCTAAGGATCTATTTTCATAATAGCTCTATGAATTTATTTAAAGCTGATTTTGTTCTCGTCTCTCCTTTTTTTTAAAATTTTTTTTTGTGTGTGTGTATATAATATATATATATATATATATATATATATATATATATATATAAAGGTGTGTCAAAAATGTATCGAGATTTTTTTTACTTTTTGATACCTTGTATTCTGAAAAAAAAAAATATAGTTCCATTCAATATTTTTTTAAGAATACAAGGTGTGTCAAAAAAGTACCAAGTTTAAACCAAGATAGAAATGAAGAATGAATAGAACATTACTTTTTTTTCTTCAGAAATCAAGGTGTCGAAAAATACAAAATATCTCTATACTTTTTTGACACACCTTATATATATATATATATATAAGTTCAGTAGAATCGCAATATAATATATACATCTGTTATAACTCTATTCAACAATTCTTTCTAGATAAAAAGTGTTAGTCTAGTGGAAATAGGACATTTGGTCTAATTATAGTCTTTGAAGTTCATTATATTCAATCACTGTTATTACAATTTCATTTTCAGGCTGGAAAAGCATTATTATTTTTACAAAGAACACAAAATTCCTTTTTTGTTTACTTTTACACCATATATGAAAGCAATACCTTTTATTTGAAATTTCTTTCAATATTCATTGTAATAATGAATGTGTACATATGCCAATCCATTTACTGAAAAAATAATTGGACTTGAAGGCTTCAGTCTGTTTTCAATTCTTGGTCTTGTGCATGTACGGATCCAGATTGAAAGTTTTCACATCTGAACCCCAAAAGCTGTTGGAATTCTTTAGAACAAGATTATAATATGCAATTGAAAAATGGTTCTGTCTAAATTTCTCAAAGGAAAAGTTATTTATCTTTTTTTTTTTATCTTGTTAGTTATCCTCGCGTTTCAATCACCGTACCTACCAACATTCTTCAGGTGCTTATTTTTTATAGTCTTTGACTATCAGGAAATTTTAAAACTGAACCCTCTTTTAAATCCATAAAAGAGTAGACTATTTTTATTCCACTGTTTATGTTTTGGAATTTATCTTATCAGTTAATTTACCTTGTTAGTTATTTTGCCCTTGTCACTTTTTTCCTGCTGAATCTGAACCCAGGAATTGAACTCACAACTACCAGGTAGGCTCCAAATAGAAGCTCTTAACCAATGCATTTATTCTTGCCAATTATCTCGTAGGATAATTCAAATACAAATTTTTAAGAACTTTATTGTAGAGTTAATAAAAAGATTTTTATGAAAAATTGGCACAAAATGAAATATTGAAGTGATAACTCTTTTTTCTTTTTCAGATTATTTTAGTCTTGATAAATGAAAATAAATAGGTGATAGTTTAGATAGATTTCAAATATCTAAATTCATTTTATTCATTTGTTCACTTTTTTCTTCATTTGTATTTCATTATCTAATAGTTACACAATTAGCAAAATTAGCCACTATTAATGTTTTCATCTTAATTTCAGTTGCTTTTTATCAGCTATTCAGACCATTAGTAAACAGCACAGAGAAGCTTTTCTTTATATCTTCTGATCTGAATTGTTTATTAATAATGGTTGACAACATTCATCAAATAAATAAAAAAGCATGATGATTTTTAATTAGTTCTATTTTGTGATTCTTTAAACTTATGACGATTAAAGTTTACTTTTATTCCTTTTCTCTTCTTTAAACTCAGCAACTGTTTTTAGATTGTTTACATTTCACTTGGAATATAATTTTTTTTTATTTTCTTCTTTAAATTTGTGTTACCATTTATTGGATCATTCTGTATTCCAAGTGAAGATGTTGCTAACACTGATCAAATAAACTTGTTTACTGTTCACCATTCCTGATTTCAGCCATTATCTGTTGGAGATGGATGCACAAGCATAAAGTGTCTTAATTAAGGGAACCAATATTCTTACTATAAACTGCCAGTACAATGTATCCATTGTTCTGTGATAGGCTCACTCTGCCCACCTCATTGTTCCCCTCTTTCTCTATCAAAGCATCACACCTGAGTGAGTACTAATTCTACTTTGTGATTCAACTGCTGGTCGATATTAGACATCCTGGACTTCAATGATTTTCCTGCTGCTTTATCACACTCTTCTTCGAATCCCATGAAATTAATTGAGCAACAATTTATTCCTATGCTTTTCTCTAGTGTCTTCTGATGATTGCTTGATTGAAGACTTTAAAGGTCGATTTAGTTGTGAAGGTTGGATTGATGGAGGTTACAGCTTGGATATTGTACACTGTGGATAGATAAGATTGAGAGGAAGTGTTGGGCTAGAATAGAGAGAATGGATGTGATATAGATGTCGAATATTTGAGGATGTTGAGTTTGGGAAGGGTAGATGTGTGGCAAGGATAAATGCAATCTGTGTAGAACAGTGTGCTGAAAGGATTATGTGGATGTTGGGTTGATGAGGTGAGTAGAAGTTGGGTATAGTGTTATAAGGTGATAGATAACCGGGTATAGGCAAGATGCTGCATACCATTTTTCTCTTTCTCACTTGGCTACATTATCGCTTTTTCCCCTTACTCTTACTCCCCTCTTTAATTCCTGAAGAATCCTACATAAACACATTAACCTTTGTAACATCTTGAATTGGATCACTGTTTGGTTTGATTAAGTTTGTTTATTTTTATAGGTTATTTAATGCCAAATTTGATACAAAATAATTAGTATGGTTTTTAACAGTTTATGTTCAAGTATTCCTATCATTTATTACATGATTATAAGGTTTCAATAATGATCACTTCTTGGATTATTCTAATCTTATCTCATTCTTGAATCAAAACTCCTTTTTTTAAATTTTTGAGCTCTAAATATTATTGAATTGTATCATGTTATTTGCTTATACAAAATGATGATCATTGTTTCTTCACACAAATTTTTATATAGTTATCTATGCATATATAAAGGGCAGTCTGTGTGTATGTCCAAATGAAATTACAAAAATAAAACAATTAACATAGTAAATATATATACACATTTATGATCACTAGATCTTGCTTTTTGAGCAAAAATAACGAAGATTTGATTTATATTCGTGAAGATAATTAAAAAAGAAAAAATTAAATTGTAACAGCATAGGATTTTTTTTTGTATTTAATATTTTAAATAGAAGACATTCATTTTTCTTTTCAGAGTGTCTGTGCACTTTTTTTTTTTTTTTTTTTTTTTTTTCAGACCCCAGATCAATGCAATCTTTTTTTTATGCAGGATTTTAAGTGGGGCATCCTGCAAATTACAAAACCTGTGATTCAGTAAATAATGGATTTGTGACACTAACTTTTTTTTCCCTACCCCCTTAACCCGCGACGCCAAGTTAGCCGCTTCTATTAGAAAAAAAATGATATTGATGTGCAAGTGTATACTATACTGTGATAAATAGAAATGTATTTATCAGTTAATCATGTTAAACTCTCTATGCCATAAGAACAAGAATCAAATTCATTTTTCATTATGACTTAAAAACAAGCTCTATACCAAGTTATCTCTTGTATTATAGCACGGTTCCACATAAACAACAAGATGATCTTAGAGATAAAGCAAAAGGATAAAAATCCCTTTATCCTTGATAATTCACTGGTTAGGATTGAAATTTAATAAGTTTTTTTCATATAAATTTTTTTTTTTTTTTTTTTTTTTTTTTCTATTTAACAAGATATGCAGAGAATGTCTTGTACATGACCAATGATAATGCAAATAAGCATTTATATTTAAGATGAATAAAGAAATTTTAACACTCAACAACTAAAATCATTCCTTTAAAAAAAAAAATATTGAAAGTCCTCTTTAGAAAATATCAAACTTGTTTACTTGAGAAATCAAGGTAATGTTTCTTTTTCCTTTTTTTAAATTTTTTCTCCAGTTACTCTTGGGAAAAGTTTTACTTTAAGAATATATTTGTATTCAGTAATTCTATGTAAATGCAAATAAAAACTAACTTATAAAAGACTTCTTTTTTATTTTGTAAATACTTTTTTTTTTTTTTTTCACTTAAAAAGAGGTATCAATTCCGAGGCAGGTTTTATTTTTTTCATGATCAAGTAAATCATTTAATTTTAAAAAATTTTTTACCATTCATCAAAAATTAAATCCATAAAAGTCATGATGATATTATCCTTCTATTTAGGAAGGAGTGAAAGATTCCCATTAACATTTCATAGTTACCTCAGTTATACTGAGAATGGATGCTTAAAAAATGTTACCACATTTTAAGTACATTGCTCGTATAAAAATCGTTCTATTATGTGCTGTCTTGTTGGATTACTGTTGGTTTAGCTCAGTCGGTAGAGCATCCGCCTAGGAACCACAAGGCTCCGGGTTCTATACCGGCCCTCACCAGCTCTGCACATGACTTGCACAGCTTGGATCTATGATGGAGTGGGAAGCTGATGATTGGTGTGTCGCTCCACTGGTCCTGGTCTCTCTGGTCTAGCTCTGGTGAAAAAGGAGGATGGACTCCTTTGCTGTCTGGCCAATACTTACAAATGGCCACTCTACTGACTTGACAATTACCATTGTGAGAATTTTAGATGTTCAATGACATAACTTAACTAGTTTTTCAATTGAATGTGATTATGAATTAACTAATTCATTATTTGGTTAATAAATTAAAAAATAAATACCAATATTGTCAGTTTCAGCATTTTACTTCTGTGTTGCTTATCAATTTTGATTCTTTCTCAACACAATACCCAAATTATTGTAACTGTTTTTGTTTTTTTTTGTTTCTTCTTCACTTGACTAAGCTAATCTCTTAAACTCAGCTTTTTTTTCTTTTTTTCTCCATTTTTGCAAGAAAATTTTTTTTCTTTAAATATTAATTTACATTACTCTGGGTATGGGCTGTATGAGAACTTGTCCTCATTGTTACTAATGTCTCAAGGCATTTTTTTTAATGACAGTTTTATGTTGAATAGTGAAAAATTAGCTAAAGCCTTATACATCTGTTCTTATATTTTTAAAAAATCTCCGGAGTCTAGAAATGAAAAAAAAGAAAAAGCTTATGAAATTCTTATCAAAGACCAATTATTTTTTGAAAATCTTGATCGTCATAAAATTAAAAATATATTTTTATAATAATTTAAAAGATTTTGGAGGCTATTAAATTTAGTAGTGTTATTAATATATAGTCATTTAAATTAAGAAGAAAGTTAGTTTATGATGCATTGGAACTGGTGATATTTACTTTGGTAATAACATCTACAGCAACAATGTCTTGGTGTATGTCAGACTCATTCAAACGTTTTAATCTAACTTAAAGTTATTAATGATTTTGATTCACATAAATACTATGTAAGCAAAAAAAAAAAAAAAAATTTGTTACATTATTTTACACTTCAAAAGTAAATATTTATCCAACTCCTCCACCATGGGTAGGAATATGACAAGGTTAATTTTTAAACAGGATAACAAAACAACTGGTTGAATTCAGAGTTTTATCCTTCTCTTTGACTGTTGTTATATCAACGTTAAGAAAACCCAGTCTGCTTCTACATATATATTCATAACTGAAGTAGAAGAATACCATGCCTTTTCCCAAAGCATTAAACACCAAAGTGAAATGTTCACTGCATTCACAGTATCTTGAACTCTTGTGCCAATTCCATTTCCTCGCAATGATAACACCGGTTTCAAAAGTAATCAAATTTCAAGTGAAAAGTTAAAAATTCAGATTTATCATCCAGTAGCATGAATATTAAGAACCATGTCTTTATAATTATTTAAATATTAATTTGATTTAAATATGATTCTTAGTCTGATTTATATAATTTTATTCATTTCATTCTAGGATATATATTTTCACTGTGAATACATTTTGAAATGGGACACTTTCATCTTATTTACATATTTAAAAATCTAGTTGTAAAATTAGTAAATTGATTTATAAACACTTGTTAAAATTTTGTATAATTGTTCATTGAGAATTATTATCGATATTGAAATTGTGTTTAAAATATTTAGAGTTTGACTTTCCAAAAAAAAAATGTTAAGTTTTCCCAAATGTTTTGTTTCAACCACTAGGTTAATTCTATTATGGTTTTTTAAGTATATTGTACACCTGTTTTATTATCTAATTTATTTTTCTTTCTCTTATTACTTCAAACAGTATTAAAAGCACATTTGTACACATATCTAATGCTTCTGTTTTTCTAAGGTTCTGCTTAGATTTAAATTGCTAAATAATTGGAGGTCTCTGCTTCTGTTTTTTTTTTTCATGCAAGAAAAAGATAATGATTCGGTAACCTTTAGAATGACATATATATTTGAATTACTTTCTCTTGAACTGAAAGCTTACAGTTTTTTCTTGCTAGAAACTTTCAGTTGATATTACTATCTTAGTCTTAATTCATCATACAACTCATAATTTTAAAAGTTGATTAAGTTTTATCTTGCATCTCTAATTGATTAAATTCTTTGGTCTCAATATTCAAATGTGTTCATTTGAATCCTAATAAATTACTGTAGCCTGACTTAGATGTTAATGAATTTTTTGTTATTTTTATTTTCTTACAGTGTTTATTATTTATCTCAATTGCAGTTTAAGATCTATTTTCAGTCTGATTGTCATTGTGTCTTGGAAAAAATACGTCCATCAAGAGATTATCTTCAATGTACGATGAATATTCAAAACTGACATATTCATCAGAAGCTACTTAGTCCAGCAACAATTTTCATTTCTTACAAACTATAGCATTTGCATGACACTCTCTCACTTGATGCGGATTTGATAATCCTGTGAATTTTTTTTCCATGAATTTATAGCATGAATAAAAGTCTGATAGCAAACACCTCATATTCACATGTATCATCAAAACTAAAAAACTGTGTGAAAATTAAATTAATCTTATATTTCTTCATAATTTGA
>CM042150.1:54678494-54698494 GCA_023376005.1 Doryteuthis pealeii
AAAAAAGAGAGAGACCTCCAGTATGATTAATAGTAGAGCAGCAACTGGGTTTATTTAAACCTTGATATAACAACCAGTCAAAGAGAAGGAAAACTCTGAATTCAAACCAAGTTGTTTGTACTCTGTGCTATAAATAACCTGTCCAATATCCCAACACATTTGTGGAGAGTTGGATAAATATCGATACTTTGAAGTGTAAAATAATGTACAAATTTTTTTTTTTTTTGCTACATAGTGATTTATGTGAAATAAAATATTAATAATTAATTAGTTAATAACAGTTGAATGAGTCGACATACGAACCAAGATATTGTTGCTGTTGATGTATAACATCCCAAAGTAATATACTATATCTTTACGATTCTAATGCATTCTATATATACTCACTTTCTTTAATTTATGACTTATTTATTATTCTTAATTTTCAACACTACTAATTTATTTATTTGCTCCAATATATCTTTTATTAATATTATTTTATATTTAATTTAATTATTTTTATTATTTTTAATTGACGTTCAATATTTCAAAAATATAATTTGTGCTCTTGATTACAGAATTTTCCATAAGCTTTTTCTTTTTTTCATTTTCTAGACTTCCGAGATTTTAAAAATATGATCAGTTATTGATAGTATTATTATGCTTTAGCTATTTCTAATATTCAACATAAAACAGTGTCATTAAAAACAATGCTGCACATTAGTAAAATGATGGTAAAGTTCTCCAGCCAATACTTCTTATGTGTAGGTATTTTATCATTTTATTATATTATAATTATTATAATAATTTTCTTTTGCATATTATATATATTTAATTAATTATAATGGTAAAAAATAAATAGTTCGTTATAGAGATTTAGCCTAGTTCTAATTTGTAAGAAGAAACAAAAAAACAACAAAACAAACAAAAAAAACGTTACAATAATTTGGTATTGTTTGGAGACAAGAATCAAAATTGATCATAGCAACACAGAAAGTAAAGATGCTGAAACTGACAAATGGTAATTTATTTTTTAATTTATAACGGCAATAATAGAAATTGAGAGTTAAGTTCATATATCACATTCAATTTGAACAACTAGTTAGTTATTCTGCATGTTGAACATCTAAAATTAATCCTATTAATTGTCAATTAGTAGTGGCCATTGTCAGTATTGGTAAACAGCAAAGGAGTCCATTCCTCCTTTTCCGACCAGAGCTGGACCGTGGAACGACACACCTAATTCATCAGCTTCTTACATCCAACCATTAGATCCACGCTGTGTAAGTCATGTGCAGAGCTGGGTGAGGGCGGTATAAACCCGGAGCCTTGTGTCTAGTGGATGCTCTATCGACTGAAGCTAAACCTCAACAAAGACGGCATCATAATGAGAAACGATTTTTTAATAAGAGGCAATGTCTTAAGAATGTGTAACAATTTTTTTAAGCATTCCAAATTACTCAGTATAAACTGAGGTAACTATGTAAATGTTTAATGGAATCTTCCACTCATTCCTAAATAGAAGATCAATATCTATCAGGACCTTTTTATGGATAATTTGATGAATGGTAAGAGAAAATTTTTAAAATAATGATTTACTTGATCATGAAAAATAAAACCTGCCCCGATTGAACTCATTTTTAAGTGAAAAAAAAAAAAGTATTTACAAAATATAAAGAAGTCTTTTATAAGTTAGTTTTATTTACATTTAACATAGATTATTACTGAATACAAATATATTTCCTTAAGTTAAAACTTTCCAAGAGTAAATACTGAAGAAAAAAAAGAATAAAAAAGAAAAAAAAAGGAAAAAAGAAAACTTACTCCCGATTCTTCAGTAAAACAAGTTTGAATTTTCCTAAAAGAGGACTTTCATATTTTTTTTAAGGCAATGATTTAGTTGTTGAGTGTTAATATATTCTTTATCATTGCTTAAAAATTCAATGCTTATTTGCATCTATCATTGGTCATGTAACAAGACATTCATCTGCATATCCTTGTGAAATAGAAAAAAAAAAAATTTTATAATGAATAAAGAACTTTTATTAAATTTCAATCCTAGACCAGTGAATTATCAAGGATAGAAAGGGATTTATCCTTTGCTTTTATCTCTAAAGATGCATCTTGTTGGTTTTTGTGGACTGTGACTATATACAAGAGAATACCTTGGGCTATAGAGCTTGTTTTTAAGTCCCAAATGAAAATATGAATTGAGTTCTTGTTCTTGATGCAGAGTAACAGATTACTGATAGAATACATCATTCTATTTTACTACAGTATAATATACACTTGTGCACATAAATTATCAGTTTTATTCCTAACTAGAAGGCGGCTACTGTGGGCGTGCTGGGTTATATGGGGTAGGGAAAAAAAGTTAGTGTCACAGAATCCATTATTAATGATCACAGGTGTATCTTTGCAGTGCCTTCCACTGAAAATCCCTCCATAAAAGCCTTGATTGATCTGGGGGTCTGAAAAAAAGAAAAAAAAAAAAAAAAGAAAAAAAAAAAAAAAGAAAGTGCGACCCGAAGAAAAATGAATGTCTTCTATTTGAAATAAGTTAAGAAATTCCCATGCTGTTACTAAGTTTAATTTTCTTTTTTAATTACTTTCACGTTGAATATAAATCAAGATCTTCATTATTTTTGGTCTCAAAAAGGCAAGATCTAGTGGATGCAGATGTTATATATTGTACATGGCTTAATGTGCTTTACATTTTTGTAGTTTTCACATTTGGACATACACACAAGACTGCCATTTTATTATATTGCATTAGATATACTATATAGAAGAATGTGAAGAAACAATGATTCATCATTTTGTATAAGTAAATAACAAAATAACATGATTACAGATTTAATATTTAGAGCTCAAATTTTACAAAGGAGTTTTTGATTGCAATGATGAGATAGAGTTAGAAAATCCAAGAAGTGATCGATTACTTGAAACCAGTGTAATCAATGTATAAGATGTAGGAATTATCTCGATAACCATAAAACTGTTAACAACTACTAATTTATTTGTATCAAATTTTGGCATTAAATGACTATAAACAAATAACACAACTTAATCAACACCTAACAGTGATCCAATTCTAGATGTTGATCAAAGGATTAATGTGTTTTATACGTGGTAGGATCGTTCATGAATTAAAGAGGGGATAGAGTAAGGGGAAAACAGCGATAATAGTGAGCCAAATGAGAAGAGAGAAAATGGTATGTCTAGCATTCTTGCCTAATACCCGGATATCTATCACCTTATAACACTAACCCCACTGTCTACCACCTCATCAACCCAACATCCGACATAACTCCTTTCAGCACACTGTTTCTACCAGATTGCATTTATCCCTTGCCACACATCTACCCTTCCTAACTCAAATCCCATCTCAATATTCGACCATCTATATCACATCCCATTCTACTATTCTAGCCCAACACTTCCTCTCAATCTATCTATCCACAGTGTACAATACAATATCCAAGCGTAACCTCCATCAATCCAACCTTCACAACTAAATCGACCTTTAAAGTCTTCCAATCAAGCAATCATCAGAGACACTAGAGAAAAGCATAGGAATAAATTGTTGCTCAATTAATTTCATGGGGATTCGAAGAAGAGTGTGATAAAGCAGCAGGAAAATCATTGAGAGTCCAGGATGTCTAATATCGACCAGCAGTTGAATCACAAAGTAGAATTAGTACTCACACTCAGTGTGATGCTTTGATAGAGAAGAGAGAGGGAACAATGAGGTGGGCAGAGGTGAGCCTATCACAGAACAATGGATACATTGTACTGGCAGTTTATAGGTAAGAATATTGGTTCCCTTAATTAAGAACACTTTATGCTTGTGCATCCCATCTCCAACAGATAATGGCTGAAATCAGGAAATGGTGAACAGTAACAAGTTTATTTAATCAGTGTTAGCAACATCTTCCACTTGGAATACAGAATGATCCAATATGGTACACAAGAATTTAAAGAAGAAAATTAAAAAAATTGTATTCCAAGTGAAATGTAAACAATCTAACAAACAGTTGCTGAGTTAAAAGAGAGAAAAGGAACTAAAAAGTAAACTTTAATTTCATAAGTTTAAAGAATCACAAAATAGAAACTAATTAAAATCATCATGCCTTTTTAATCTTTATTTGATGAAATGTTGTCAACCATTATTAATAAACAATTCAGATCAGATATAAAGAAAGCTTCTCTGTGCTGTTTACTAATGGTCTGAATAGCTGATAAAAAGCAACTGAATTAAGATGAAAACATTAATAATGGCTAATTTTGCTAATTGTGTAACTATTAGATAATGAAATACAAATGAAGAAAAAAGTGAACAAATGATAAAATGAATTTAGATATTTGAAATTATCTAAACTATCACCTATTTATTTTCATTTATCAAGACCTAACAATAATCTGGAAAAAGAAAAAAAAAAAAAAAAAAAATGAGCATCACTTCAATATTTTCATTTGTGGCCAATTTTTCATAAAAACTTTATTAACTCTACAATAAAGTTCTTAAAAATTGTATTTGAATTATCCTATGAGACAATTGGCAAGAATAAATGCATTTGGTTAAGAGCTTCTATTTGGAGCCCTACCTGGTAGTTGTGAGTTCAATTCCTGGGTTCAGATTCAGCAGGAAAAAAGTAACAAGGTAAATTAACTGATAAGATAAATTCCAAAACATAAACAGTGGAATAAAAATAGTCTACTCTTTTATGGATTTAAAAGAGGGTTCAGTTTTAAAATTTCCTGATAGTCAAAGACTATAAAAAATAAGCACCTGATTGAAATGCGAGGATAACTAACAATAAAAAAAAAAAGATAAACTTTTTATTTGAGAAATTTAGACAGATCCATTTTTCAATTGCATATTATATATTTGTTCTAAAGAATTCCAACAGCTTTTGGGTTCAGATGTGAAAAGCTTTCAATCTGGATTTGTACATGCACAACACCAAGAATTGAAAACAGACTGAAGCCTTCAAGTCAATTATTTTTTCAGTAAATGGATTGGCATATGTATACATTCATTATTACAATGAATATTGAAAGAAATTATCAAAAATAAAAGGTATTGCTTTCATATATGGTGTAAAAGTAAAACAAAAAAAAGGATTTTGTGTTCTTTGTAAAATTAATAATGCTTTTCCAGCCTGAAAATGAAATTGTAATAACAGTGATTGAATATAATGAACTTCAAAGACTATAATTAGACCAAATGTTCCTATTTTCCACTAGACTGACACTTTTATCTAGAAAGAATTGTTGAATAGAGTTATAACAGATGTATATATTATATTGCGATTTAGGTGAACTAATATATATATATATATATAATATATAATATATTATATATAATAATAAGGTGTGTCAAAAAGTATAGAATATTTTTGTATTTTTCGACCCACCGTTGATTTCTGAAGAAAAAAAAGTATGTTCTATTCATTCTTCATTTTTATCTTGGTTTAAACTTGGTACTTTTTTTGACACACTTGTATTCTGAAAAAAATTAATGAATGGAACTATATTTTTTTTTCAGAATACAAGGTATCAAAAGTACAAAAAATCTCAATACTTTTTGACACACCTTTATTATAGTATATATATATATATATATATATATTTTATATTATATATATACACACACACAAAAAAAAATTAAAAAAAAGAGAGGCGAAACAAAATCAGCTTTAAATAAATTCATAGAGCTATTATGAAAATAGATCCTTAAAAAAATGTTTCATTAGATGATCACCACGAGGTCATGCAGGGTTTCAAGGTAAAGTATCATTACTACTAACCCAGTGCACACCAGCAGTACCTCACAATAACACCAGGTTTTGTTGGTTATTTCTCACAATGTATGAGTGCCAGATCCATGTAAATACTAATATTTGAGCTTAATATATTCCTCTTAAATAATATGAGATTTGCATATTTGTCAGTGTGCACTTGAAAAATACAATATCAGGAGACAGAACTAAGAGCAGAAGGCAGATTAATGAGAATTTTAAAAAAAAAATTTGCTTAACTTTTTCAAAAAAATACAGAATACATCAATATTTGTTTTTATTTTGTAAAAATCATAATCTCTCATTAATTCAGAGCTTAAGATACTTAAATCAACCCTTAGCTGATTATATATAAATCCTAAACTTTTAAAAGTTGGTTAAAAAAAATTAAAAAAAAAAAAGATTAAAAATTGCACAGACATACACCAATTAAAACAAACTATTAACTGAAAGTTCCAAAGTTCTGAATCTAATATAATCATTAATTTGGCTTTGAAACATTTTTAATCCTCCAGTTAGTTTTTCTATATGTGATTATTTGATTTGTATTAATGTTTGGTTTATTTAATAGCGAATCAACCTCTAATGGGTTATTTAATGCCAAAATTTTATCTATTTTGTAAATGTTTTGATTATAATCATAACTATTTATATGTTCAATGTTCCCCCACAATCATTTTCTTTAATTTTTTTTTATATTTTGTCATTATCATTTGTTTGCAGATATATGGTATCAAGCACTCCTAGTGTTTCAAGTAACTATTCCTATTTCATAATAATAATAATAATAATAATAATAATAATAATTTGTTTGCACATCCAGTACTAATGATTTTCAAATAAATCTATTTGTTCCATAGATCATGGATGGAACCCTAACAGAGTCAGAGTGTACTTGGAGTAATGGCAATGAAAAAGTGCCCCCCCCCCATAATACCAGAACTGAAGCTCTTTATCACCAGGTGCAGTTTAGTATTATCATACCCAGAACACTCCTTATTTTTTAGGGGAGGGGGGGGTCTTACTCCTCTAGTGAGGATGCAAGTGATGTATTCTAAACCCTGCCAACAATGTACAAGATAATCAAAATAAATAATTAACCAGCAATTTTTGATTTTTGGGGAACTGGTTCATTGAGTTTAGGACATTTTTATCATGGCAAAGCTATGTTTTAAATATGAAAGAACGGTTTAAATGATTGTAAGAGTGTTTTCAAAAAATTAATTTGAGATGTACAGGCTGTTTCAGAAAATTTGCGGTAGAGCATTCGGATAGGAATTACAAGGTTCCTGGTTCGTATCGGCCCTTGCCAACTTAGCGTATGGTGCACAGGGATCTGTGCAGTAAAGTGAGGAGCTGATGGTAGGTGTAGTGCTCCACCTCAGATGCTAAAATAATCTCCTTGAACTAGTGCTAGTGAAAAGGAGATAGACTCCCTTGCTGTCTGGCTGATACCGACATTAAGCCACCCCAACAACTTTGTAATAACTTGACCAATTATAATAATAATTAACAATAATTAATAACTTGACCAATTCTTGTTCAAATGATCTCAAAACAGCATGAATAGAAACAACTCAAAATTCTATGTTGAACATTTAAGACACAATTTTATTTTCCAGTGAATGGCATCTCTATAACTAAAAAGAAAAAAAAAGATCAGAATTTTGAATTATTTCTACACATGTTAAAATTAGGTCATCTGAATGAGAATTGGTCAAGTTATTAGATTACGAAATGATATCAATTTTTCTGAAACATTCTATACAATAAATATTGATTTTTTTTTTTTAGTAAGTAAAAATGTAGTTAGTATTTTTTTTAGATAAGCCAGGAAAGAATTCTAAATAATAACATTTAAAAATCATTTTCATTCAATCTTCCTCTTTAACCAAAAATTTTAACAACAATGAATGCGTATAATGAATTTTAAATGGGCCATAATTAGTCCATATATGCTATTTTCAATATTACAAGGTCTTTCATTTGAAGAAAGGTGAAATAATTGTGTTCAACAGGAGGGAAATAATAAGCAGCTAAAAATGAACAAAAATATGAGAGCGTAACAAATGAGTGAAGGTGTATATGTGGAAGGGGACAAAACTTAATGATAAAATACTAGTACTACTGCTTCTTTTTAGAGAGAAAATTATGCTACTGCTTATACTTTCATGTGACTATCTACAACTCGTTTTAAAAAAAAGGTTTTTAGAAGTATATATCAGCAAGATTTATATCTTAGCGTAAATTTAAAATCCTGTTAAACAGTGTCTATTTTCTAATATGTGTTACATAAAAATATTTTTATATTTTACTTCCTGTATAATTCAAAAGTACTCTTATAAATAAAAAAATATTAAAAAAATAGACGTATACTGGGCATCACCTGGAGGGACAGGATCACTAACACAGCAGTTCTAGAGAGAGCTCAACTTCCCAGCTTGTGTTCTCTACTAAGACAGCATCGTCTCTGATGGCTGGACCATGTCCGCTGGATGGACGAATCCCAAAGGACATCCTCTATGCAGAGATTTCGTCTGGTAAGAGACAGATTGGTCGGCCCCATCTGCATTTCAAGGATGTTTGCAAGAATGATCTCAGGTGCTTTGGCATTATCCCTTCTAGCTGGGAAAATTTGGCTCAGGACCGCCCTTGGTGGCGACAGGCTCTCCATGGATGTCGGAAACTAACCTGGAGCAACATCATGAAGCCAAGAGGTCCAGAAGAAAATGGTGGCAACAAAGCACCAACATCTTCAGGGACAGCCTTCACATGTGACATCTGTGGTTGAGTCTGTTTATCGAACATTGGACTTTACAGTCACAGGAGGCGCTGTAACTTCAGGAGCACAATAACTATATTATAGTCTTCCAAGACTGAAATATCAATGAATGACTCATAAATATACTCAATATATACTCAAGAGGACTATATAAAATATTGTGATAAAAATGCTACTGCTTATACTTTCATGTGACTATCTACAACTCGTTTAAAAAAAAGGTTTTTAGAAGTATATATCAGCAAGATTTATATCTTAGCGTAAATTTAAAATGCTGTTAAACAGTGTCTATTTTCTAATATGTGTTACATAAAAATATTTTTATATTTTACTTCCTGTATAATTCAAAAGTACTCATATGAATAAAAAAATATTAAAAAAATAGACGTATACTGGGCATCACCTGTATATATAAAATATTGTGATGAAAAGTCACTTTTTATGCCATTTTTATATAATATAGCTACTGCACCACAAAAAAATGTCATACTGTCAAGAGTGACAGAAAGGATATAAAAAGTGTCAAAGAAGTTTAACTATTTTGCTTTTCTTTTTTTTTTTTTTTTTTTTTCACTCTCTTATTTTTGTCTTCAAGCCATCAGAGTTTATTGAAAGATTTTGTGGAGTAAGATATCCACTTAAGAGACAGGAAAATCTATAATTAGATTGATAAATGGATAAACTAATCATAGAAGTTTAAGGAAGAAAAAAAAACAAAAAAAAAAACTTGAATCTAATAATCTGAAAAGCTCCTTAGAGCAGGTGATAGTTCATGTGATGATAATAATGATAATAGTTAAGAAAAGAAAGTTATTTTCCTTTGAGACTGCAATGGCTTCCAGTCACTGGAATTTGCAGAGGGACTGTAATACAAAATGGAGACTAGTCAGAAGAAGACAAACAAAGAGCAAGACAGATAAATACAGATGATTTGTGAAGAGAAGGAAGGTCAGAGTAAGAGGAACAATGTAAATCATTTTACAATCATGACAAGTATTAAGACAAAAGCTAAGTCCCTGCCAAATTTTCACTCAGGTCAGGTCACATCAAGTCCCTTGAAACCAGTAAATTATTGAGCTATTTCCAATATCTGCCAACTGGTCATCATGAAGCAGCTTCAGGCCAATTTAGACCTCATTTCAAAGTAAGCTCAGTTATTAGGTAGCCACAATACTATCCAGAGCTGAATTACTTTTTGAACATATATTAAAATGGTTTTCTCAGAAGATTTATGGTATATGTCTGGCATTCAAATTGAGATTAAACAGATCAACTTTTCAAGCACTGATATAACATAAGTACTCTCTCTCAAAAAATAAATAAATAAATAAATAAATAAAAAAAAAAAAAGATTAAAAAAAAGAAAATCAAATTAAAAGGAGCTGTCAAAGTAAGTATTTTTCTCAGATTGAAAAACAATACCTTCTTCTAGAGTTGGAGGTTGGTTTGTTTTTGTGTTTTATGGTATATCAACTTTTCTTTCAGATCATTCAATGCTGAATCAAGTCATTTTGAAAAACAAAGGACTCGGGTTTCTTACTGTACCTGCAGTTACTTAAATGGTCACTATTAAGTATTGAACGGGTTAATCACTGCTTAACTTCAGTGATTTATTGGGAACCAGTGCTTTCAGTGTGACTTAACCATAATAAGTGTTGAAGATGAGTCACAAACTTAACATTAGTTGAAATGTTAGGGGGTGATCAATGAAGAGAATCTACAGGCCACTAATACTAGTGACTAGCTCAGAGTAAAGATGACCTGCAATGCAAGAACACAGATGGATTCATCATCATCAAGGCATACTGACAGTCCAGATTCCTTTGACTCTCACTATCTGTCCCTATCAGCCATTGCTCTTGACAAGTCATCTAGATAAGCATCCAGTGTCCACACAGAACTGATGATTGTATGTTTTTGCTGGTCAGCCAATACTTATGTATCCGTATGTAGGAGTCGATAGGAGAACATTGCTTATCAGTGCATCCTTACTTATCCAGCAGTACCCAGCATGCTTTGGTTGTCTGTCTTGGATGTTTTGTGAGATGGGTGGTAAGTGGCCATATAGATGCTGTTTTGTAGGGTGCTGCTTCTAGGGTTTGTTCAAAACAGCATGCCAAGAATGTTACAAAAACTTTAGTATAAGTCTAATAACAGCATTTTGCACCAAGATTTTAAAACCAATTGAACAATTATATTTTCGAACTCAATATGAACTGGACCAAGTTTACAATCTCTTATTGTACTTCATATCTCATTGTAACCTATATTGTTCATATCTTACATAATTAAAAGGTAGCAATGGATGCAATCAAGGGGTAGTTGTCCATGGGTCTCCTCAGCTGGTGATGATAAACCATGAAGCCTGACAAAGTAACAATCAGTCATCTGAAGGTTATTACAATAATGAACATGCATTGGCAGAATGCATTCAAGTTGTGTAGTTTGTCTTTAGAAGACAGCCATTAGCAAACAACAAAGATACGGCTCTACAAAGCACTCAGCAGCTCTCTCACACACACACAATATATATATATATATATATATAGGGTTTTATAATAAGTTTATGCTTGGAGGGTGAGCCAGAACTGGAATTTTAATCAGACACTGTTAAACAGGCGCACACACACAAACACACACATAAACCCACCACCACCACCACACACACACACACACACACACAGAGTTTGGAAGACACGAGACAAACCAAAATGGACAGCCACTAACAACAACTTCAGTTTCGGAGATCTTCTGTACATGAGATTTTTATCTCGAAATATTAAGAATTATTATAAAAAATAAAAAATTACAGGTTAACAAACAACACCATAGTTACCTTATTTTTCTTTACACTTGCATTATGATAGCCTTCAAAACCAACCATCAAACCAATATATATACATATACACGCATAGACACAAAGATAGGCAAATATAGTCAATGCTTTTAAGGAATGAACAACTGAAAGTAGAAAGTTAACAAGCAATTGAAATAAGGGAAATTTGGTTGATGGAGAAGTTCCATGTTAGAAGATAATTTGTAATGATTGGACAGATTTACAGCTTACATTCTCAAGCCACCATGGTGAATGGAATATAATTCAAGCAATTCAATTTGTAAGGAAGCAGAACAAGAGAGAATTGCATTAGTGTCAATGATAGAATCGAACACTTTTTCAATGATGAAAATAATAGATTCATAAAATCCAACACAACACTTTTCTATCAAAGACCAAATCCACCATTAATCTTATAAGAAATATTCTAAGCGAAATGATTCCTTTGGTCTTTTAAATTTTCACAAAATTACAAGACAACTTGACTACTTATGGTAACAGTGATCCATTATTATACTGAGGTTTCTATTTAAGAAGGAGTGAAGGATTCTAATTAGCAATTCATAATTAGTACATTATATGGAAAATTTTGATTATTAACAAAAAATGATATCAAGCACAAATGTAAATCCAACGAAAATTATCATTCAGTTGCAAATTGGACTGGAAATTACTTTATCCTAAGGTAGAAAATTTTAATTGTATTGCTCTAATAAAGATCCCACTACAAGGTGCCATTTTTGCTGGGCTACAATTATATATAATCACATATAAACATCAAATCTAATTTCTAAACTAACTATTCCCATGTCTCTTTGTACCAGAGTCAGTTGGGGTCATCCAAAATTCCAATCATAACCCAACGGTTATGGAAATCTACCCGCCTCCACTTTTAATTCTAACAAACTTTATTTTAAACTAACTACAGGGTCTGCTCACAACTTATGATTCTCATAAATTGTAACATTTAGTCTGCCTGCAAAAGGGTTAAAGCATAAAACTAAAAGAGAAGATTAACAAATATCAGCCATTTTTTTGTCTGCATTTTGTTAGATATGGTTTATGGTAATTCATTTTTGCGTAGGATGGATTATTTTTCTCTCATCCAAGTTATTTGTTCACTATGTTTCAGCAGTGTACTCAATCCACCTTCTTCTGGTGTATTTACCGAGAAATTGTTGGTTTCAACCATCCATTGTGAAGTTCCATCCAAATGCAAAAAAAAATAGCTTATAGATTAGTCATGTCTTTCTTTCCTCCCTCCCTTCCCCACTCTCTCTCCGGTTGAAGATTAGACTAATTTATAACCAAATTCTTCAAATATGTATGAAACTTCACACTGATGATTCCACAAGTAAATACATCAGAAGAAAGCCGAAGGATACACAGCTAAGTGAACAAATAAGATAAGCTAAGAGTTTACCCAACACAAAACGAATTACGAGGGCAACTCAAAAAGTAATGCCATTTTCTTTAGGACAGGTATAATTACCAACACAGGAACATGTATCATACATCAAAATGAACCTGGTCCTCTGTGGATCACATCCCTACTTTTCCAGTCACCGTTTTTCTCAATAGCAATTTTCCACCTTCGAATGAGAGCATGTATCCCTGACCTGTAAAATTCTGTTGGCTATTCTTTGAGCCACCTCTTCACTACAGATTTCACTTCCTCGTCACTGGAATAATGGTTGCCGCTCAAACCCTCTTTTCATGGGGCCAAAGAGATGATAGTCTGAAGGTAGTAAATCTGGTGTGTATGGAGGAAGCGGTAAAGATGTCCACCCGAATGAGGCGATTTTCTCCCTTGTCTGATGCTTGTGTGTGGTTGAGCATTGTCATGTAGAAGGACATTGTCGATTGGCAAGTTGGGTCTTACTCGTCAGGTTCTTGCTCTGAGCCTCGTTAGAATCTCTATGTATCCCTTAGTTTTATATAATAAAAAATTATTACACGAAAATTAGCTATATTTTCTTGAAACTTACACCATTTTCTAGACTAACTATTGCTGCTGAGCGAATTACATGATTCTGAGGAAAGTGCAGAGGGGTAAACCCCAAAAACTAAGGTGACGAATTTCAGTGCTACACTGTACTGTGTGGAGAGGGAGAATCTGCTGCTTGGGCAACAACATATCCTCCATATCAAACCGCCCAAGCTACTTTTTAAAAAAAAAAAAAAAAAAAAAAAAAAATTTTTTTTTTTTTTTTTTTAAATGAAAAAATTTTGGACACTACACCATCGACTTTCATAGACAGAAGGATGCCAACACAATGAACAGTCTCACGTCATTGTTATCATGGATTCTTTTTAAAGAGATTCTAGTTTGTGTCTTGGTGACATCCAACTTAACCCAGTATTGATCCTTACAGTATTGTAGGTTTACTTTCAACTAAAGCATCTTCACTAACTTTGGAATAACCGAAATAGAAAAATCAATTTCCAAAGATTCAAACAGATCATTAGCTGTCAAACTATTTGGTCAATAGAAATAATCCAAAAATCAATTATTAGACTTATCAGATAAGTAAACAAAAGCTGTTTACCACCCCCACGCTGCAGAAATTCCAATATTTCCAAGATTCTTCCTTTTAAATGTTTAAAATCTTAAAAAGTATTATCTATGTCAGCAATTGGTACATTTGCTGTTTTGTACTATTAGATAAGGGAACGGTTTAGCTCAATCGGTAGAGTGTCCGACTGGGAACTACAAGGTTCCTGGTTTGATACCGGCCCTCGCCAACTCAGCGTATGAGTAGCACAGGGATCCGTGTGGTAAAGTGAGGAGCTGATGGTAGTTGTGGCACTCCACCTCAGATGCTAAACTAATCTCCTTGGTCTAGCGCTAGTGAAAAGGGGATAAGACTCTTTACTTTTTTATTATTAGATGATTTCTACCAAATAAAGCAGATATGACTAATGTTAACGAAGCCAAATTCATTGACTACTAAAATTAGATCATAAAGTTCATATCTATTTTTTTTTAATGATAGAGAAATCAGAAAAGAAATACAGATAATAATAGAAACAAAATATCAAAAGTTTGTCTTTTTGTTTTTTTTTTTTGCCGATAAAAGAAAATGGAAATATGCTAATCATTATGTATTTAGTTTGGTTGATTAAGTAGTCAGATTAACACAATACCCTTAGCTGGAAATAGCTAAGTAGGAAGTAATTCATGGCCTTTGTTGCATGACCTTCAATGAAGTGTTTATATTGTGAAAGGCTGGTTCACACACTACACCTGAAATATATAATCATCTATAAAGTCAGCTTTAGATTGATACACAAAAGAATTAAAACAGTACAGGTAGGCTGGATTGATGACTGACAGGCAATATTCTAAATGATATTCACAGTACAAGGTAGATGTAACTTATCACTTAACCGTTTTATTCATAATGGGATTATAAAAGCCCAAAAGAAAATAGGTTAATAATACAAATAGTTAATTTCATTAGATAATAAGTTATTTCGTTAATAATAAATGCGAATTTCAGTGTCACATTTTTTTCAACTTTACTCCTAGAGGCTATAGCCCAACATATACCATTTTGAAATCAGGACAACTCCGTGAGCAAATTAAAAACATTTCAGACCGAATCCGGACCCGCAATGCTGAAATTTTGGATTTCCAAGTTTTAATTACTGAAATTGTTTTTGGTGAGTTTTTTTGTGATAAAATCTTTTGTAGGATAACAATTGTTATGTTATATTAATTATGTTAATTGTTTAAAAAAATATTGTTAAAGTTTAATAAAATTTAATATGTACTCTATGCATGAAGTGTCAAGGGCCCTTCATAGGAACTAGCTTAATTGCCACCTGATAGGACAGCTTTTAAGCTAGTATATAATATAGTGGAGACATTTGCCCCACCCTAAAAAATTTCATATTAAAAAATAAATACAAAAAAAAAAAAACATTGAATTTAAAGAGTAGTGCTTATCAAAGGTCTCATGAGTTCAATATTTGGATGTAAAAGTTTAAAAGGATATAAATTATTTTTTTTAAATGCCTTTAAAATTTATAAGTGCCCAAGATAGCTGGTACTTATGGGACTCAAGAATAGTCCATTTATGTATTTGGGTGAATTCATTCCTTGAGTCCTGATTGGCAGCTTGGTTTCTATGATGTTATGAGGCTTCATAAATACTGGCATTCTGCAGTAGGATAGCAGCAAGGTTAGATCTGTATTGAGTTACAGCTACTTGTTGCCTTGTCTTAGATTAGTAGATTTCCAAATGATCTACTATATGACATTTTGGTATTAAGTGCTGATCTAAAGAGAATGTGTTAATCCTCCTGTTTAAATGAAAGAGAATTGGGCAATTCAAGTTATTATAAGACCCTCACCAAAGATGCAGAATCTACAGAAAAAATGATATTTTTTTGTTGTTGTTGAAGGGTAACTTATTTAAAACTTATAAGTATGACCAGTTCCATATATTCCTATGGTTTATTTTAATGTTAATAATATAAGCATTTACAAATGAAAGAAACTATTCTTTGTGATTAATTAATGATATTTATAAAACTGATCAGAAAAATAATATATATAAGTTAGGGTTGCAAAGATAAAGTCAACAGTGCTTGTTAACTGTCAGTTTCTCACAGACGAGAAACTGACAGTGCTGTTGACTTTATGTCTTTGCCACCCTTAGATATATATGCTCTATCAATGATATTGAGCCTTTGCTTATAAAAATAGCAAACTATATCTATGTATAAGAAACTCAAATAAGAAAAAAAAAATGGCCCAAAAAGTGCTATTATAGCAGAGCAGGTACAAAACCAAAAATAATCGAATTAGGATCTCTTGAAGTTTTATGATGAGTACACAATCATCAGACAGAAATATTTCTGTCTGATGATTTGCCTATAGTACAAGAACATGGTTCTGCCAAATTCACATTAAACTTTTTGGACATTTGAACTTCATAATTGTTTTGATTTTCTTGTTCCAAGAAATTGAAACTATTTGGCTGCTCATTTTTTAACCAAATCATAGGAAGGTGTACACTTCCCCAATGCCGCCGCCACCACCACCATATCCTTGTCAACCTCCTCGAGAGATAAACTCTTGATACCGAGGTAGAGAATGATTGATGATATTTGACCATTTTCTCAACAACTAGTTAGATTTGAACATTATCTGAAGTGAATATTATTAGCCACCAATTTTCAATTCTATCTTCACCAATTAGATTACATGAAATTCCAAAGACATTTATGAATCATGAAAGCACTTATTCAAAATATTAAAAGCAGCTATCAAATCAATGTAAAGCAAATGTTCTCATTAAGAAACTACTAATTTATAAATGCAAAAGTATTCTTGAATAGGATTTGAAAAAATGTTACTTTTCTGAAACGATGTTAAATTACTATTTAACATATGGTCAAACAAATTAACCCGTCAATGACTTATTTCCACTGAAGGATTGTAAAAAATATATATGAATATATATGGCTTTCTCCAAACTTTTTTAATGAAAATATGATAAAACTACAGGGTGGTCCGAAAGTCTTGTCACTGTTAAATATTGTTTTAACTTTCATTGTTTGTTTTTTTTTTGTTTTAATAATATAAATAATAAGTTACGTCATTTTTTTAACCTTTAAAACAAAGATGTAGGGGATAACAAGACTTTCAGACACTCATGGTCTCAACTCCCCTAATTCTAATCTTACTTTCCTCAATCACCTGGTTATGTGATCCTCTAGGCCTCTCATTGGCTTAGATGCCAGCTTTATCAAATTCTCAGTGATTTTTCAAACACCTGGTAAAAGACAGATTGGTCACCCCCTACTGCGATTCAAGGATGTCTGCAAAAATGATCTCAGGTGCTTTGGCATTGTCCCTTCCAGCTGGGAAAATTTGGCTCAAGACCGCCCTCGGTGGCGGCAGAATCTCCATAGAGGACTGTACAAGTCAGAAGTCACCCTGATACAACATCAAGCTAAGAGGTCCATAAGAAAGCAATGACAACAAAGCATTGGAACATCATCTACAGGGACAACCTACAAATGCAAAATCTGTGGTTGAGAATGTTTCTCAAACATAGGACTTCATAGTCACAGGAGGCGCTGCAATTTCAGGGGCACACAAAAACTTTTATCATAGTCTTTCGAGACTGAATTGCTAATGATGAGTGGAAGCTTTTTTTAATCTACACTATACTTAACAAAAAGGATAGGCTATGCCAATCCATTATAGTAAATTCTAATTCCGCTGTCGATGCTTATGAGATGTTTTATATCATTTAATTATTCCTAGTTAATTCATCCATGTCACTTGTCTGTTTTCCACTGAACCAGAGTATATTGCACTACCCACCCCAGGGATTGAAATCAAGAATACCAAGTAACTAGATACACTTTAAACAACACTTTTATCTACTTAACACCAGAAGAAAGCCAAAAGATATCACAGCTGAAATGTGACTAACAATCAAGATGAGAACCTTAGTCAGAGTAAATCAATGTATAATAAGCATTCAATTTAGTTATATCCAAACACATTGGTTAAGTAAAAAATTTAATAGAATGAAAAGTGATAAAAAAAATCAGGATTTAAAAAAAAAAAAAAAAAATGTTTTTGGCACCCATAAGAGCATGTTTCATGGCAGATTTCTATTATTCAATACTAAAAATATCTATTTATAACTATAAGACTTGAAGCAAATCCTAGTTTATAGATAAATTAGTTCTATATCAGGCAAGTGCCAAGTATATTTGCTGCAGTGCTGTTTTCTCTGCAGCTATTCATTCCATTACATGAAACTCACATTTTAGTTCTGTCTTACAATAAAACAGGTCCATGTGTACAAAACCCCTTTTTTTTTTTTTTTTTTAGATTTCATTCATAGAAAGACAACTAAGACTGGGTTAAGAATGAAAGAAAAAAATTGAATAGCAACACAGCTGGGTGTAACAGAACACTAATGTTGATTACAAAAGTCTTTTAACCAACCTCTGTTTGATTGACATACTAATTATAATAAACACACACTTCTTACAATAAATGGCATAAGTGAGTTGACCTTTAACCCCTGTTTATTACTAATAGTCTGCAGATCAGAAATAACTGGATTTGAAGAAAACTTTGATAACTATAGTAATCACTAGAAATAATTTGGTTAAATCGAACGTAACGGATCTAAATTCCATGTCACCCCGCCGAAAGAAAGAAAGAAAGAAAGGAAAAAAAAAGAAAGAAAGAAATCAGGGAATTAACTGAATTTAATTAAATTTTCAGTGCTGATATATTAATAAATAAAAGATATAATGCACCAGTTATTTTATTTAAAACTTTTACATTTTTTCAGGTCACTTAACTTTGAACCATGTATCTTTGAGAATCTGTTATGCCTCAAAGATATGTGGTTCAAAGTTAACAGATCTGAAAAAATGTAAATGTTTTTAAATAAAATAACTGGTGCATTATATCTTTTATTCATTAATATATGAAAATTGAAAATTTCGTCAAATTCGGTTAATTCCCTGATTTTTGGTACTTTTTTCTTTTGGCGGAGTAACATATGATGTTAGAATTTAGGTCTGTTAAGTTTGATTTAACCAATAATTTTATCATTATTTTTACAAGAATTAAAAAAAATTAAATAGATTAAAGAATTTAAAAAAAAAAATCATTGACATCCAGTTTCTAACCTGCAAGAAAGAAAATGCTTCTTTTTTTTTTTTTTTATTTACTTACTAAGCTTAAACCTCTAAGTTAAATAGAGTTTCAGTCTTTGTCTGGATTTTTATTACACACACTAACATCTGAAATACTACGCAGCAGAAAAGCCGATTGATTCTAAGTCCCAGGATAGAAACACAATTTTATGTTCAGTTTGCCATTTGGCAATTATTCAAAATCTATTCAGGATAAGCTGAGAATAAAGCTTGACAACTTGCTCAAGGTCTATGATCATACATAACATTATTTCCTGGTGTTTCAATTTAATATTTTTCTAGACAATCAGCATACTATGCATTGTGTCGGACAAGTTGAATTATTCAGCAAATGGATATTATAGTAGTGACATTTAAATTTTTTTTTTTTACAAGTAATTCATTTTACAATGAATAAAAGTATTTCCTGGTATCAAATTTTTCCCCACTTTCTCAAGGTAGATAATTGATATTCTTACTAAAAGGTTCCATAAAAGTACACTGGTCTAGATACATGTATGTGTAAGACTGAGATTAATACACACACTTATACCATAGATGGTTATGAACAAAATTTATCAAGGATTATAAATAATAGAAATATTATTATAATGGATCGAGGGGGGGGGTTTGAATTTTTGTAAGTAAGTCGTCGGGGTGGCCTAAAGTCAGTATCAATCAGACAGCGAGTCGAGACTATTCTCTTTTCATTAGCGTTAGATCAAGAAGTTTTTTGTTTTTTTTAGTGTCTGAGGCGGAGCGCAACACCTATCATCTGCTCCTCACTTTAGCGCACAGATCCCTGTGCTAATCATACGTTGAGTTGGCGAGGGCCGGTATCGAACCAGGAACCTTGAGGGTCCCAGCTGAACCCTCTACTGACTGAGCTAAACTGGCCCTTAGTAATAGTTAAAAT